>CAMZMU010000084.1:26976017-27472105 GCA_947311845.1 Poa pratensis
CACTGCAGCTCCTGATCTCCGTTTCGGTGTTTCTGTGTTTGTGCGGCGCTCCTTCCAGAGAACGTCGGGGGACCTTTTTTATAGGCGTTTTTAGGTCAAGACGATGTCGGTGGAAGAGATCGAAGGCAACGGAGCCACGAGGCCCAACGGGTGGGTCCCACGCGGCTACAGTACCTGGCCGCGTGGGCCCCCTCGTTTGGCCCTCGACCTCCGTTTGCTCGCTTCCTTCGCCCACAGGTCTTCTTCCTTCCAAATATTGACGCCCGTAAATTTCCAGGTGATTTCGTTGACGTTTGGGTCCCTGAAACATTAAAATAAGAAAACGGGGTTTTCTGCCTGTGCAGGGTTAATTCCATAAAAATAGGAAATAAATGAATATTCCCAAAATCATTATAAAACATTGATATAACCCTTATATGATGCAAATATGATTGGAATATAAGCAATTAAAGTGCAAAGTTCATGTATGCATTTTACATGCATCAACATCCCCAAGCTTAATCCATGCTCGTCCTCGAGTATGAAGATGATAAAACTAACATGGACTTTGCAATTTAATACTTAACAATGATATCAAAGATGATTACTATTGCTACATATAGTCAAATGATTCATTCTTCAAAGGAGTAGCAATATGCAAATAGTTTATGAAGTGATATCAAGTATTCAAGACAAGGATGTTCATTGATAGTTCACAAAGTGTAACATGGTAGCAAGTAATATGGAACACATGTATGCATAATGATAAGTAGAACATCCTACAATGGTCATAGAGTGTAGATGAAAATCTGAATATGATAGGTGTACACTTTGGAAAGATGTATATGTGAGTAGAGGTAAAGCATGCATAAGTTTCATCCAACTTCCAAACTCTTCTACTTAAGTTAATGATTGCAATAAGGTATTCATTGGTGTCAAGCTCTCATTGCCCCTATCATAGCATCTTGAATGATTAAGGTTAAAGTGAAAGCAAATATGAGTAGTGTGCTTGATAAAGAATGGGTTGAATGTCTCATGCCCCTTGAATACAAGTACTTACACCATGTGTTACTCAACTTGGGAAACAAAGCAAGTTCAATTAAATATCATTGTAAGCATAATAGTATCATCAAGAGCGTCAACTGGGGTACCTCTTGTCCCAAGATATGGAACAAGCCCATATCAAAATGACAAGACAAACAAACAAAATGAACAATCTCAACACCCTTTTTATTTACCATTTGGAATAGTTTTTTATTGCAAGGTGTATCACAGAAGGTTCACCATAGTATGTAAGTAAATTTCCACCATGAATGATGCATGGCTTAGATTAGCGGCCCAGGCGTCTCTCTAACCATTTACACAAACTCATTTAAACTCACTCTATTTCCACATTTATTTCAACATGATAAGCATCCATAGACAAAAGCACATGATATCAACTAAATGAGATGAAGAGCGTGTTGAAAGCTTGCCATGTGACAGCACATATGGGCTAACTTCCAACCCAAAACATTCATCAAGCCACAACATCATAATCTTAATCACAATGGGTCAAGTTTTATTATGCAAATAAAAGAACATTGTGCATCAAGTTCGTGAGAGCTATATAACCAATTTTTTCCATTGCAATCAATAACATAAACATTTTCATTCAGAGGTAAGATAACACAAACAACATGTTAAACATACTCGGAATAGCATAAAGCCAATAGGTAGATATGGTGGACTCACTGGAATAACTTTGGTTGAAGGTGTTGGAAACAAGTTTTTGCTTGTTGGAGTTTTTGGGCTAGCAAAAGGGAGAAAGTTGACCATCTAGATGCATGCATGAGTGTCCATAGAACTAACTAATCCATGTTAAACCAAGTAAATAACAATCAGCACCAAAACATGAATAAGTGATAGCTCTACAAAAAGAATTTGCAAACTATTACTCATAAACAAGCTCATGAATCATGCAACTATATGTATCATAAAAATCAAGTCAAACATCCCTTTTCCCAATCTTATAAAAGCATCCAACATATTTCAACCCATATTTCCAGTAGCTCTCTCATATATAATTGATAGTGTGGTGGTCTCTCAAGACTCAAACAAAAAAAAAACGACGCTCCAAGTTTATGCGATAAAGTGTTTCGATCGAAAAACAGAAGTTGGACGTGTGCAAACCGAGAGTGTGTAGGTCCAGCGGGGTTGTCTTCACATCCCCAAGCTTATGGTCTTCACCATCCTTGGATAGCTCTTGGTGCATCTCCTCCAATCCCTGTGAAAAAACTTCAAAACACCGTTTCTCCCATCTCTTTTCTGTGGGGTGCATTAATAGTGATAAACAAATAGGTTCCTTGCTGCATATAATCCTTGAACAAAAATTCATATGAATGTCCAGAAAGTGTATAATGTTGTATGCCTACTCATAAACTCAATTGGATCA
This sequence comes from Poa pratensis, assembly GCA_947311845.1. NCBI lineage: Eukaryota > Viridiplantae > Streptophyta > Magnoliopsida > Poales > Poaceae > Poa > Poa pratensis. The sequence continues at coordinate 26,978,431 of CAMZMU010000084.1, forward strand.
AAAAGATTCAACTTAAAAGCTCAAAGCATGCATCAAACAAAATGGGACAGAATCTGTCCAGAAAAACAGCAGCAGCAAAACGTATTTTTCTACCCTACCAAACTTTCTCGAAAAATTCCGAAAAAATTCATGCATACAGAGGATGAAAAGTTGCAACTACAGTTCAAATATGAGCTCATTCGGAGTTACAGAATAAGAATTAAAAATCATACCGTGCACTGACTCGTGCAGGAATAAAATCTCCGAACGCTATAAGCAACTTTTTCAAACCAAAAAGGGTAAAACTTGGCACTTTATTAAAACTCCAGAACCTAAACTAGACACAAATCTCTTGTTACAGCAAGAGGACACAAAGAAAAATCACACATAAAAATAACCGGGTTGCCTCCCGCAAAGCGCTTTCTTTATAGCCATATAGCTAGGCTTCTTACTTGTTGTTTTATTGTGGACGAAGCTCATGAGGGAGCTTGAACTTTGGTGGTTCCCTCTTCCTTGGAAAGTGTTCCATGCACTTCTTGTGTGGAAACTGAAACTTTACATTCCCTTCCTTTGAATCAATGATAGCACCTGTGGTACGAAGAAAAGGTCTTCCAAGAATAATAGGACTAGAGGTTTTATCCCCATGTCCATGATTAGAAAATCCACAGGCACAAAAGTCATATGTAACTCTACCATAACATCACTTACTTTTCCCAAAGCATGTTTAATAGAGTCATCAGCAAGTGCTAGTTCAATAGAGCATTTTTCAAGATTTTTCAATTCAAGCACTTCATATAGTTCTTTAGATAAAACAGAGACACTAGATCCTAGATCAAGTATGGCATGGTGTGTCTCTTTTCCAATAGTTACTAGTACCTTAGGTATCCACATATCCCCAAGCTTAGGTGGTATCATAGCCTCTTGGTTGTACCTAGCAATCTTTTCTTTCAAGACATGATTAGCAATATAAGAACCAAAACCTGCTTGGTTAGTGTTGATGGAAGGATCACTTGCAAATTTTTGTAAGATAGATATTAATTCATGCAAGCTACAATTTTCTAAGTCAAGCAAAGGATCCTTGACTTCATTAAGCATTTTAACTTCCTCAACTTCAACCTCTTTCATTACCCCAATAGATTCTTTAGCAACTCTCTCTTGCTCATGAATGTGTTCCCAAGACTTATTGATAACCTCTTGGCAATATTTTATTGTTTCCTCATGTTTTTGGGCTGTAATGATGCTCTTTAATGATGAGACTTCCTTAGTAAGCTGATCTACCCTTTCAAACAAAGCATCTTGTTTTTCAAACTTAGAGATAAATTCCTTATTAAGCTCTTTTTGGGTAGATATAAAAGATCTAATGGTGTTTTCCAAGTCACTAGAAACATTACCACTAGAAGCATATTTATTTGGCACATATGGGGGTTTATTATAAGAGTTATAATTGTTGTTACCATACCCATTATTACCATAGTTCCTAATGAAGTTGACATCAATATTTTCAGAATTGTTTCCAACTAGTTCTTGCAAAGGAACATTTTCAACACTAGGTTTATTAAGCAAAGCAAGAATAGTATCCATTTTAGATGACAAATCATTAGTTTCTTCAATAGAGTTCACTTTCTTAGAAGGATTAGGTGCCCTATCAGTATGCCATTGACTATAGTTTTGTAAAATGCTTTCCAATATATTTTTAGCTTCTACTATAGTCTTACTCATAAAAGCACCTCCAGCAGCAGAATCAAGTATGTTTCTAGACATGTAGTTTAAACCATTGTAGAAAGAGTGTAATATGGTCCATTCATTAACTCCATGTGAGGGACAAGTTCTAAGCATAAGTTTTATCCTATCCCAAGCCATAGCAACATGTTCATTTTCATTTTGCCTAAAAGAAAGGATGTTGTTTCTATTTTGCAAAATTTTAACAGGGGGATAATATTTCTTAATGAAAGCTTCTTTTAGATCATCCCAAGAATTAATACTACCAGATGGCAAGGAATGCAACCACTCTTTAGCTTTTCCTCTAAGTGAAAAAGGAAATAACTTCAGTTTTAGGATATCACTTTCCACATTTTTAAACTTTTGCATGTCACATATTTCAACAAAGTCATGAAGATGCATAGAGGCATCCTCCATAGCACTACCACCAAATTGTTCCCTAGTTATCAAGTTCAACAAACTAGGACTTACTTCATAACTCTCAGCATTTATCTTAGGTGTGGCAATAGCTCTCGTGATAAATTGATCATTAGGAGTGTTTGTGTAGTCACACAACTTAGTTCTTTCTCCCATTTTAGCAAGTTTTTTTTGGTATTTTTAATTTTTTATGCAAAACTGAAATAAATATGATATGATATGCAATGACACTAACAAAACAAATAAATTGCTTTGTAAGTAAAGATGGATAAGATGGTGCTCACGTAGGTGCAACCTCCCCAAGCTTAGGTGTTAGCACAAGTTGGTGACGTTGACTTTGTTGTGAGATGAATGCGATGATGCACACCCTTGGATAAATCTCTCAGCTACGATTCCCCGGCAACGGCGCCAGAAAACGTCTTGATGGTCCCGAAGAGCAAGGCTTGATACCTGCAAAATAAACGGGATTAGGTTGAGACTCCAAGTGCAGAGTGTATAGTAAGTGGAAGACAGTTTTCCCCACGAGGGGTGACTCGAGGGTTTAATATCGAACTCTCGGGGAATCTGAAGTGGTAGATTTATCTTCTTATCCTTCTTTTGGTTACCTACAAAACAAGGTTAGATGTTTTGGTCCTCAACCTCACCTGTGGTTGTCAAGCACAAGGTGTAAGAATGATATCAGGATAGTTATGCAATGCAAACAAGAAATAAATATGCAATGATGGTGGATGCAATGATAAATGATATTTTTGGGTTTTTGAATGATGTATGCAAGATGAAAAGTATTTTTGTATTTTCGGATTTAATGATGGCTGAAAATAGAAAAGTGGTATATGGTGTTGGAAAGGTGTTTCTTATGATTAAAAATGGACTGGGGTTCATGGTTTCACAAATGCACTCTCTCTTTATAAAGTGGTAGACAATGGAACACACAGTTAACATATGAGATTGCAACACAGGGTTTGATAACAAGTTACTTAGATATATGGGCATCACGTCCTAACATAGAGATCTTTTGGTTATTAACCTCTCTTATACTCCACCAAGATGCGAACTAAATCATAACACCTCAGTAATTAAGATAACTCAGAGTATAGCATTAAGTATCATGACATGAAGTGAAAATAAGAACATGCTAGATCTAGTCATGGAGTAGTGGCAATGGTCACGCCCACATCCCCGGTAGCATGGTATTTTAGTTTATCCCTAGTGAGGCAACAAAGTAAGGTAAAGATACCAAAGTGGATCGCAGAACTTTCTCTCACGTTCACTGCACTAGCCACCCCCCGTTACTCCAACTAATGCACACGTTCCCCCACACACGCTCTCATAAACATGCTTGATCAAAACAAGTAGACAAGAACGGGGTACATAATATGCATCTATACTCATAACTGAAACAAACATTGCAATCTCAAACATATATTAACTCATAAAGATCCACCACAAAGGTATTACAACGGTGACCGTAATCATGTTCAGCAGCTCATACGGTGCTAATTAGTGAAGCTCAAGAGAGGAGAGATACATAAGTTACTTCCACAAACCCATAGTCCAGAGGTGGACTACTCCCTCTTCATCATGGAGACGGTGGAGAAGTCGATGGAGAAGATGGAGACCACGCCGGCAGCGCCCCGCCGGAGTTTTCCCCCTCCAATCTGCAGCTCCTGATCTCCGTTTCGGTGTTTCTGTGTTTGTGCGGCGCTCCTTCCAGAGAACGTCGGGGGACCTTTTTTATAGGCGTTTTTAGGTCAAGACGATGTCGGTGGAGAAGAGATCGAAGGCAACGGAGCCACGAGGCCCAAATGGTGGGTCCCACGCGGCTACAGTACCTGGCCGCGTGGGCCCCCCTCGTTTGGCCCTCGAGCCTCCGTTTGCTTGCTTCCTTCGCCCACAGGTCTTCTTCCTTCCAAATATTGACGCCCGTAAATTTCCAGGTGATTTCGTTGACGTTTGGGTCCCTGAAACATTAAAATAAGAAAACAGGGTTTTCTGCCTGTGCAGGGTTAATTCCATAAAAATAGGAAATAAATGAATATTCCCAAAAATCATTATAAAACATTGATATAACCCTTATATGATGCAAGTATGATTGGAATATAAGCAATTAAAGTGCAAAGTTCATGTATGCATTTTACATGCATCAACATGTTGCCGCCGGCACCACCCTCCCCCCTCCGCCGCACGCAAGCAGCTAGGAAGCCCACCACCTCGCCCAATCCACGCCGCCGGCGCCGCCCCTCCCCCTCCGTCGTGATCTAGACGGAAGGAAGTCTCTCGGGAAGGCTCGCGCCCACCTCTCCTACTAGGTGTTCGGCGTTTTGCCCGCCTAGCCATGGACTCCGACTGACAAGGAAATACATCCCAGGTACCCTACCATAAGGGTACCTGGTGCACGTGTCGACTAAGGCCCAACTATCAAGAGTCTACATGAAGCCCATGACGAAAGGCCCAACAAGATGGAGTACCCTCCAAGATTAGACATAGGCATAGTCGGTTTAGGCTTTCCTTACATGTAATCTGAGTCGGTTGCGAACTCCCGAGACCCAGCCTATTATATAAGGGCTGGGAGGGCCGCCGATCCAGCACAGGCAATTCTCGAACCACCAAAACCCTAGCGAGATCAACATCTCGCCGGGACCCCATTGTAGCTCGCATATACACACCAGATCAATACCAGACAAGCAGGAAGTAGGGTGTTACTCTCCGGAGGCCTGAACCTGGGTAAAATCCCTGCTTTTGCTTGTCAGCCGACGAAACTACCAGCCCTACCACGTTCTCTCCCTCGTAATCTCAACCCTAGGTCCTTAACCATGGGATTTGATGAGTTAACCCCTCGTCACCGACGACGAGGAGCTGCTCGCCGAACTGCTTAATGAACAAGCCGAGGCGCCGTCGAGGATGAAGAACACATGCTCATCCTCACCTGCCTTGCCGGCCTGCTCGCAAACGAGGCCGCGAGGCCGCGGCATGGTGGCTCGACGCCCTGTCGCTGCAAGAGCAAGCCGAGGCAGCGCTACGAAGGCTACTGCATCCTCTACTCCAACTACTTCGCCGATCATCCCCTGCAGGACGAGACGGTGTTTCAGCGTCGTTTCAGGATGAAACGCAAGCTCTTCCTCGACATCATGCATGCCATCCGAGAGTTTGACACCTACTTCAAATTGATGAAGGATTGCATCGGCACAATAGGTTTTACCTCAATTCAGAAGTGCGCGGTGGCGATGAGGTTGCTTGCATATGGTGCTCCCGCTGATTCGCAAGATGATTATCTGCGCATGTCCGAGTCCACTGCCATTGATTGCTTGAACAGGTTCTGCCGGGCTGTGGTTGCAGTATTTGGGCCAACCTACTTGCGATCACCCAATGCGGAAAACATTGCTTGGATTTTGGCAACGAATGAAGCAAGAGGCTTCCCTGGGATGCTTGGAAGTATCGACTGCATGCATTGGGCATGGAAGAACTACCCATTTGCTTGGCAGGGGATGTACAAAGGCCACAAACGAGCTTGCAGCGTGATTCTTGAGGCTATGGCTACACATGATCTATGGATTTGGCATGTCTTCTTTGGCATGCTGATGTGTACGCACGCTTCTATTCTTGTAGACAGTGTTGGGCCTCCAAGTGCAGAGGTTTGTAGAACAGCAGCAAGTTTCCCTCAAGTGAATCACCAAAGGTTTATCGAACTCAGGGAGGTAGAGGTCAAAGATATCCCTCTCAAGCAACCCTGCAATTAAGATACAAGAAGTCTCTTGTGTCCCCAACACACCCAATACACTTGTCAGGTGTATAGGTGCACTAGTTCGGCGAAGAGATAGTGAAATACAAGTAATATGGATGATTATAAGTGGTAATTGCAATCTGAAATAAAAATGGCAGCAAACAAACATGTAGCAGAACTGGTTGTAAACGGTGTTTCAATGCTTAGAAACAAGGCCTAGGGATCATACTTTCACTAGTGGACACTCTCAATAATAATAATATAATTGAATACATAGATATTTCCTCTTCACTATGCTACTCTGAATTATTCTCTCGTTGGATAACGAACACCAATCCACTGCGTAGGGCTATAACAGCACACCTTAAAGTCGCATTCCACATCTAGAGAACCCCACACTGTCAACTTGAGCGCCCTAAATAGTACTAGACAAACACCGCAATTTCATAGAGACATTCAACGCAAATAATAACTCATGATAAGTATTCCTGTTATCTTTAGCCTAAGAGCCACACACGGGGCGCACACTGTCAACTTCGCACTGTGGGACAAAGGTGACTCCGGAGATTACATTAATAAAACCACTTGAGTAGCATATAAGACAATGAAGAGTAACATCTATGGATTCAACTAGATTACAAAGCTCATGATCACATAAAGATCACACCATGGGAGAGAGAGATAAACCACATAGCTACCGGTAGAGCCCTCAGCCCCGATGAAGAACTACTCCCTCCTCATCATGGGAGGCAGCGACGGCGATGAAGATGGCGGTGGCGTCGATGGAGATGGCTCCGGGGGCAATTCCCCGTCCCGGCAAGATGCGAAACAGAAACTTCTGTCCCCCGAATTAGGGTTTTTGGTGGCGGCGGAGCTCTGGAACTTTTCTGGGGAAATCGTCCAGGCACTTAGGGTTTTCGCGTCGGGGGGAATAAGTAGGCGAAAGGGCGGCGGCTGGAGACCCCCGAGGGGCCCACACCACCCTAGGGTGCCGGCAGGCGCCGAGCCCACGTGTGGGGCCCTCGTGGCTCCACTTCGTCTCCCCTTCGGACTCCAGGTGTCTTCTGATAAAATGGGGGCCTCCGTAAATTTTCGTCCAATTCCGAGAATATTTCCAGACTAGCTTTTCTGGAATACAAAAACAACAGAAAACAGGAACTGACGCTTCGGCATCTTGTTAATAGGTTTGTCCCAGAAAATGTATAAAAATGATATAAAGTGTATATGAAACATGTAACAATTGGTATAATATCAGCATGGAACATCAAAAATTATAGATACGTTTGAGACGTATCACATGCCAGGAACTCACAATGACATCAATGTTCTATAGTGCTCGAATGTCTTCGGCGAGCTTGTTGAGGGTCATGCTCCTCCGGTGAACTATGAGATCAATGGGCATCAGTACACAAAGGGCTACTACCTTGCGGATGACATCTACCCAAAGTGGTCAACATTTGTGAAGAGCATCTCCAACCCTGTGTCAGGAAGCACGAAAGCTTGGTTTTCCAAGTGCCAGGAGGTTTGCAGGAAGGATGTTGAGCGGGCATTTGGTGCGCTGCAGTCTCGATTCGCTGTTGTCCGGTATCCAGCTCTGACTTGGTCGAAGGCCAATATGTCTGAGTTGATGAACTGTTGTGTGATCTTGCACAACATGATCATTGAGAGCGAGCGGAATGATCCGATGGATGACACTGAGCCGTATTACCGACAGGGCCCTCTTGCAGATGTAGATCACCAGGTGCCGGCAACATGGGCAACCTTCCTCGCTATGCGCCAGGAGATTCGAACCCGGTGATGCATACACGACTGCAGAATGATCTGGTGGAGCACTTGTGGAGGTGCAAAGGCAATGGCAATGCCTAGTTTGATTTGTTCTATTTGCTTATATTGTTGAACTATTTGTGTGTGTATTTGTATGTTAAACTATTTGTGTGTGAATTTGTATGTTGAACTATTTATGTGTTGATTTGTATGTCGAAATATTTGTGCAATTTTTGTGCCGAAATTTGGGCGAAAATCACTGGCCGGAAGGGACGACCTAGGTGGCACGGCTGGGAACCCCAGCGCGTCGAATAGCGCCGTTGCCCGAGACGGGCCAAAATAGCGCCATTTTCGGCCTGGGTCACGGCGGATGGAGATGCCTGACTGCCTATAAATACAAGGCGATGTTTCACTCCAAAATATTCCAAAACACCACGCCATTCCTAGTCCCTAGCACCGCGTCACGGCCGAGGAGCGGGGGAAGCCTGGGATGTCGTCGTCCATGGCCACGGTCGTGTCATCGCTCCGCTCCCTCCCGCTCCCCATCCTCGTGCCGCTCGTCGCCTCGGCGCTGGCCTTCGTCGTCACCGTCCTCCGCCGCGTGCTCCGGCGGCAGCGCCGGTGTACCTGCTCAACTACAGCTGCCACCTCCCGGACGCGGAGCGGCAGTGCAACCTGGAGGTGTGCGAGTACTTCGGGCTCCGCTCCGGCCGCTACACCGACGAGACCGCCGACTTCATGCGGCTCATCTTCCGCAAGTCCGGGCTCGGGCAGGAGACCTTCGCGCCGCCCTTCATCTTCTCGGGCAAGTTCGAGAAGACGCAGGCCTTCGCCATCGAGGAGGCCGAGGAGGGTCTCTTCGCCGTGGTGTCGCAGCTGCTCGCCAAGTCCGACGTCCACCCGTGCGACGTCAGCGTCCTCGTCGTCGCCTGCTCCATGTTCTCCCCGCAGCCGTCCCTGGCGTCCATGATCGTGCGCCGCTTCAAGATGCGCGACGACGTCAAGTCGTACAGCCTCGCCGGGATGGGGTGCAGCGCGGGGACGGTGGGAATCGACATGGCGGCGCGCGCTCTCCGCGTCCAGCGCAGGCCGGGGTACGCGCTGGTGGTGGTGACGGAGAACACCAGCCTCAACTGGTACTTCGGCAACAACAAGCACATGCTGGTCACCAACTGCATCTTCCGCGTCGGCAGCGCGGCGGCGCTCATCACCGACGTGCCGGGCCGCCGCGCCGCCGCCAAGTACGAGCTGCTCCGCACGCTGCGCACGCACCATGGCGCCGACGACGCCGCATACAACGCCGCCGTGCAGATGGAGGACGAGGACGGCATGGTGGGCGTCGCGCTCACCAAGGACCTCGTGCGCGTCGCCGGCGCAGGGCTCCGCCAGCACATCTCCACGCTCGCGCCCTACGTGCTCCCTGTCTCGGAGCTGCTCAGGTACTGTGGTCCGTACCTTACGTGTTGCCCTCGCAGTAAATTGTGTGTCTCGATGCTTCGTTCACCTCTGTGGTCTCTCTGCGCGCATTTAGGGCTTGCTGCGCCGGCCACTGATTTCACACGCCAGTATAGTAACTTTACTACTCTGGTATCTCTGCCACGCTGCGACTATATGAACTGCTTTTCACCCAAAGACAGCAATGCAATGCTGCTCTAACAACATGGAGTATTAATTTCTACCAGACTGACGACAAAATCTACTCACGATCTACTAATGTAGTTCATGCTTATTTTAGAAGAAATATAGTTGCCAGTGTCACTAAAACAACGCCAGAAATGAGACAGTATGGAAGTCATCCGATCTGGCTTATAGCATTGTGACTTGTGAGCCAACTGTAGATCACATCAGAGGACTATACTTCCTCTGCTCTCTCCAATGTGAGTTCTTTTAGCATATTCAACCTTAACCAAAATGTAAGTCCTTAATTTCTACCAGACCGAAGACAAAATCTACTCAGGATCTAATGCATATGGTTATAATGTAAGAAATATAGTTGTCCTTGTCACTGAGAATGTGCGTGTTGTTCCTACTCAGTGTTGAGTATTTTAATTTGTGATTTATTACATCACTAGTACATCTATGGTACAGCTGCTTACCTTGGGTGGCGGCCTACCAGTAGACTAAATGATATTCAGTTCTTCTGTGTGGGCAGTATTTCGATGGTTGATTCAGGTATCGACTTTATGTGATCTTTGATTTTGAAACTATTTGATATTAAACCTTACAATAAAATGGTTGTATGAATCAACTGGCAATTTCACTTTTCGAAGAAAAAAAGTAGAATTGTTTTTACTGAAGATCTCTAGTATTGATTGAAATTTAGGAGGAAAAAGAGAAGGTCGTAGTCTTTATACCTTTAATAATTCTTTAATAATTCTTGTCTCCACTCTAAGCGGATATACATTTTGGATCCGAATGAGACATGCTCGAACTTTTGGGAACGAAAATGGGTAGCTTCAACAATGACTATAGGAGCGTGTGTGACTGTGTGTGGTTGGGTTTTTCCTTAATCACGGATGTGGTATCCCTCTAAATGTCTTCACTATTATTAGAAGGAAATTAAACCAAAAGAACACCGACAAACTCAAAAGACAAGAAGAGATCCCGTCTATAGAACATCAATTATTCGTTAAAATCAAGTTTCAGTTTAAAAATCATAAAGAAAATAGGAAAATGTCTCGTTTTATAATAGTAAAAAATTGAACCCGAGCTTAGATTGTTTAGTTGTCCATTGTTGAATGTAAAATGGCTTCCACTTTTGGATTGTTCCGTGTTGATTCTATTGTTGTGACAAAAGAAGTAATTTGAGAATTTTAGACGATGTTTTCCACCATCATGATTTGTACAGACAGTAGTGCAATATTTCTACCCAGTACCCACATAAAGGTCATCTTGACTTTTGGTTTCAACATTTGAGGCATAGCTTCAAACTTGTAATTTTATAGTCAGTACTTCCAGATTTCCATATTAAGCGTAGCACATCCCACATGCATCTTCAGAGCAGCAATAGGAAAACTTAATGGAACATGAGCGCTCAGCATCTGTAGCCTTCTCGGTATTAAGTGAGTAGAGTACATCGTTCGGTATGAAGCTTCACTATTTGGTTCTCTGTACTTTCCATACGTGACTCAGAACAGCTTAACGTTGTAAAACTTTTATCACTAATATGTACTGAGCAGGGGCGGAGCTGGAGCAGTAGTGACCCTGATGCCCTTCGAAATGGTGAACAAATATAGTGGCCTACTACTGCTTAAATAACCTTGTCTGATGCCCAATTTGTGAGCTAACCTGATGCACACAACCTTTTTAGCTGGTAAGAGCATCTCTAGTGGATGGTGTAAATATGGACGTGTATATCTCCATATACACGTCCATATACACCTTGCTAAATTATACACGTCCTAGTTTTTCAGTGGAACGTGTATCCGGACGTGTAAATCAGGACGTGTATATTCCAACGGCTCTATTTTCAAACGGCTATATTCCAACGGCCATATTTCCAACGGCTATATTTTCAACGGCCAGATTTCTGGTCTATATAAACCACCCCGACCACCTCTCTTCCAGCATCTCTACCTGTGATTTGTTCTTCTGTGGGACGACTACTTCAAAGAAGTTCCTCGCTATCTCGAATATTTGTTTCGGCGAAGGTTCGTAATTAGTACACTTCTCTGCTGTCCAAGAAATTTTCATCACCATCCATCTGCAAACAATGAAAAAAGACACACGGGCAACAACAAACATCTTAGCAAATCCATAGCAATTTGATAGCAATCTATATATCATACTACAACCCATGTATTTTTCTGCTACCATGGAGACACTACCGAGAGAAACTGGAGCACCAAATCGACACAGCCGCACCATCCAGCCAAAACCAAGTCGATGGGCAGCAGCAAATCGAGCAGAGCTCCTCCAGACTAAATCGAGACAACCCAGGCCGCGGTGCCCTCCAGGCCGCGGTGCGCCTCCAGACCACGCCCTCGAGCCGAGCTCCTCTGCCTCCAGGCCGCGGCCGCCCATCGAGCCGAGCTCCTCCGCCTCCCTACAGGCCGCCGCCGCCGTCCCCCCACCTCCCCCAGCCCCTGGCTCCGCGCCATCCCCTCTCCCGTCGACCTCACCGCCTCTCCCCGTCGAGCCGCCGCCCCAGGCCATCTCCTCTCCATGGCGCGGCGGCCGCAGCCCCTTTCCTCTCCGGCCCCTATCCTCTCCAGGCCGCGGCGGCCTCTCCCCCACCCCCATCGCTCCCTCCCCCATCTCTGTCCTCCGTCCCGCCCTCCCCATGGAGCCACGACCCCAGCCACTACACCTCGAGGCGGCGGCCCCATCCCCTCTCTCCCCGACCTCCCCTCCCCATGGCGCGCGCCGCCGCCGCCCGATCTGGCCAGCGGTGCGGCGGCCGCCCGACGTCCCGCGCCTCCTCTAACCCTTCTCTACCGACGGGAATGGAAAAATAGGAGGGAGAGAGAGCTTACCTGTGAGGGGAGCGGCCGCCGGCGAGCTAGGATGGGCACCGGACGGGGGCGGGAGCAGAGCGGGAGGAGGGCGGGAGAACAGCACTTCCGTCGTTTCCGTCTTCCACGAGCGTGTAGGAGGCGTGTTTATTTCCACGAGGAGTAGCGTCGTGGATGGTCGTGTTAAATTTCCACGCCCGTATACACGACTCGCTGGACGCCGTTTTTGGCTCGTGGTCGTGTATATTTGCTTTGCACGTCGGTATGCACGAGCCACTAGAGATGCTCTAAGTAAGAGTAAATTTGTTTTGGACCCTGTGCATCAGGGTCAGCTCATGCAGCTCCGCCCCTGGTACTGAGATATTTGTCTATATTTTTCCACATAACATTCAGTAACATGCAGCTATACATGCAAGGGCAATATTATGTATGGAGTGACGTTGCGATGAGGACGATCAGATACTGATGAAGATAGCTTACTGATGTGTGATTGAGATTTAAGATAACTTTTTAGCCAACTACAGATAATGAATAAAATTTAAAATTACAATTCCTCAAATTACCACGCATTTACATCCTTTGCCTGCAATTTTCTGGATCCAGTTAATACTACTACTGAGTACTGACGCGGTGTTAAAAGTGTGCAGCTTCAGTACCATGCAGCTATATTAATATGCTAGCGCGCAGTGTAAGGACCGCCATGGCGCTGAGGATTAACTTCAGCTAACTTATGAATAGTTATGAATAGTAGACAACTATATAAAAATTCAAATTGCAATTCGTAAAATTGTAATGCATTTTCAAGATCCAACTATACACTGACGCGATCTCGCCGGACGTACACCTGCAGGTACGTGTACCGTGTGGCGTGGGCGTACAGCGGCGGCAACCCGAAGGCTGCTGCGGCGTTGGTGCCGGACTTCCAGCGCGCGTTCGAGCACATGTGCATCCACTCCGGCGGGAAGGCGGTGATCGACACGGTGGCGAAGCTGATGGGGTTCGGCCCCGCCGTGGTGGAGCCCGCCCGCGCGACGCTGCACCGGTTCGGCAACACCTCCAGCAGCCTCGTCTTCTACGAGCTCGCCTACTTCGAGGCCAAGCGCCGCGTCCGCGCCGGCGACCGCCTCTGGATGCTCGCCTTCGGCACCGGGTTCAAGGCCTGCAGCAACGTCTGGCGCGCGCTCCGCGACGCTGGCCCCGACGCCGACAACCCCTGGAACGCCTGCGTCCACCGCTACCCCGCCGCCTTGCCCGTGCCCACCCCGCGTAGGCAGAACTACCAACCCCAGCAGCAAGAAGAGCAGCAGAAGCAGCAGTGAGGCCCTGCGGCTGGCTGGCTGTACGTCGCCGTCGATCCATCGGCCGAGGAATAAATTGTGCTGTTGGTTTACTGGAATCGGTCGATGTATGAACCGTTGATTTTGCGTCGTGATCCTAGTCGATGTTGTTGATTTTCGTTCCATCCAACATTCAATCCTCGTCTCAACTGTCATTTAGTGCATGATCTACGAGACCAAAAATGCAGTTACCTTTTGCTAAAACCACAGACAGATCGATTTGCGAGTGTTTCAGAATTCAGATAACCCCAGCAGCAGTGAGACCTTGTCGCCGTCGATCCATCGACCAAAGAATAAATTGTGCTGTTTTTTTTTTTCTTGCGAAAACACAAAACACATTGCGTTTTGATGCATTGATTGATAGAAGAGTTATTTACAAGCCTATAGAGAGGTCATCCCACACCATACAACTCGACCCAGCAACCTAGACTTGGGGAGAATATGTGCGAGCTCTCGGGCCCCACGCACACCCAAGAACGAGCCTTGGTCCTGATAGTTTCCACCAAAGTGCCAACAGAGGAGAGGATGTGCGCTGTCGAAGACGATCGCGTTCCGCTTCCAAATCCACCGTGTTGTGAGCATGATCATGGAAGAGGTGTGCTTACGCAACAAGCGAAGGGTGGAGTCGAGTACCAACGACCACCATGTCATGAAATCGTCCTCCATAACCGACGTCCTAGACGTGGATCGTATCCAAGATAGCACCTCATGCCAGATCGTTGTGCTGTGGATTAACTAGGAACCGGTCGATAACCTTTGGTTTTGCTTCATGATCCACGTCGATGCGTATTATCAGAGTACTCCGTGTGCTGTCTTATTTTCATTCCAGTCAACATTCAGTCATTCAGTCGTGGTCTCAGCTGTCATTTCTACAAGAGCAAAAATGCAGTTGCATTTTGCTGAAACTACACACAGATTTACGAGTGTTTCAGACAACCGCGTTTTTTTTTCCGGGGTTGGTGAAGCTGTTGGTTGGTTGGGTCTCTCGATCAACTACCGAGGTAGATGGATCGAAGATGGTCCATGGATCCACGACGAGCTAGCTTCTAGCAAGATCGTGGGACACGTCCGCCAATCAAACACTGAAGATCGATGTACAGTACTGGGCGTCATCAACAGCTACTCCTCTGTGCGACATGCAGTTACTGAAGAGAGACTGTAATCGTGTACCCTACACCAATAGTGGTAGTTAGGTTCAGGCAATAAACAGCCTGCTTACTTAGGATCGATGCTTGCAACACTCCAATCAATGGCGATGTAAACGCACTCCATGTGGGCGTGATTCATGGCGATGAGGAGGACAAACACAGCATAGCATATGTTTCATCCGTCCGGCGCTGCTAGCCTGCTAGGTCACGTCTTGCTGCTGCTCTACAGCTCTACTCACTTCACTGCTAGAGAAGCTAGATGGCAAGTGGGCTTGCTTGTGTCCGTCAACGGCAGAGAGCACACCGGCCTGATCATGTACACCGTTGGGCCTTTAAGAAGGCCTAGCTAGATGGCAAGTGGGCTTTGCTTGTGTTTGGATGAATTGGAGCTGAAGCTGGAATTGCTTTGGGAACACGCGCAGGAGGCGCCGTGTCCCTTTGGAACACACGCCATTTATTCCCCTCATCGCTCACTCTCCCTCGTCATTCCACTCTCTCCACGTGTTCCTCTCCTCTTCTCTCTCCATCGGCGGTTTCCCTTCCGGCGGCACATCACGAGCATGTTCAACAGGAGACGAAGGCTGGCCATTCTCTCTCCTTCGGTAGGCAGGAGCTTCATCGGCACGTCACGAGCACTGCGTCATCCTGTCTTCCTCGGGGACTTCTTCAATGGCGCTAAGATCATCTCTAACCCTCTTATGCCTTGTAGATCTGTAGATCGATGACGCTTTGTCTACTTAGCATGACATGCAAGGCAGATCTAGGGTTCAATGTGTATGAAAGCTTCGAACTTTCGGAGCTGGTGTAGGGATTTTAAGTAGGGGTATGCTGGTACCCAAAATCATCTAGTTGTAGTACGATTTCGTTTGGCTACGGCTAAAATGAACAGATTTGGGTGTTTATGTCTGATTGGGAGTTGATATGTGGATCCGGTGTTGGGCTGAGGGCTTATATTTGCGGCCCGTGATGAACACTTTAGCACTTCTCATATGGGTGGGGCAACTGTACCGAAGTTGTATGTACAAATTTATTGTGCACTCTCTTTGGTATAGTTCCCCACGTCTACTAGTTGTTGTTGAATGATTTGCTGAGGCCAAGGCATTTTTGTATGTGCTCTTTGTTATATGTCAAAGATTTAACTGTGCCATGTTGAACGTGCGTGGATTCTCTACATAACCTGGTATTTTATTCTGAGGCTTGTATGAATATCTTTGCATTGAAGGGGTGTCCTCTGGTATTAGTTGATGTGCACACATAAAATTATTTGTGCATGATTGCTGGTACTAAGGGATCATCTTTTTAGTGTTTTCTGATTTGTACTTTTTACTGTGTTTTTTATGATTTTTCATGGTCTATGATGAAACCGTGGCTACCAAACGCGCCCTTTGTGGAAGGGGTTATCCTACTGTACCTTGTGCAACATACAACACATGGTTTATGCTTTGTTCTTGGTTCAGTAGAATCATATCTTTGCATACTTTCTGTGGTTGTTATTATGAGACAAATTATGATCTGATTCCGTCAGTGATGAAATCTTTGACACATGTGTCATGCAGATGTTACCTATTTTTTTCTTCGGCATACTGCCAACAAAATTAAGTAAGAACCAGCCAGAAGCAGATGTGTCTTCTTTTTGCTTTTTTTGGCTAGTCTGGTGGTGCAAAGTTAGCTCTGCTTGTTGTGTGTCTACGAGAACTGAGGCTAATGAGCATGATCACTTGTTGTTTTGAGTGTGATGATATATTTTAAGTTGATGATTAAAGTGTTTTCGAGATCTTATGGGTTTCAACTCTAGACTACCCCAACTTGTTTCGGAATGAAAGGCTTTTGTTATTGTTGTTGTTGTTGATTAAACTGTGGCACCGTATCACTGCAAGAATTCATTCCATACTATCTTGTGCAATGTATGCTCTCGGTAGCGTGGAATCACTTCTTTGATTAACGTGTGTGCTTGTTAGTATGAGGCATTACCAAACATGTGTTTACTTCTGTGTGAGGCATTTCTAACCATGTGTTTACTTCTCTGAATTTTTTTTAGGAGGTTGCTGAGCAGAGATTGAAGAGAAGAAAGTCCAATGTTGGCTAGATAAAGGAAAAGGTGTCCCCTAACAACTTCTGCAACGTGGTTGTCGCCCCTGGCTTAGGGGTCCTTCTCGTCTTGACCGCTTCAGGCCATACCTCGGGGAGGTGCCTCAGGAGATCACCCTCAGGATGAACACAGGTTGCGTCTGGACAATCGACCTAACTGATATCAATGGTAAAGCATGCTTGATCAGGGGTGGCTAGCATCTGCCACTCCTCATAAGTTGAACATTGGTTTCCTTCTCGTGTTCAAGAAGATCGGTGTAAGCGACTACAGAGTGATCATCTTCAACAACTCTGGCTGTGAGATGGTGAACTAGTGCCCTGAGCTCCCATATAACTGCATGAAGAAGGAGGTGAACTAAGATAGTGGAATATGAGACCATGTTTGCACTGCTCTTTATGTTTATGGTACTTCCTTAAGCCCTGCTATATGCTTGTGTGCTATGTGGATTACCAGAGTATGTTTGCACATTGTTTAATAACTTCTACTTCTATGCTATGTTGATTATGGTATTGATGATCGTCCTCAACTTATATATAGTTCATACTTCGTCTAGTAACCTCATCTCAAGGGAGAAGAGGTTACAGTAGCGAGTAGCGGTTGTTCTGCAGCCAACCAAACATAGGCATAGTTGCATTAGAGCATGCAAAGTATGTAACCAAACAACGGAGACCATGTTTTAGGTTGGTGCAAAATTATGCTATGCGAGCTACTTGTTGGAGATATGCCCTAGAGACAATAATATTTAGAATTATTTATCTCCAAGTTTATTATTAATCGTTTATATCATTATGCTACAACTGCATTGGGCACTTGAATAGCGATTACAAAGTATTCAAGAGGAAAACCCTCCAATGCACGTGTCGAGATATGAACAAGGTATAAGAGTTCATGGTCTTTTCTCTAAGACTAGTCTATCTTGTTATTAGATGATCATGTTTTCCTGGTCATGGACTTTGTATAAGTCACATAACTATAGGAGTTTATTATCGGAATGATAATAGTACTGAACCGATCCATCCTATGATCTTGCTATGAGACAAATCGTCAAAGATGAAGAATACCAATTAATCATAAATAGTTTTCATTAGTTATATTCCTATACCTTGAGAGCATCTAGTGACCGCTTATTTGACACTCACACTTTGATAGTCATCAAACGTCTTATCGTCACTGGGAATTATAACGAAGACTATTGGGCGTGAACTAGAATAAGTATAGGAACATAGATTGTTCAAGAATGATACTTACTCCTCCGGACGATGGAGAGATACATCCTCTAGGTCATCTCAGTATTATCATGTCACCCCAATCGTCTGGCCAGACACAGTGGGATTTATCACAGGACATTGATAATATGGAATGAGAAAAGAGAATGATATCGGGAAACGAGTTTTATATGTGTTATGATCAAAAGGTCTTGATCACACTAGAGCACATTGTCTCAACCTCGTGATATCATTGATATCGTGTACGTAAGGGGATTAGCGTAATGAGAAACATAAAGAGGTTCTGCCGTTCACTCGTAAATACATTGGAGCCAGTACAAACGTCTAGATCCTAATGCTAGTTATTGTCTGGTAACGAACCTTTCGCGTCACACACTTAAGCTGTGAGTCGATCTTTTATTGAGAGAATAAAGATGTAGTATTAGTGGTTATGAGATAATGTTGGAGTAGCTCTGATGTCACAGGAACATGTTCTAGTGAAAGTATAAAGAAAGAGAAGGCAGACATTTTATGTCTCGGGATAATAGGAAGTGTTTCTATTTTTGTCGAATTTATTCCGAGGGTTTATATAAGAGAGAAATTTTTATCCGGAGTATTTTGTTAGCGGACACTGGGTGTCCCAGATCATATAAATAGGTTTATATGATAAGTAAATAATTCCGAGAATATTCTGTAATGGGAAATATTCAATTAGTAATTAATTAAACAAAATAATTAATTAATATTAATTTATCAATTTAATAATTAAATATTCGGAAAATAATAAATAAAAGTTTTTATTTGGAGCCCACCGGAGGGGGCTGCCAAGTGGGCCCATGGGGCCCACAAGGCATCCGCATACCCAAGTGGGGCGGGTGGGCCAAACCGAGTGGGGGGGGGGACTCCCCCTTGGCCGAAACCCTAGTGGGCCTCCTCCCAATCCGACTTGGGGAGGAGGCCGAGTTGGAGGAGGCCAAGGGGAGGGGCTTGCCCCTCCCCCAAGCACCCCTCCCCTTTGGACACCTATATAAACACCCCCAACCCCCATGGGTCGAACACAACAATTGCCTACGGGTATTCTCTCTCTCTAATTAGATTTCATGTGTTGAGAATTGGACATCTCTCTAATCTCATATAGCTCAAATCAAGTTGATTAGATCTACCACCTATATTACGCTGTAAGGCAGTCTCTCTTCGTCGGCGCCAGGTGCTCTAGACGGCGGAGAGCTGACGGATTGGCGCGGTGTACATGTGGATAATGTTAGAGCGGGTTGCGCAAGCAATTCCTCGAAGACAAGAATCGACAACAATTAATCTCACCTCCCTGCGTGGACGTGAGATTCTTCATTAGGCTTCACCAATCTATTTCGACAAACACAAGATCTTCCGCAACGGTGTTTGTAAGTATTCTAGATCTAGCATTATGGGTGCAGCATATCTTCATAGTATAGATCTTGGGCTGTTGCGTAGCATGGTAGCCGAAATTTTAAATTACCGTACACGTAACCCAGTGATGTAGGGTAGATCCCGATGTTCACGGATTTGGGCGGAGGGAACGATGAACACGAAGAACACGAGGATGAACACGAAGAACACAAAGGGGAAAAAGCAAGTAAAGATAACTAGCAAGACATTATTCGACACAAATCAATCGGTAACAAATCCCGTGGGTAGCCCCCGATTATCCTTCTCCAAACACACCTTACTCTTAGGATTGTTTCTCTCAACAGTCAATCCAACCGTCCCAATAGAGTCACCCGAAGATGAATGATTGGCATGTAATCGCAACTACAAGAAGAGGCCTTGGAATCCACTAGAGGGATCTTCTCCACAAGGGGGGTCTTGGTTCATCTCCACAAGGGGAGGCCTTGATTCATCTCCTAAGAGGCAACACCATCATGGGTGGAAAAGGAGCTAGGCGCAACTCAAATCTCATCTCAGTCTAACCCTAACCCTAAGGGAGCTGGCAGCTATTATAGTCTAGATGCGAAATAGTAGATGAGTGGCTAGGATTACATGGCTCAGCAGCCATTTCAGCACACAGGCTCGCGCAGGCCCGGTAGTACCGGCCTTGGTGGGCCGGTAGTACCGGCCCGGTCGGTAGTACCGGAAATATTTCCGGTAGTACCGCTTATGGGTGCCCTGACATCAGTAGCATTTTTGGTTCGGCCGTAGTTGCTCCGGTAGTACCGGCCGTGCGGCGGCGGTAGTACCGGCGACAGCCTCGGTAGTTCCGGCGCCTGTAGTTGCTTCTGCACCTGCAGTATAGCGCCTCCGGTAGTACCGGCGGTGGAGCCCGGTAGTACGGAACCTGGAATTCCTGCTCTTCTTCCTCGTTTCCTTGGTTCAACACTTGTCCATCTTCGTCACTTGGTGGCGTATCTTCATGAGACTGGTACCTTAGCACACACAAGGTATCGGAATGAAGTAGCAAGCCATTCAAAGGAGTATCGAGATCACACATAGATAGGAGTGAGTTCACCTTATCGTGTATAGCTTTGACTCGTGCTCTTGTCATTGGGCCACTTGACGTGTCATGTGTAGGACACACTACATCATCTCCCCCCCCCCCTTGGGAAAGAGTCGTCCTCGACTCTTGGTCATCCTCATTACTTGATGTCCCAAGGCATGACGATAGGTCGGTGACGTTGAAGGTATCATGGACCAAATACTTGGAGTTGGAGATGTCGATCTTGTAGGCATTGTCGTTGATGCGCTTGAGGACCTTGAAAGGTCCGTCTCCTCGAGGATGAAGCTTGGACTTCCTTGCATCGGGAAAGCGATCTTTGCGAAGGTGTAGCCAAACAAGGTCTCCATCCTCAAATATCATGGCACGTTTGTTCTTGTTCATCTTCTTGGCATGTGCTTCATTGTGCTTCTCTTATAGTTCTTGTTTCCTCATGGAGCTTTTTCATGTAAGCGGCTCGCTTGTCGAAGTCCATGTTAACTTGCTCACGGAGTGGAAGTGGTAGCATGTCGAGAGCGGTGTAGGGGTTTGAACCATAGACGATCTCGAAGGGAGTTCTCTTTGTTGCTCGGTGTAGTGCTCGATTGTAGGCGAACTCGGCATGTGGGATACATTCTTCCAATTCTTGAAGTTTGGCTTGATCAACACACGAAGGAGTGTAGATAGGCTTCGATTCACCACTTCGGTTTGACCATCCGTTTGAGGTGGTAGGCGGTGGAGAAAGTTGCTTGATTCCATCTTGGCCATCAATGTCTTCCAAAAGTAGCTCACAATCTTGACGTCTCGATCCGAGACAATGGTCTTTGGCACTCCATGAAGACTGACGATCTCCTAAAAAACAAAGTGGCAATATGTGAAGCATCGTCGGTCTTATTGCATGGTATGAAGTGTGCCATCTTAGAGAAACAATCAATGACGACAAATATGGAATCCTTGTTTGTTTTGGTACGAGGGAGGCCCAATACGAAATCCATAGCAATGTCGGACCACGGTCTATGTGGAATTGGTAAAGGGGTGTACAAGCCATGAGAGTTTAGAGTAGACTTAGCTTTGAGACATGTAGAACATCGGCACACAAGGCGGTTCACGTTGCGGTACATGCGTGGCCAAAGTAGTTGGTGGTGAGCATGGCGAAGGTCTTGTCACGTCCAAAGTGTCCCATGAGTGATCCTCCATGTGATTCCTTCAAAAGGAGCAAACGAAGCGACGACTCGGGAATGCAAAATTTGTTGGCCTTAAACAAGAAACCCTTGTGCAAATAATAATCACCAATTCCCTTATGCTCCGAACATTGAGCGAAAATGTCTCCAAAGAAAGCATCGGTGGCATACAACTCCTTTATCTCATCCAAACCCAAGACACTAATGTCAAGACGTGTAAGTAGGTTGGCCTTGCGGAAAGAGCATCCGCAACCACATTGTCTTTACTTTCTTGTATTTGATTAAAAAGGTAAAAGACTCAATGAACTCAACCCACTTAGCATGTCTTTTGTTCAAATTTGTTTGGATTTTCAAATATTTCAAAGATTCATGGTCGGAATGAATGACAAACTCCTTAGGACGAAGGTAGTGTTGCCACACATCCAAAACACGAACCAAAGCAAACAATTCTTTGTCATAAATGGGATAATTCAAACGAGCTCCATCTAGTTTCTCACTATGGTATGCAATCGGTCTACAATTTTGCATAAGCACTCCTCCAATGCCCAATCCACTTGCATCGCATTCAATCTCAAATGTCTTAGAGAAATCCGGAAGGGCAAGGAGTGGTGCGTCGGATAACAACCGCTTGAGCTCGTTGAAGCAAAATCATGTGTGTTGCCCCAAATGAAAGGTACATTTTTCTTTGTAAGTTCATGAAGGGGGCAACCAATGGTGGAAAAGTCCTTTATGAATCGACGGTAAAATCCGGCAAAACAAAGAAAACGTCTCAACTCCTCAAGTGAGATCGGAAAAGGCTAAGTCTGAATTGCTTGTATCTTTGCTTCATCAACTTCAACTCCATCCGAAGAAACAACAAAACCCAAGAAAACAACCTTGTTGGTGGCAAATGTGCACTTAGAAAGATTTGCATAAAGCTTTTCATTGCGAAGAACCAACAAACTTGAGCAACATGAGAAGTGTGCTCTTCCAAAGATTTGCTATATATAAGGATGTCGTCAAAGTATACCACAACAAATTTCCCAATGAAAGGTCGCAACACATGGTTCATAAGATGCATAAAAGTAGAAGGTGCATTGGAAAGACCAAATGGCATGACAAGCCATTCATAAAGACCAAACTTTTTTTTAAATGCGGTCTTCCATTCATCACCTTCACACATCCTTATTTGGTGGTATCCACTTTTAAGATCAATTTTGGAGAATATAGCGGAACCACAAAGTTCATCAAGCATATCGTCAAGTCGAGGAATAGGGTGGCGATACCTCACGGTGATGGCGTTGATGGGCGACAATCCATGCAAAGGCGAAGAGTGTTGTCGTGCTTGGGCACTAGGATGACCGGCACGGCACACAGACTCAAGCTCTCGCGGATGTGTCCCATGGCTAGAAGTTCTTGTATTGGCCGCTCAATTTCCTTGGTCTCCTCGGGTTGGTGCGGTATGGGCACGGTTTGGGAGTGGTGCACCGGGGACAAGGTCGATGCGATGCTCGATTCCGCGTAGAGGAGGTAGTCCCGTGGCACTTCTTGAGGGAAAACATCTTCAAAGTTCTTCAAAAGAGACATTAAAGAAGGAGGAAGGTTTGTGAAAGTGTTAGTCATAGAAACTTCACCCTTGCATATGAGCACATAGTGGAGGGTGGATGGATCCTCTCTCAAATCCCTCATCTCTTTTGGTGGCAAATAGTGTAAGTTTCGTTGGGACTCTCTTGAAGTGTCACACTCATTTGGCTTGTGCCTCTCACTCACTTTATGGTGGGTCTCTCGCTCACCACTCATCTCACTTGACGAATGATCTTGTTGTGCCCGTGCACTAGTCTTGGCATTGTTGGCAATGACTTGACTTGGTATCATGGAACGAAGGACGAAGGTCTTGTCGTTGTTCTTGAAGCTATAGTAATTGGTCCTTCCATCATGCATAGCACCCTTATCAAATTGCCAAGGACGTCCAACAAGTAAGTGACAGACGGTCATAGGCACAACATCACAATCCACGGTATCTTCATAGGCTCCAATCTTGACGGACACTTGCACCATGTATTGAATCTTGACGGATCCGGTATCACTCAACCATTGCACATGGTATGGATTTGGGTGCTTCTTGAACTTCAAGTTGAGCTTGTCACAAAGTTCTTTACTCGCTAAGTTGTGGCAACTTCCACCATCTATGATGACCTTGATGGATCTTCCATTTATGCCCGCTCTTGTTTGAAACAAGTTGCATCTTTGGTCTTCTTCAACTTGGAAATTGGTGGTCAAGGTTCTTGCCACAACCAATGAAGGGTTGTTGTCGCCATCACAATATATCTCAGTTGAGTCTTCTTGAGCACTTTGCATTGTGGCGACTTGGTTCAAGGCAAGGTATTCCTCTTCACTCATAGACTCATATTCTCCCATGTCATTGACAATCATGACTTTCTTGTTTGTACACTCAAAGGATTTGTGTCCTTGTCCTCCACACTTGTAGCATTTCAAGAGTCTTGTGCCGGAAGAAGATCCTTGAGGCGTGGTGCTTGAAGGAGGCACTTTCTTGAAAGGTTGAGGCGCTTGAGGTGTCGATGTCGAGACTCTTGGAGGACCTCGTGTGTTTGCCTGAGGAGGAGCTTGTGTGGGTGTAGGTGTTGATGATGAAGGCTTTCTGGCGAAGAATGCCTTTGACTTGATGCATTTGAGCTCTTCAAGCACGTGACGCTCGGCCTTTGTTGCTTGATTGACTAACTCAACCAAGTTGGCATATGGTTGGAACTCCATAATCTTCTTGATTGGATAGTTGAGGCCATTCATGAAGCGAGCCATGGATTGCTCCTCGGATTCCTCAATGTTGGCTCTCATCATTGAAAGTTCCATGTCCTTATAGTACTCATCAACCGACTTCAACCCTTGCTTCAACTCTTGCAACTTCTTGTACAAATCTCTAGTGTAGTGGCTTGGTACGAAGCGTTTGTACATCTCTTCTTTCATCTCAACCCAAGTGTTGATAGGTTGTTGGTGGTTGTCGATGCGAGCATCTTGGAGTTGTTCCCACCACAAGAGGGCATACTCTTCAAACTCCATTGAGGCTAAGGCAACCATCTTGTTGTCGGAGTAGTGGTGAACTCGGAAGATCTTGTCAAGCTTGAGTGCCCATGAGAGGTAGGCTTCCGGATCACTTGTGCCGAAGAACTTGGGTATGTCGAAACGAAGATTGTTCAAGTTGTCGTAGTCATCGCGATGGTTTGGAGGTGGGAATGCACGTCCATGTCTCCCTCGATTGAGTCCATCTCCATGATGTTGGTTTGACTCACTATCACTTGATTCGGAATGGTGTTGTTGGTGACGATCATGTCGTCGTATCGGCATTTTGGATAGGAGACGGGGTCCTGCTAGCCGAGGGTGAACGTAGGGCAAGAAGGTGGACGTCGTCAAGGTCGGGATTGTACACGGCGGTTTACCCAGCTTCAGGCACCACGGCGGTGGCGGTGCCCTACGTGCTGCTATAACTCACTATAAGGCAATATCGCCGTGAACAGGTTACAATGAGTTGGTTGTGTATCAAGAGTTGCCCTAAAGGCGTCCCGAGGTCCAGCTTATATAGGCGGCTGGACCTAGGGTTACAAGGTGAATACGTATCCAGCAAGTATACGGAGTCCTAAACCTAGCCGGCAAGTATGCCGCCTTCCGTCTTGGTCTTGGTGGCTTCATGGGCTTCAGTCTTGGGCCTCCTCCTTGCCGGCATCCGCCTTCCTTGGTCGTCAGCTATCTGGGCCGCCCGGTAGGCAAAGCCTTCACCACCACTGCGGGCCACCCTGGACTAGCCGGATTGATCCATGCTGGTGATACCCCTAGTAGGTATATCCCCAACATTAGCCCCTGGGAGGGTTCGAGTTCTTCAGGCGCCGTCTTCTTTGTCGGCAACGTCCGCCTTGTCTTGTAAGCGTCTGAAGAGCTTGAAGCATTCCATAGTTGAAAGTAAGCGGCGGTCCGCCTAAAGTAGTCGGACAACTTGCCGCCATCATGGGAAAGACGGCCTGACCATTGTCAGGAATCTTCCTGGCACCAGTCTTGTCAATTGACTAGGCTCGTCAAATGTTGACGGATGACGCCATGCAGTCCACGACAGTTTGGACTTGGGCATGCGTCATGATGGTTTCTCCACCACGCACAGAAATCGGAGCGAGGCCGCAGACGCCGTTGCCACGACGTGCAAATCGTGGGCACGTGGCGGAAATCTCGCGTCCCCCTAATTTTAGGCACGGATCTTGGCGCGTGGGGATAAATACCTCCAAAGGGCACATCGATGCACTTCTTCCTCATTCGCACACCCACCGTGGCCTCCTCACCTTCCCGAGCTCAACTCCTCCTCGAACTCAACTCCGGCGAGCACGAGCAGCGCCCTCTCCCCAAATGGCGAGCACTCAGCAGGATGCGGCGGCGACGGCGGCACTGGCTGCGGCTTCCGACCCCCGCCGGATCTGGATCTATCCCAGCGGCGGCGGCGGCGCCCGCAGGTGCATCGATTACCTCCCCGCGGCCACCGTGGCCACGGGCGGGGTTTCTACTTCTTCCCCAGCTCCGACGACGCCTGCGACCGCCGCTCCAACTTTTCCCCTCCCATCCCTCGCGGCTACCAGCTCAGAGGCCGCGGCGGAATCTGCCGCCGACGAGGATGACGACGTCGAGGAAGAGGAAGAGGCTGGAGACCTGGGTTCCAGGTACTGGCTGCCGTCAGTTATGACGTCAGCATATCTGAAGGAACTGGAGGAAGGCGGATACATTCCGCCAAAGACGGAATGCTCCTGGAGGGTTCCAGGCGACGAGGCGGTGCCTGACCCCCAAGACGGCGAGCGTGTCATGTTGGCTTCGCATAGCCTTCGCGGTATGTCTCTGCCGCTTTCCGCCTTCTTCTTGGCGGTGCTTAGTTTTTATGGGCTGCAGCCACACAACATAGCGCCCAACAGTATTCTAGTGCTAGCCGGCTTCCAGGCTTTGTGCGAAGGGTACTTAGGCATAGCTGCGTCCATAGAGCTGTTTAAGTACTGCTTCCTGTGCCGCCGGCAAACCATACCAGGCGGCCACCTAGCAACCTGCGGTAGTGTTACGTTCAACTGCCGCCAACCCGACTGGTACCCAAAAATACCATACATCGAGTCGGTGAAGCACTGGACCAGCACTTTCTTTTACTGCAAGGACATCCCGACACCTGGCAGCACGCAAGGGATGCCAGCCTTCGTCAACGGTCCGCCAACCCACAAGGCTTGCTGGACAGCAAAAGTGCCGCTCAGCAGCTTGCCGGAAGAACTTCGAGTTGCCGTTAGGCGGATCGAGTTCTTGACGAAGACGATGTTGGCTCCACGACTTGACGGAGTTGACACCGTCATTGCTGGGTGTCGAGGAAGATTATGCCTCTCCGCCATCGCCCACTGAAGATGTGCGAGTACAAGGCGGACGACGCCGGCAACAGCACCCTTGATCAGGATGCCTTGGAGTACCGGCTTAGAGAGCTTATCAAGCCTCTGTCGGTGAAGGCGGCTGAAGGCGTCGCCATGTTCACTCATAACAACCCAGCCCCAGCGGTAAGTGAAAGCTACTTTGTTATTTCACTAACATCCTTGCCCACTAGGTACTGAATTAATATTGTCTTGCTTCCTTTTCAGCTACAAACCTTGGGAGAGGACGAGCTGGCCCCAAACTGGTATGATACAGGTGCCAGCAAGTCGAAGAAGCGCAAGCTGAGCTCCTCCACCAAGGATTTGGAGAAGAGGAAGAAGGCGGCCACCTCTGCCGACGCAGAGGATGAGACCGTGGGGAACGTTCCCTTGAACGGTTAGCAAACTTTGGCTTCCCTGACTTGGATATTTTAATATGTTTGTGCTGACAAACTTGCATGTTTCTGCTTACAGAGGCAAGCCTACCATGCCCAAACTCCGCTCCAACTTGAAGATTGCTGCCGGCAGGGGCAAGCCACCACGTTCTTCTCCAGCTGCTGCGCCGACAACGCCCACAGTTGGCGTTCCCGTGGTTGTGTGCCAGGGAACGTACACAGCTGCCGGTACCGCAGAGGCGGCTACAGAGAAGATGGCGGGCAAGAAATCAGTTGCCGGCATAACTTTTTCCAAGACGGCTGAAGCTTCGGCTAGTGATGCCGCTCGATTTATCGCCATGAAGCAGGAGATGGATGACCAGATGGCGGCCGAACAAGGCGGATCGTCCACTCATCCTGGCTCCCAACCTGGCAAAGGGTTGCAAGACCCCCGGCAAACACTGAAGACCATGCGTGACGGTACCCGCAACTGGTACGCACACATGGACGAACTCCACGACACCCTGCACGGACAACTTGAGGTAAAATAGCCTATGGTCCCAGCCCCCGAGCACTTTGGCGGCTGAAAAATTTAGCCGGCAAAGTGGTCTCGTTGACTAAATAGCGCTAACCATAATGTTGCTTTCGTGCATGCAGGCCGTTCTTGCTTCCAATCTTGAGCTATTTCGTGCTCAAGAGATGAAGAAGAAGGAATGCGAGGAACTGCAGCAGGACGTGGAGTTGAAGAACGCCCAAATTGCGAGTTTGGAAGAAGCTCGCAAGAAGGATGAAGGTGACAAAGCTTTCTTTGCCTTCTTTTCGTCCGACTTCTTTTCCTTTTCCGACAAGTATTTTAGTCGTCTTTTCTTTTTATTTGTAGAATTATTAAACACTGCGCAAGATATTCTCAAGAACTCCACTGACATGCAAGCTTTGATGAACGAAGCTGCAGATCTTGCCGGGCTGGTGACCAAGCTGAAGGCGGATCACGCCAAGGAGCTGGATGATCGTGCGTTGGCTCATGCTGCCGAAGTTAGCAAGTTGACTGGACAACTTGAGGCCATGAGCAACAACCTTGACCAGGTGAACAAGAACGCCAAGGAGCAGCAGGACCAACTGTCAAAGGCGGTCCAGCTAGCCCAAGAAACGCTTGAGAACCATCTGGATGAGGTCAACGCCATCCACGACCATGTCTTGGGTATGCCTCCAGTCCTTCATTTTTGTCACCTTGCTTTCTTGATACTTGAAGCTGCAGTGTGTAACTTTGTGTTTGTGCAGTGCCGGCTAGCTTGGGAGATGACCTGGCCACAACGCCGCGCCTTGCTCGGATCTTGAAAATTGGCGAAATCGTCAACCAGATTGTCGGCGCCGGCAAATCATTTGCCGCCAAGTTCTACCCTGGGGAAGACGGCGATCCCGTCATCTTCGATGCTCTGCCGGAGTTGCTGGAGAAGGCGACAGCTGAACACGACAACACACTACGCTCAGCAGCACGAGGCGGTGCCAAGTTGGCATTGGCGATGACGGCGGCGTGGTACCCGGAGGCTGATATTCATCAAGTCACCG
Source organism: Poa pratensis (assembly GCA_947311845.1). Classification (NCBI taxonomy): domain Eukaryota; kingdom Viridiplantae; phylum Streptophyta; class Magnoliopsida; order Poales; family Poaceae; genus Poa; species Poa pratensis. Next base: position 27,007,236 of record CAMZMU010000084.1, read on the forward strand.
AGTACTTCCCCACCGAAGACGAAAACAGCCAAGCCATCGTGATGCAGGACGTGCTGCGGTCTGTTCGCGGCTATGCGACCCGGGTTGCCAACATGGTTGACATCCGCAAGTTCTACAAGGAACACCCGGACCCGCATGTTGCCGTTGCTGATCCCTCCTTGGCAGATCCTGAAGCTTCCCGCGGCGAAGAAGGCGAAGCCGGAACCGACAAGCGCAGCCCCAAGGATGGCGGAGCCAGCCCCAAGAATGCCGGCGTTAGCCCCCAGGATCTCTCCACCAGCTCTACGAAGGCGGCAATCCCTTAGACTTCCTCCTGCAAAGGCAGCACAAAACACTGCGTTAATCTGTTAACGCATAAAACTTTATTTTGGGTTGTAAATATTTATGGGCCAACTTTTATGCTACACTTGGCGGTAGGCTTACTTAAGTGGCCCGCCTTAATATGTATCTCGCCTGCATGTTTAGCTTTTTCATATGTTGGCGGAACCTCATCTTAGTTACTTTAGCTGAGCCAACCAGGTGCAATACCAACTAATTTAGACTCAGAGACCAAAGCCAGCATGTTGGTGCCAACGACATACTACTAGGCGACCCACATACAAACAGACAGATAAGCATATTAGGCGGTGCAAAGATTGTTTGCGTTTTTAGCCGGCAGACGGCAAATGTCAAAAAAGTTTGGACCTTAGCACGGAGCAAAACTTATTTTATTTGGTAACTTTTATGACAACAGATATATGATTGCGAGAAAAGACAAAAGATGGCATGATCCCAAAACTGAATGAGCAAACCACAGACTTTTATTTCATAATCATATAGTACTTATTACAATGTGGAAATTGCTAAGTGTAAAAAGGACGTAGCTGCTCAATGTTCCAGGGTCGCTTGGTTTCTTCGTACTTGTCGTCAACCTTCCTTTTGCGCTTGCGACCTCGCTTCTTCTTGTATCCGTCACGTGCATCGACCAAGTAATAAGAACCATTGAGCAACACCTTACTGACCACAAAAGGTCCTTCCCAAGGCGGGGATAACTTATGCAAGCCCTTTCTATCTTGGATTAGGCGGAGAACCAGGTCACCCACTCTAAAACTTCTTTGCCTCACCCTTCTGCTGTGATAACGCCTCAAACTTTGCTGATAGATGGCGGATCGCGCAAGGGCAACATCTCGTTCTTCATCAAGTAGGTCAAGGCCATCCTGTCTTGCATCTTCTGCGTCCTCCTGGACGTAGGCTTGGATTCTGGGAGAATCGTACATCATGTCGGTTGGCAACACTGCTTCTGCGCCATAGACTAAGAAGAAAGGAGTAAACTTGGTTGATCTGTTTGGAGTTGTGCGTAAACTCCAAAGGACAGACTGCAATTCATCCACCCAAGCCCCAGCCGCTCTGTGCAATGGTACTTCGAGACGTGGTTTGATTCCTTGTAGGACTAAACCATTTGTACGCTCTACTTGACCGTTTGCTTGCGGATGCGCGACGGAGGCTAGATCTAGGCGGATACCATGCTTATAACAGTATTCCTCGACTTCGCCTTGCGACAAGTTAGTGCCATTGTCGGTGATAATGCTATGAGGCACCCCGAACCGAGAGATTATTCCCCACAGAAAGTTTGCGGCTGTGGCGCCGTCTAGCTTTTTGATAGGCTTAGCTTCAACCCATTTGGTAAACTTGTCTACAGCCACAAGTAAATGTGTGTAGCCACCAGGCGCCGTTTTAAACGGACCAACCATGTCCAAGCCCCAGACTGCGAAAGGCCACGTGATGGGTATTGTTTTAAGCTCTTGAGCCGGCATATGTGATTGTCTGGCATAAAGTTGGCAGCCCCTGCACCTTTTAACAATGTCTTCTGCATCTTGCTTGGCTGTCAACCAATAGAAACCTTGTCGGAAGGCTTTTGAAACAAGGGCGCGTGAAGAAGCATGATGTCCACATACGCCGGCATGTATCTCATCCAACAATTCTCTGCCTTCTTCGGGCGAAATGCAGCGTTGGTAAACACCAGTGGTGCTACGCTTGTACAATTCACCTTTGATTATTGTAAATGCCTTGGCTCTTCTTATTATTTGCCTTTTCAAAACCTCATCATCCGGTAACTCCTGATTGATCAGGAAGTCCAAATATGGCGTCGTCCAATCCGGCTTTACCAAGTAGACGGCATAGCTAGCACTATCAACTGGTTCTGCCGACTCTGGGTCAAGGAGGTCTGCTCCTTTAATTGACGGCTTGTGTAGGTGTTCCAGGAAAACATCTTTTGGTACCTTTTTGCGTTCAGACCCCATTCTGGCAAGTGTATCTGCCGCCTCATTTTGAGTTCTTGGGATGTGGCGGACCTCGTAGCCTAGAAAACACTTGGCGAATTCGTCAACGGTAGCTCGATATGCCGCCATTGTTTCGCTCTTTGTGTCCCAAGTACCACGTATCTGTTGCGCCACCAAATCTGAATCTCCGTAGCAGAGGACACGTTGGACGCCAAGTTCCTTGGCAATGTGTAAACCATGAAGGAGAGCTTCGTACTCAGCAACATTATTAGTTGCCTTGAAGTGTATTTGTAACACATAACTAAGCTTGTCTCCTTGAGGGTTTCTTAAAACAATGCCAGCCCCCGAGCCCTGGAGCATTTTTGATCCATCAAAGTGCATGATCCAGTATGCATCTTCAGGGAGAGGTACTTCGTCCATGGCCTCCGTCCAATCAGCTACGAAATCTGCTAAGGCTTGAGACTTAATGGCCGTTCTGGGCTTATACGAGATGTCGAAGGCGGCAAGTTCAATGCCCCATTTGGCAACGCGGCCTGTTGCATCTGTATTATTGATGATATCCCCCAGAGGTGCCTTGCTCACCACGGTTATTGAATGTTCCTGGAAGTAGTGCCTTAACTTCCTGGCGGCGTAAAAAACACCGTAGACCAATTTCTGGTAATGCGGATAACGCTGTTTTGAGGCGGAAAATACTTCACTGATGAAGTAAACCGGACGTTGTTCCGGCAAGTCTGAAATTTCCGTCTTGCGTTCCACAACCAGTACCACACTAACAACTAAGTTAGTTGCGGCAATATAGAGCAGCATTGGTTCCTGCGAACGAGGAGCTGCCAAAATTGGAGCAGACGTTAACGCGTCCTTGAGTTGCTGCAAGGCGGCGTCTGCTTCGTCTGTCCACTCGAAGTTGTCGGATTTCTTCAGAAGCCGGTAGAGAGGCAGCGCCTTCTCACCAAGACGGCTAATGAAACGACTGACGGCAGCCGCCGATCCGGCAAGTCGCTGCACGTCCTTCAGGTCCTTGGGCCTGGATATGTTGAGGATCGCTTTGATTTTTTCTGGATTCACCTCTATCCCTCGTTCGGAAACGATAAAGCCAAGCAATTTGCCGGCAGGAACCCCGAAGACGCATTTTTTCGGGTTGAGTTTCATCCTGTATACCCGGAGGCTATCAAAGGTTTCTCTCAAATCATCAAGCAAATCTGCCTTCTTTCTTGACATGACGGCAATGTCGTCAACATAGACGTGAACATTGCGGCCAATTTGCTCGTGAAGGCATCTTTGCATACACCGCTGATACGTTGCGCCGGCATTTTTTAGACCGAAGGGCATCGTGATGTAGCAGAAGGTCCCATAGGGTGTAGTGAACGCTGTTTTGATTTGGTCGGATTCTCGCATTTTGATTTGGTGGTACCCGGAGTACGCATCCAAAAAGCACAGCAGCTCGGAGCCGGCTGTGGAGTCTATGACCTGATCTATACGAGGCAAAGCAAAGTGGTCCTTAGGACAGCACTTGTTCAAACCGGTATAATCAATGCACATTCTCATTTCCTTATTAGGTTTTGGAACCATTACAGGATTTGCCAACCAATCAGTGTGTACTACCTCCCTAATGAACTTGGCTTCTTGCAACTTGATGATCTCCTTCCCTATTGCTGTCCGCTTCTTCTCACCGTAGCGTCTTATTCCTTGCTTCACTGGTTTGGCTCCTTCGTAGACGTTAAGAGAATGCTCGGCAAGTTCCCTCGGGACACCTGGCATGTCGGCTGACGACCATGCAAAGATGTCCTGATTCTCACGGAGGAACCTGACGAGCGCGCTTTCCTATTTGTCGTCCAAGCCAGCCCCTATGGTGACTTGCTTGGAGCTGTCACCTGGGACCAGATCCGCCTTCTTTGTGTCTTCGGACGCCTTGAAAGTGTTCTTTTGCTCAGCGGTCTTTACATGCTCCGGCAACTGTGATGTATCGAGCTCTTTCTTCAACATGGCTAACTCCTCTGCGTGGAGGACTGCCTCAGCGAAGGCGGCATTGCCACGCTCACACTCCTTTGCTTTCTTGAAGTTGCCACTGATGGTAATTGTACCATTGGGTCCCGGCATCTTCAGCTTGCTGTATATGTAACACGGGCGAGCCATGAATTTGGCGAAAGCTGGCCGTCCAAAAATGGCGTGGTAGGCACTTTTGAAGGGGACTACTTCGAACCTGAGATACTCCGAGCGGTAGTTTGTCTCAGGCCCAAAAGTAACCTCCAATCTGATGCTTCCCATTGACTTGCCTTGCTTTCCCGGAACAATGCCATGAAACTTGACTTTGCTATAGTCAAGCTGGCTTTCCGACAAGTTCATGCGCTTCAGAGTGTCCGCGTAGATGATGTTGAGGCTACTGCCGCCATCCATCAACACCTTGGTGAGCCTGAAGTTATCGACAATAGGGTCGACGACAAGGGCGTATTTGCCGGGGTGAGGAACGTGATCTGGATGATCATCTCTATCCCAGGTTATTGGCTCCTCTGACCAGTCTAGATACTGGGGAACGTCTGGTACTGTGGCGTTTAGCTCGCGCATCTCCGCCTTTTCTTCTTTTGCCGAAGGAGTGCCCAGGAAGCACACCAATTGGCCATGTACCTTGGGATATTTCCTTTCTTTACGCATCAGCTTGGGTTCCTCATCCTCTGACATGGACATAGCCCCATCATCGTCTTCCTTCTTTGTCTTCTCAGCCTTTTTGCTCTTTTTTGATTTCCAGCCAACCTCGGGGTCTTTCTTGAAGTCCTCCATGAACCGGCATTCCCCTAATGTGTGGTTGACTTTGCCTAAGGACGCGTGGATTGGGCAAGGCAAGGCTTTCGCCTGATCATACGTCAGGCGCTGCTTGCTGGAGCCGCCATCTTTACCCTTTCCTTTCCACTTGCGGTTGCTGCCTTTGCCTTCGAAGGCGGCGGCGACCTCGTTTGATGGTCCGGCTTTGTCATCCTGGGGAGCCTTGCGTTTGTGACTTGCTCGCCTGTTTGGCGCCATATCATGTGCGCCATCTCCATCGCGTGCATCGTCATCCGCCTGTGCGTACATGGCTGCTACTTCGAGCATGACTCCGAGATCCTTGACTTGCATGCGTACGAGCTTATGTCTGAGACTTGAGCCCTTCAGGAGGCCCGTGGTGAAGGCATGGATTGCTTGATTGTCGTCTACGTTCTCGCAGCTTGCCTTTGTTTGAATCCACCTTGCCAAGAAGCTTGTAGCTGTTTCATCTGGCTTTTGCACGCAACGAACCAAATCTGTGTATGTATTGGGTCGCTTGTACGTGCCTTGGAAGTGCTGCGTGAACACCTTTTCCATGTCATGCCAGCTATGAATGCTTTTCTCCGGCAAGTTTTCGATCCAGCTTCGGGCTGTCCCCTCCAACATGAGGGGAAGGAAGCGTGCGCGACGAGGCCATTGCCTCCAGCAATTTCAACTGCCAGCGCGTAGTCCGACAACCATGAGTTTGGCTTGTCCGCTCCATTGTACCTTTGATGAGTTTTTGACACTGACGTCATGTCTCTGGGTACTTGAACGTTGCGGATGGCTGGGCCAAAGCACTCAGGTCCTAGATAGGCATCTTGCTTTCCAGCCTTGATGTCATTGAGACGATGTCTCGCGTCTTGCGGACTGAGCTGTTTGCCAGATCTATCAGCATGTGGCTCGTCCTGCGCTGCCCGGCTGTGCCTAGGCTCATTGTTGTGTCCCCGGCTTCCGCCTTCGTGCCTGGGCACTGGTGGTGGGGACTGTGTGCGGTCCCTGCTTCTTCTTGGCGGCGGGGCATCGTCGCGGTTGCCGCCACCCTTGGCGGCTGCTTGCTGCCCCTGCTTCCGCCTTCATCCCGCCTAGGCGGAGGAGGTGAGGCCTTGCGCCTGTTGCCGGTCCTGGATGCCTCATCACGCTGCCTTTTTGGAGGTGGTGATTTGCGTGGGTCTTTCTCCTTGTCCTTCCCTTTTCCGTGGCTACTGGAACCGGACGGATCTTCTGGGTTGCCACCGGCCGCAGCTTTGCAAGCGTTGGATTTTGATTCCAACTTTCCTCCCCTTGCGTCCGCCATGTCGGCGCGAGAATCAGCACGGGCCTGCTGCTCTAGAGCTTTGCGAGCAAGGATCGATGCGTAGTAGATCTTCTCGTCCTTGTCATAGTCATCATTGTTGAGGATGTCCAAGGCGGCCGCAGTGTTGAGGACAGGTGTTGCGAGGATGACGTCCCCGTTCTTGTCCTTACGCTGCGGTGCTGTAGCCCACTCGAAACCAAGCTTTTGGGCAGGGGATTTGAAGGTGTCATGATCCCTGCCTTTCCTACCTCTCTTCTCCGCCACTTGTCCTGCCGGCTTGGGCAATGGGGTGGTGGTGAAAAGATTACGCTTGGGGTCGCACTTGGCAGTTATCTTGGCGTTTTCCTCCTTGGCTTCGTCGAGGAGGCTCTGGACCTCTGCTTGCTTGCTTTTGAGGTACTCAGTTTGCTCCACCAAGGTGTTCCGAAGTTTCTCCAAATCAGCCGGATTGGTTTTGTCGTTTACCGGCGTGTGAAGAACTTCCGCCAGAGCCGCCATGCTTCCTATCTTGCTGGGCTCGCCCTTCTCCAGATTTTCTTCTTTGGAGCCCCAGGAGGCTCTGGAAACTGTGGATCGGTTGCCGGGGTCCCCAGGTTGGCGGCGTCAGTTGCCGCCTTCTCTGAAGCTGCGCCGGTGACATCCGCCACAAAGATCTGCTGCATGTTGACGGAAGAGCCCGTAGCCGCCTCAGATGGCGGAGGATCAGGTGTAATAAAACACTTCTTGACCCGTTGCTCAAACATGCTGGCAGAATCTTCTTCGGAATCAGAGTCTACGTTGACGTGAACGGTAGATCTGGATCCGGCATCCGACATCACATCATCCTGGAGTGCAGGAAGAATAGATTCGGGATCTTGACTGTTGGGCTGGGAGTCTGATCCCAGTCCCGTCATGCCGACAAAGTGTAGATCTGAATCTGCGGACTCCTCAGAGGAGGCAAACTCAGATCCGTCTTGATTGTAGGGCGGGTGGGATGGCGAATAAATTCGCGGCAACCCATACGCCTCAGAAGTGTAGCCGATGAACACATCGACGCCGCCAAACGGCACAACTCCGCATCCGACAATGTAGTCGTCTGCGGGGATGTAGGACTCGTCGCAGCTGATGTAGTGACTGTCGCCGTAGCGAACAGCGCGGCCGACGGCGATTGTTTCGCCGATGCCGCCAAGAGTTCCCGCCTGGAACGTGACGCCTGACGCCTTAGGCCCCACGGTGGGCGCCAACTGTCGTCGTATCGGCATTTTGGATAGGAGACGGGGTCCTGCTAGCCGAGGGTGAACGTAGGGCAAGAAGGTGGACGTCGTCAAGGTCGGGATTGTACACGGCGGTTTACCCAGCTTCAGGCACCACGGCGGTGGCGGTGCCCTACGTGCTGCTATAACTCACTATAAGGCAATATCGCCGTGAACAGGTTACAATGAGTTGGTTGTGTATCTAAGAGTTGCCCTAAAGGCGTCCCGAGGTCCAGCTTATATAGGCGGCTGGACCTAGGGTTACAAGGTGAATACGTATCCAGCAAGTATACGGAGTCCTAAACCTAGCCGGCAAGTATGCCGCCTTCCGTCTTGGTCTTGGTGGCTTCATGGGCTTCAGTCTTGGGCCTCCTCCTTGCCGGCATCCGCCTTCCTTGGTCGTCAGCTATCTGGGCCGCCCGGTAGGCAAAGCCTTCACCACCACTGCGGGCCACCCTGGACTAGCCGGATTGATCCATGCTGGTGATACCCCTAGTAGGTATATCCCCAACAGATCATGTGGATGTCCTTGACGAGGGCGAGGCTCTTGGCGAGGATGATGCTCATGGTGTGGAATTGGATTCTCCACATGGTTCCCATGGTCACGATTGTTGTGGCGTGGCCTTGGAGGATGGCGGTGTCGACGTCCTTGATCACCATAGTCATTAGCACCCGGAATACCATTGCCATTGGCCAATGGGTCTCGACCATCTCGATGATGAGGAGGTGGTGAAGGTGTTCGTTCACGGCGTCCACCATTTGGTTGTGGTTGTTCTTGATGCGCATTGGCATTGTTCGCTCGAGAAGAAGGTGGACGTTCCACTTCATGGCGATGTCGATCATGTTCGTCGTGCCTTGGTATTTCTTGGCGAGGTTGATGCGGTTCTTCTTGTCGATGACCATGATGCGCTTGCCTTGGTTGTGTCGACCTAGAAGTGCTTCTTGTACGTCTTGAGCGTGACGAAGAAGAAGATCGACGTTGCGCAAGGTTGTTGAGAGCTTAGGTTACCCGCTCCGAAGATGCTTCTTGCGCATGCATGCGGTCATTGAAGTTGGCTTCTTGAGCTTGAAGACGGCGCTCGTAGCGGCCTAAGCCATCACGAAGAAGGTATCGAAGACCAACGAACTCGGTTTGGGTGACATAGCCATGATCACCTCGAGATCCTCCATGGATTTCATCGTCCGAGCTTGAGCTTCCGTTTGTACTTCCCCTAAACATGATCTCCAAAACAAGTGAAATGTGTGGAAATGAAAGAACCAAGAGAAACTATATCCAAAGAATAAAGTGGCTTGAAGAAAGATAATCCGGTTCTCACACCCAACACACACACTTATGAGGATAGGATTACATGGCTCAGCAGCCATTTCAGCACACAGGCTCGCGCAGGCCGGGTAGTACTGGCCCGGTCGGTAGCACCGGAAATAATTCCGGTAGTACCGCTTATGGGTGTCTTGACATCAGTAGCATTTTCGGTTCGGCGGTAGTTGCTCCGGTAGTACCGCCATGCGGCGGCGGTAGTACCGGCGACAGCCTCGGTAGTTCCGGTGCCTGTAGTTGCTTCGGCACCTACGGTATAGCGCCTCCGGTAGTACCGGCGGTGGAGCCCGGTAGTACCGGAACCTGGAACTTCCTGCTCTTCTTCCTTGTTTCCTTGGTTCAACGCTTGTCCATCTTCGTCACTTGGTGGCGTATCTTCATGAGGCTGGTACCTTAGCACACACAAGGTATCGGAATGAAGTAGCAAGCCATTCAAAGGAGTATTAAGATCACACATAGATAGGAGTGAGTTCACCTTATCGTGTAGAGCTTTGACTCGTGCTCTTGTCATTGGGCCACTTGACGTGTCATGTGTAGGACGCACTACATCACCCAGCAGTGGTATCAAAGCGGTCTATGCATAGATATGATTTGATCTAGAGCACAAGTTGGTGCGGGCATTGCACATTTCATGCATTAAGGTTATATCTATTGCTTCCCAATAAGTTATACAATATATTCCATGGCGGCATAGGCAAGATCTTTACGAACTTCTGGCAATCCGTGGACCTTCCGGTTGCTCCTAGTATGCCTGTCGGCGCCAACAAAGTGCTTCAGTAGCTTCGGGTCTATACCTATAGTTGTGGACGTTGTTGTATAACGGACAGGGCATGAGGGTTGGACGCCTCACGGGGGTCACGCGCACAGGTGATTGTTTAGATTGGGGTTCACAACGTTTTCGTAATGTTGAGATCTCAATCACCCGCAAAGTTAATCTAGCAATTACTATAAACGTGATTCAGTTGCGTAGGTAGTAACGGTAAATCCGTAGAACCAACAGAGCCACGTAAAACTTGCAAACAAACGTTAGAGGCGCGTCTAACTTGGTTTTGCAGGATTGTGTTCATGTGTTTTGGTATAGCTATTTTGTTACGGTGTTTTAACATGATGGCCAATGCCAAGTGATTGTTCGAGTTCGTCATCGACAATCAAGCGAAGAAGGAGTTCGTCGCACGAACCGGGAGGAGGCGCTGGCAGAAGTGCTGGCGACGAGAACTTGGCGGATTTTCGGCTGCGGCAATTTTTCCTTCGGGGAATTTTGCTGTGACCGGGAATAACGAAGATGGTGGATCGTCGTGGAGATACGTCAAGGCTTCCCGGAGAAGAACAAAGGCTATACCAAATCACATGAATTATTTAATTGCCTGTGATGTTTATCCTTTGTTGGTTGTACCTTGATTGCGCATTAGATGTTTATTAGGGTGAATCCTCATTATAATATCAAGGAGATCGTGTTCTTCCAACTGTGGCACCGTCAAACCAGGTGATTGTCGCCGGGCGTTATGTATCCATGCGCTGATTGGGCCAAGTGTTTGGGAGGCGGGTGTGAACCGTTCATACTGCGTTTAAAGGTTAGTTATCTTGAAGTATAGGCATAACTAGTTATGAGTTTTGAACACGCACGTCGAAATACGAACATGAGTTGTAGCTACTACAACTAGCATAGTGTTTACCGGTCGTCCACGTACCATGACGTGTATCCATGTATGGTTCGTCGGATTCTGGGGTCCTGAATTACTTAGCGCCAATCGTGACGATTATTGGGCTCAGTGGGAGCATATCTTGGATTCAATTAATTTTGAGTTAAAGTAGTGATTTTTTTAATAATAAACTAAGAGTCTAAATAAACTTGTTTTTGTTGTAGAAGATGGGTCACTTTGAAGGTGACAATCTGAGTGAGTCGATGTTGTTTGATAATTTGACTGCGGAAAGCGTGACCTTCGCTGAATGGGTTCACGAGCTGAGAGAAATTCTCAGTAGTCGCAAGATAGAGCATACACTGGACACTCCTTTCCAGAGCTAGAAGAGGACTATGCTCCTATGGAGGAAGATGAGTATCAAGTGAGTTTGTTATTGCAAGACAGGATGAGTCCCGAGATTAGCGACAGTTATCCACACTATCGCCCCTTCCGTCTCATGGAAGCGTTGAAGGATCGGTTCTGCTTCCAGTTATGTCATGCTAATTACAAATTCTATGGGGAACTTTTATCGTGCAAACTTGCGAGTGGTGGCTGATGGCGTGGAATAACACGTTCGCTGGGAGACCCCAAGTGTAAGGTTTGATGTAATTTAGCAGCAAGTTTTCACTTGATTACAAATCAAGGTTATCAATCCAGTAGGATTTGAAGAAGGCTTCGGAAAGGTGACAATTGCAATGGCGCCAGAAGCTTGACCTGTACCTACGCACACACGAACAAACTACTTTGCCACAACGAAACTGAGAGGGTGTCAATCTCTCTGGCTTGCTGGACACAAAGGATTAAACGTATGGTGGAAAATAATATGAGAGCAAATATGACCAGCGAGCAAATGACTAGGAAAAGCTATTAAAATGGTTGTAGGCAATGTAGGAAAATAGGACCGGGGTCCACAGTTCACTAGTGGTGTCTCTCCAAAAGATAAACGTGTTGGGTGAACAAATTACAGCGGGACAATTGACAAACATGGGCGCAACACAATACTATCATGACACAAAGTTCACCGTTTCATTTAATATGGGCATTACGTCAAAATACATAGACCGTTATCCAACTGCATCTATGACTAATAATCCACCCCGGGATCGCTATCCAGCAAGTCTCCCGAAAGTATTAAGGTTCAAGCAACAGATAATTGCAATAAGCATGGTGCGTAATTTAAGCAATGAGTACAACATAAAGCAATAAACACCGTTGTTTTATCCCTAGTAGCAACAACACATCTCAAGTTCTAATCGTTTCTATCAACTCGAGCTCGAACAAGAGAGGCATGAACCCACTATCTACCATAAATACTCCCTATACTCACACAAGTAATTACTTTGGCCAAATCATACACAAGTATCGGAGAACATGCAAGATCATAAATAAAATATATCATAGATAAACTAAACCATAATGTCAAGACTCCATAATTCATCGGATCCCCACAAACACAACACATAGTATTACATAAAGATGATCTTAATCATGTAGGCAGCTCATAAGATCTAAACAATGGAGCGCAAAGGAGAAGAGACAACCATCTAGCTACTGCCATGGACCCGTAGTCCCGTGGTGGACTACTCACGCATCACTCCGGAGGCAGGCATGGTGGTGTAGATGCCTCCGGTGACGATCTCCCCCTTCGGCAGGGTGCCGGAAAGAGCTTCAGAACCATCCTGATCTAGGGTTGGCGACGGCGGCGACCTCGGATGTTTTCTGGGAAATATGATCGGGTATCGAGGGTTTCCGGGATGAAGGCAATTTATAGGCGAAAGGGCGACTCGAGGAGGTCTCGGAGTTGCCCAGGTGGGGCCTAGGCGCGGCCAAGGCTGGGCCGCGCCTGGGGGTCGTTCGGCCCTGTGGGGCCCCCTGCAGGCGTCCTCCTGGCACAGTCTTTGTTTCCATGCAAAAATAATTCAGGTAAATTGGCAGCTTATTCCGAGAAAATTCCCCGACTAGCTTTTCTGAAACAAAAAGACAGCAAAAACAGGAACTGGCACTAGGCATCTTGTTAATAGGTTAGTTCCATAAAAATGTGCCAAAATGATATAAAAGCATGTGGCAATGATATATAATATGCATGGAACATACAAAAATTAAAGATACGTTTGGGACGTATCAGCATCCCCAAGCTTAATTCATGCTCGTCCTCGAGTAGGTAAATGATAAAAAAATAATTTTTGGTAGTGACATGCTACCAACACGATTATGATCAAGTAATGCAAAGCATATGAACTGAATGAAGTGATCCAAGGCAATGGCCTATAGTTGATATAAAGCAAATAATGATTAACCATGTGTAACATCTAAGCAAGAACTTTTCGTGGATAGTACTTTGGAGACATGAAAATTATAAGACTTGTCATGCTTGATAGTTCACAAAGCAATATACTTTCGGCAAAGGTGCTCAACCAACACAAAGGAAGATTTAAGTTTTCAGCAAGAAGCTTATCTCATGATAATGTCAATATAAAGTTTTCACAGTTAAACATAAAGATAGCATGTAGTAGACTTGAGAGATAAAGATTGGAAAGGAAAACTTACTCAACATAAAAGTAAAAGAAAGGCCCTTCGCAGAGGGAAACAGAGATTAATCGTGTGCTAGAGCTTTTAGTTTTTGCAAGCATATAGAGATATAAATTATATATTTGAGTGGTGCATACTATGGTCAACGAATGATAGTGAACAATGCATTACTACATTTGTTAGACAGACCTTTAAGAGCAGCTCCCATGAGGAACGTTAGTTCTGCAGCAAGCAGATCATTCCTCTTTATCTCCTTTGTTTACACATGCAGATACTTTACTGAATTCACAGGAACAAAATGTGAGGAGAGTTTTTGGTGAAACTTGTAATTTATCTTTTATGGGGCTGGGCACCCCGTTGCCAGCTCTTTTTGCAAAATTAATGAACAGGTAGATGAAGCATACAAGTCCTGAAATAAGTCTGTCCAACAAATGCAATAAAGACCACCCACTACTTCCTCATGAGCTTAGTAGTAGAGGCACAAAAAGGAAGTAATAACATTTTGAATATTTAAAGGTAGCACATGAAAATTTTACTTGGAGTGGCTTGGAAATACCACATGTAGGTAGGTATGGTGGACACAAATGGCATGGATATTTGGCTCAAGGTTTTTGGATGCACGAGAAGCATTCCCTCTCAGTACAGAGTTTTTAGGCTTAGCAAGGTGTCAAGCAAATACATATTAACAACTGAATACACGAACGACTACAAGATATACATTAAGCATAACCATTAGACTCCACACTGTCTCACTTGTTAACCAAACATGATTTGCAAAAAGAATATCTAGACTTTGAGAAATAACAATCAGAACAAGTATCATAATTCTAAGCTTTACGGTATTTCTCCACTTGTCCATTCTTAAGCAAATGATCCACAAGTTTAAGCATTCATCTAATTTATGTCTCAAAACAATTGACGGGCATCAAATTACTCAAGACAATGCTATTTGAATTTCTTTTACCACTTCCTACATGATAGTTCCCTTTCAAGCAAACACCAATCAATTTATTTGAAACAACTCTCTAAGCAAATAAGCATGTAGCACAAGAGAGTACAACCTAACTACAAGTAACTAATAGCTCTGAAAGAGATACATGAAAAACGAGAGCTAGAAGCTAAGATAATAAAAAAGCTAAACACTCTACACATATAAGTGAAAAACAAGAGTGTTTTATGAAAAAGCGGAGCGTGTCTCTCTCCCACACAAGAATGCAAGGATCCATTTATTGAAAAGTACTAGCAAACAAAACAAAGCAAAACTGAAAGCAAAACATAAATGACGCTCCAAGAACAACACATATTATGTAAAGGAATAAAAATATAATTTCATGGGATCGACCTGATTAATTATCGATGAAGAAGGGGATGCCTTGGGCATCCCCAAACTTAGACACTTGAGACTTCTTTAATATTTGGTGGAGACCCAACGGAGCCTCCCCAAGCTTGAGCTTTAATCCCTTCTTGATCTTATTTCATCACCTCGTTCTCTCAACACTTGAAAACTTCCTTCACACAAAACTTATTTCAAACTTATTAGAGGGGTTAGTCCTCAAACCAAATAATCCACCTTCAGTTCTCACTTGACAAATTGCATAAACTTGTTTATAAACATTAGGTACTGTCACAAAGATCTAAGTGATGTTCCGTGGATAGAAGAACTCCACTTTGCCCGTAAAAGGTGCAATGCAAAAACTTGGACAAAATCTGTCAAAAACAGAACAGAACACAAAGATGATTTTTTTCGAGACACTATGACACCTCGAATCAGAAAACTCAAAACTAAGGAAAGGTAGACAAAACTGATGACCCACAAGTATAGGGGGTGTATCGTAGTACTTTCGATAAATAAGAGTGTCGAACCCAACGAGGAGCAGAAGGTGTTGACAAGTAGTTTTGATCAAGGATTCACTGTAAATACTAGCAGACAAGTTTTTAGGGGTTTTTGATATAGCAGATAAATAAAATACAAGTAAATAAAAGACAGTAATAATAATTGCAGCGAGTGGCCCAATCCTTTTTAGCACAAAGGACAAGCCGGTTGGTTTACTTATGATGGCAAAATGTTCTTGAGGACACACGGGAATTTCGTCAAGTGCTTTCGCTTCATACAGTTGATTAATCTTTATTGTTTTGATAAGTTTTGTGTGGGTGAACCTATGCTAATGCACTGCCCTAACTTGGACTAATACATACTTGTGATTAAACCCCTTGCAAGCATCCGCATTACAAGAAAGTAATTAAGATAAATCTAACCACAGCCTTAAACTCTGAGATCCTACACTCCCTCGTGCAATGGTTTACTAACGGGGGTTTAGGTTTCTGTCACTCCGGCAACCCCACAATTAGTAGCCAAATACACAATGCATTCCCCTAGGCCCATAAAGGTGAAGTGTCATGTAGTCGACGTTCACATGACACCACTAGAAGAATAACACCACAACTTAAATATCAAACCATTAAATATTACTCAACATAATTCCACTACTAACAACATGACTTCTCCCATGTCCTCAAGAACTAAACGATTTACTCACAAGACATCATATGGATCATGATCAGAGGTGATATAATGATGAATAACAATCTGGACATAAACATTAATTCACCGATAAAACTTAATAGCATCAACCACAAGGAGTAATTAACACCGGGAAAGTTCCCCTATGAACTAGACAAAGTACAGCCCAAGATGTTACAGCGGAACGAAGTGGAGCGGTGGAGATGATGGTGACGGTGGTGGAGATGATGATGATGATCCCGATGAAGTCCAGTGTGATGATGGTGACGATGGCGATGATTTCCCCCCTCTGGGAAGGAATTTCCCTAGCAGATTTCTCCCTGCCGGAGAGCTTTTTCTCTCTCTGTGGTTTCCGCCTCGTGGAGGCGGCGGAATATTTCCTCTGGCTCCCCCTCGACCGATTAGGGTTAGGACGAAGAAGTACACGCATGAGGTGGGCCAGGGCATCCACGCCAGGCCCCGGCGCGGCAAGATGGGCCCGCGCCGTGGGGTGGCGTGGGCCCCTCGTGGCCCATCTCAGCCTCCCCTTTTGGCTGCCTCCGGCATCTGATAAAATAGGAACTTCCGTATATTTTCTTTGAATTGACGATCTTCAGAAATAGGGTGTCTTGACGATGCTTTTTCCAGCTAAATCCTGACTCCGGCAGTTAATTCTCCAATAATCATCAAACATGCAAAATAAGATAAAATAACATAAGTATCATATCCAAATATGAAATATATCAATGAATAGCAAAAATTATAATATAAAATAGTGATGCAAAATGGACGTATCAACTCCCCCCAAGCTTAGACCTCGCTTGTCCCCAAGCGAAAGCTGAGCTCAGTAAACAAGACCACAGGTTTATGGAGTGAAGCGTCGATAATAAAGAATACGGACAAGAAGCATCAACATTTATTAATACACAAATCATCTTAGACAGCAACTTCCCCTCATATAACTTATCTTGAAACGAGTAATGGAAATCACAATAAAGGTGCATAGAGAAAATCATAGTTTGGTGATGGCAAACTTCGTTCTTGGTCAGAGAACAATTAACAGATTGTACTTATCTTTCGAGTAGAGTCCTTATATTGGAGCTATATTGCAGAACTTACATGCTCAATCATCACAATTTCCTTACAGTCATTGATAACTTTCAAAGTTATATTTTCAGATAAAAGACTTTGTGCTAAACAAGGAAGGATAAAAGACATGATTGAAAATATCAATATATAGATGGTTGAATCACAACAACTCAAATGCTTGCTTAAGAAAGAAGGGAATAGGTTTACTGACTCAACATAAAAGTAAAAGAAAGGCCCTTCGCAGAGGGAAGCAGTGATTAAATCATGTGCTAGAGCTTTTTAAGTTTTTGAAATCATATAGAGAATAAAAATATAAGTTTTGAGTGGTGTATGAGAATTGTCAACGAATGGTAGTGGGTGAAAACAATATCTCTCTTGTCAACCAGACTTTCAAGAGCGGCTCCCATGAAGGACGTTATTTCTACCAGCAAGGCAGATCATCCCTCTTTTCTTTTGTTTACACATGCAGTTATTCACTGGTATCATTGCTTGTCTGATAAATCAGGGCAAAAATGTGAAGAGAATTAAGCGGTTAAAGTTGTAATTAATTGGGACTGGGCACCCCATTTGCCAGCTCTTTTTGCAAAATTAGTAGATAAGCGGATGTATATGCCGCTAGTCTGGTGGTGAAAGTCTGTTTGACAAGCTAAATAAAGAATAACCCACATACTTCCTCATGAGCTAGTAAACAGTGACACAAATAAGGAGTAATAGTTTTGAATAGTTTAAAGGTAGCACATGAAGTATTTACTTGGAGTGGCAAGGAAATACCACATATAGGTAGTTATGGTGGACACAGATGGCATGGGTTTTGGCTCAAGGTTTGGATGCACGAGAAGCATTCCCTCTCAGTACAGGTTTTTGGCTAGCAAGGCTGGGTAGCAAGCATAAGAGTGGAGGGATACAAACAAATATAAATGTAATAGAAACAATCATGCAATCTTCCTTGTAGGCACAAATAATTTTAACTTAAGAATACTAAGCTCATGAGCCAACAAGAAAGAAAGATAATGAGATAATATATCTACATGCAATCCCCTCTTTTCTACTTAAGCCTCAAAGTATTGTTGCTACTGACCAATGCTAAGTTTGCCAAAACCAAATAGATTTACTTGATGCTCCCAAAGTGATGCCAATACTAACAACAAGATCATTCATATGACAGAAATTTGCAAACTAAAATAAAGTGTGCAGAAAGTAAATGATAAAACTTCTCATTAATATTCCAATAACGGCAACTCACACCAAGGGATACATAGATAACCAACTAAAGGAGATACTTCCACACTGCAAACCATCCTATATGATAACTTCTCTACTCATGATATGACTCTACTGAAAAGTAAAAGGTAAAAGATAATGGTGATGATACCGCGGCACTCCCCCCAAGCTTGGAACAAGCTAAGGGGATGCCAATACCAATGATGAATTACTCCTTCGGTGGTGATGGTGAATCCCTAATAAGCTTCTCAACCAACTCCTTCAATTCGTCAATCTTGTAAGTGAGAACGAATCAACTCCGTGTTGTGTTCAATACGGTTCATGAACCTATCAGACTGTGAGTCCCAGCTCTTGGAATTGTTTCCCCACTTCTCATCAGACTGAGAGCCTTCTTTTCCTGCATTGTTAGAACGATCTATATTCCAACTAGTGGGTAGTTCTGCCTCAGGAACTCTTTCAAATGATAGCTTATGGATTAAAGTGTGGAAAGGGTTATTGATGCCTGGAGAAGATGTGGAACCTTCCCCCCTGTGCTCATCCGCGCATTCCTCTTTGGGTTGAATGGATTTGCCACCACTCCGATACTTGCAATGGTGCGCGCGGGTATGACGCGGGTCTTCTTCTACTTCATCTTCAGCTTCACTCTTGACTTCCTCCTCCAGCTCGGGATCTTGAGATCATCTTCCAGAGCCTCCTTGCCCTTGTTGTTGTTGGAGAGACCATGGCTTCTAAATCTGGAAACAATTCCTGGCAGAAACAGCTCGAAACGAAAACACGACGAGAAAACGATATACGGACCTCGGGGGATCCGGGGGATTATATAGCAAAAAGTTTCATAACAAAAGGAAAGTCCAGGTCGAAACCGGGCTGGAGACGGGCTCCGAGGCGCCCACGCCATGCCCCGCGGGCCAAGGTGGGCCCGCGCCGTGGGGTGGTGTGGTGCCCTCGGGCACCGTTTCCTCCCCGTTTTCGGCTCGTAATTTTCCATATTTAATAAAAAAACAAAAATATAAGTTGGGAAGTTAAACGCGAACTTTTTCTTACCAAAACTGTTACCTATTCGAAAACAGACTCTGCAGTTTTCTGAATTTGACTTTTAATAAAATCTTCCGGAGTCACTACTTGAATAATATCAACGTCTTCGTTATAAGAATCCCCAGAAATATAATGCTTGAGTCTTTGACCATTAACCACTTGAGTTTGTCACCATCAAGCGAAGTAATTTTGATTGCACCTGAACGGTAAACCTCTGAAACAACATAAGGTCCTTCCCATTTCGAAAGTAATTTTCCTGCAAAAAATCTGAGACGAGACCTATACAATAGAACTTTCTCACCAACATTAAACTCTCTCTTTAGGATTCTCCTATCATGCCATTGTTTCACTTTCTCTTTAAAAAGTCTAGCATTTTCATAAGCTTCACTTCTCCATTCATCTAAGGAACTCAAGTCAAGTAACCTTTTTTACCGCAAGTTTAAAATCTCTATTAAGTTCTTTTACGGCCCAATAAGCTTTATGTTCTAATTCTAGAGGTAAATGACAAGCTTTTCCGTAAACCATTTTATAAGGAGACATACCCATAGGATTTTTATAAGCAGTTCTATAAGCCCACAAAGCATCATTAAGCTTCCTAGCCCAATTCTTTCTAGATTTATTAACAGTCTTTGCAAAATAGATTTAATCTCTCTATTTGATAATTCTACTTGACCACTTGTTTGAGGATGATAAGGTGAAGAAATTCTATGATTAACATCATATTTAGCAAGGGTTTTTCTAAAAGCACCATGGATAAAATGAGAACCACCATCAGTCATGAGATATCTAGGCACACCAAACCTTGGAAAAATAATATCTTTAAGCATTTTTAATGATGTCTCACCATCAGCACTAGATGTTGGTATAGCTTCTACCCATTTAGTAACATAATCAACAGCAACAAGTATATGAGTATAACCATCAGAAGGAGGAAAAGGACCCATAAAGTCAAATCCCCAACAGTCAAAAGGTTCAATAACAAGAGAATAATTCATAGGCATTTCATTGCGTCTAGTTATATTACCAACTCTTTGACATTCATCGCATGATAAAATAAATTTTCTTGCATCTTTAAAAAGAGTAGGCCAATAAAAACCTGATTGTAAAACCTTTTGTGCAGTTCTATCTCCAGCATGATGTCCTCCATAAGCACTTCCATGGCATTTTCTCAATATTTCTTTTGTTCAAATTCTGGAACACATCTTCGCATTATACCATCCACTCCTTCTTTATATAAGTGTGGGTCATCCCAAAAATAATGCCTCAAGTCATAAAAGAATTTCCTTCTTTGCTGAGCTGTAAAGGTTGGAGGCAAATACTTGGCAACAATAAAGTTAGCATAGTCAGCATACCAAGGACTTCTCGCGAGCTTACCTTTATCACAGCCAATTGTTCATTTGGAAAACTATCGTTAACAGGAACAGGATCATAAGAAATGTTTTCCAATCTAGACAAATTATCAGCGACAGGATTTTCAGCACCTTTCCTATCTACAATATGCAAATCAAACTCTTGTAATAAAAGCACCCATCTTATAAGTCTAGGCTTAGCATCTTTCTTTTCCATAAGGTATCTAATAGCAGCATGATCGGTATGGATAATAACTTTCGAATCAACAATATAGGGTCTAAACTTATCACAAGCAAAAACTACTGCTAAAAACTCTTTTTCAGTAGTGGCATAATTCTTTTGAGCAGCATCAAGAGTCTTACTAGCATAATGAATAACATTCAACTTCTTATCTACTCGCTGTCCAAGAACAGCACCTACAGCAAAATCACTAGCATCACACATAATTTCGAAAGGTAAAGTCCAATCAGGAGGTTGAACAACAGGAGCAGTGGTTAAAGCCTTTTTTAGACTCAAAAGCTTCTTTACAATCATCATCAAAAACAAAAGGTACATCTTTTTGGAGAAGATTAGTAAGAGGTTTTGAAATTTTAGAGAAATCTTTAATAAACCTTCTATAGAAACCGGCATGACCGAGAATACTACGAATACCTTTAACATCCCTGGGACAGGGCATTTTCTCAATTGCTTCAACTTTAGCTCTGTCCACTTCAATACCTCTTTCAGAAATTTTATGTCCAAGAACAATCCCTTCATTAACCATAAAGTGACATTTCTCCCAATTAAGAACAAGATTAGTTTCCTCACATCTCTGCAAAACTTTATCAAGGTTTTGCAAGCAGTTATCAAAAGAAGTTCCATAGACGGAAAAATCGTCCATGAATACTTCCACAATTTTTCACAAAAACCATGAAAAATAGCAGACATGCATCTTTGAAATGTAGCAGGAGCATTACACAAACCAAAAGGCATACGCCTATAAGCATAAGTTCCATAAGGACAAGTAAAAGTAGTTTTCTCTTGATCTTTCTCTAACAGCAATTTGTGAAAATCCAGAATAACCATCAAGAAAGCAAAAATGAGTTTTCTTAGACAACCTTTCTAACATTTGATCAATAAAAGGTAAAGGATAGTGATCTTTCTTAGTAACTTTATTAACCTTTCGAAAATCAATGCACATCCTATATCCAACAACTACTCTTTGAGGAATAAGTTCATCATTTTCATTTGGCACAACAGTAACTCCTCCTTTCTTAGGAACACAATGCACAGGACTTACCCATTTACTATCAGCAATAGGATAAATTATACCAGCATCGAGGAGTTTTAATACCTCATTTCTTACCACTTCCTTCATTTTAGGGATTAAACGACGCTGGTGCTCCACAACAGGTTTTGCATCATCTTCCATGTTGATGGCGTGTTGACATATAGTAGGAGAAATCCCTTTTAAATCATCCAAGTATATCCATAGCTCCTCGGTGTTTCTCAATACTTCCAATAACCTTGCCTCTTCATACCTGAAAGTTTAGAACTAATAATAACAGGATATGTTTTCTTGTCATCAATGTGAGCATATTTAAGATTATCAGGCAAAGGTTTTAAATCAAAAACAGGATCTTCTTTAGGAGGTGCAGGGGTACCCAAATCTTCCACCGGCAAATTATGCTTAAGTAATGGTGGTTGATGAAGAAAGATATTGTCAATTTCATTCCTTTCCTCCATAAAGACCTCACTTTCGTGTTCCTCCATAAATTGCTGCAAGGCATTGTTAGGAGCAATAGCAATAGCAGCAAGTTGTTCAATTTTGAGTCCTCATTAGGCAAATCAGTTTCATAAAGTTTCTTACCAAACTTAGAGAAATTAAACTCATAAGATTCTCCATTAAATTTAGTGTAAATTTTCTCTTTCTTACAATCTATAATAGCACCACATGTATTCAAGAAAGGTCTACCGAAAATAATAGGACAAGTTTTACTAGCTTCAGAACCAAGTACTAGAAAATCAGTAGGATATTTAGTTTTACCGCATAAAACCTCAACATCTCTCACAATACCAATGGGAGAGATAGTTTTATTGGCAAGCTGAATAACCACATCAATATCCTCAAGTTCACAGGGACTAATTTCATGCATAATTTCTTTATAAAGTTCAAAAGGAATAGCACTGGAACTTGCACCAATATCACATAAACCATAATAGCAATGTTCTCCTATCTTACTGAAAGCACAGGAACACTTGTTTTCCTAGATTTACCAGGATGCGAAACAATATTAGAAGCATCTTCACAAAAGATAATATGTTCTCCATCTATTTTTCAGTTACCAAATCCTTTATATTGCTACTTCAGGTTCAACAGTTATTTGTTCATCAGGCTCTAAAGGTTTCTTGGCACTTTTATTAACCACACTAGCTATCAGAGAATGTTCCTTGACTTTAACAGGAAAAGGTATTTTTTCAATATAAGGTTCTGGCAAAATGTGATCAACAGTATGAACTTCAATATTTTTGCCAATGGCCGAATTGGTTTATCTTTATAAGGTTCATGATATTTATTCAAATCCTTCTTAGGCACATCAAGATAAGAGGCAAAAGCTTTGTAATAATTTGCAACAACTTGAGAATCAAGACATAAACAGCACTAACATTACGGAAATCATCAGTCTCCATAAAAGATTTAATGCATTCATAATCATAATTTATACCTGACTTTCTACCTTTGTCGTTCTCCCATCCTTCAGTATTTTCCTGAATACGGTCAAGAAGGTCCCATTTAACTTCTTCTTCAGTACGTGTAAATGATCCAGAACAAGAGGCATCCAATAAATCCTTATCATGAAGAGAAAGCCTTGCATAAAAATTATTGATAACAATATTACTTGGGAGCTCATGAATGGGACATTTGAGCATTAGTGACTTCAATCTCCCCCACGCTTGGGCAATACTTCTCCATCATGAGGCCAAAAATTATATATATGATTTCGATCTTGATGAATCTCACTAGGAGGATAGAATTTAGAATAAAAGAGAGGTACAATTTCCTCCCAGCCAATAGATCGGCCATTCTTCAGCATCTTATACCATTCCGCAGCTCGGCCCTTCAGTGATATAGAGAATAACTTCCTCTTGACTTTTTCCATTGAAATACCTGCACACTTGAACAACTCGCATAATTCATGTATAAATAGTAAATGATCACCAGGATGGATGGTTCCATCTCCAACATAGCGGTTATCCATAACACGTTCAACAATTTTCATAGGTATTTTAAATGGATCTAATTCAGCAGGCGGCGGTTCATCTACTACCTTAGCAGTGGCAGTAGTATTCCCAAATAGGGATTCGAATGGAGATCTCTCCATAATAAAATAAAGCAGCAAGCAGAAATAAAAACAGCACTTACAGTAAAGTTTCCCTTACCAATTCCACTTACCAATAGCACTTCACTCCCCGGCAACGGCGCCAGAAAATAGTCTTGATGACCCACAAGTATAGGGGGTGTATCGTAGTACTTTCGATAAATAAGAGTGTCGAACCCAACGAGGAGCAGAAGGTGTTGACAAGTAGTTTTGATCAAGGATTCACTGTAAATACTAGCAGACAAGTTTTTAGGGGTTTTTGATATAGCAGATAAATAAAATACGTAAATAAAAGACAGTAATAATAATTGCAGCAGTGGCCCAATCCTTTTTAGAGCAAAGGACAAGCCGGTTGGTTTACTTATGATGGCAAAATGTTCTTGAGGACACACGGGAATTTCGTCAAGTGCTTTCGCTTCATACAGTTGATTAATCTTTATTGTTTTGATAAGTGTTGTGTGGGTGAACCTATGCTAATGCACTGCCCTAACTTGGACTAATACATACTTGTGATTAAACCCCTTGCAAGCATCCGCATTACAAGGAAGTAATTAAGATAAATCTAACCACAGCCTTAAACTCTGAGATCCTACACTCCCTGCACGGTTTACTAACGGGGGTTTAGGTTTCTGTCACTCCGGCAACCCCACAATTAGTAGCCAAATACACAATGCATTCCCTAGGCCCATAAAGGTGAAGTGTCATGTAGTCGACGTTCACACGACACCACTAGAAGAATAACACCACAACTTAAATATCAAACCATTAAATATTACTCAACATAATTCCACTACTAACAGCATGACTTCTCCCATGTCCTCAAGAACTAAACGAACTACTCACAAGACATCATATGGATCATGATCAGAGGTGATATAATGATGAATAACAATCTGGACATAACCTTAATTCACCGATAAAACTTAATAGCATCAACCACAAGGAGTAATTAACACCGGGAAAGTTTCCCCTATGAACTAGACAAAGTACAGCCCTAGATGTTACAGCGGAACGAAGTGGAGCGGTGGAGATGATGGTGACAGTGGTGGAGATGATGATCCCATGAAGTCCAGCGTGATGATGGTGACGATGGCGATGATTTCCCCCCTCCGGGAAGGAATTTCCCCGGCAGATTTCTCCCTGCCGGAGAGCTTTTTCTCTCTCTGCGGTTTCCGCCTCGTGGAGGCGGCGGAATATTTCCTCTGGCTCCCCCGACCGATTAGGGTTAGGACGAAGAAGTACGCGCCTGAGGTGGGCCAGGGCATCCACGCCAGGCCCCGGCGCGGCCAAGGTGGGACCCACGCCGTGGGGTGGCGTGGGCCCCTCGTGGCCCATCTCAGCCTCCCCTTTTGGCTGCCCCCGGCATCTGATAAAATAGGAACTTCTGTATATTTTCCCTGAATTGACGATCTTCAGAAATAGGGTGTCTTGACGATGTTTTTCCAGCTGAATCCTGACTCCGGCAGTTAATTCTCCAATAATCATCAAACATGCAAAATAAGATAAAATAACATAAGTATCATATCCAAATATGAAATATATCAATGAATAGCAGTAAATTATGATATAAAATAGTGATGCAAAATGGACGTATCAAAAACCCAGATGCTTTCTGTCAAATATTTACAGCTCCATATCACGTTCTGTGATTTTTTTGGATTTTCTGGACAGCATACTTAAAATTTTACTTTCCTCTCATTAGAGGCTATTCTTGGCACACAAAAACGAAAATAAAAGGATACAAAGGGAGTATTACAAAAGTAACAACAACCTTGACTCAAAGAAAACAAAACAAACTGAAAGTAAAAACAATGGGTTGCCTCCCATAAGCGCTTTTCTTTAACGCCTTTTAGCTAGGCACAAATAGCAAAAGATCAAGTATTATCAATTTTAGCATTCAAATCAAGGTTGGAGTTTTTTTCATAAATACATTGTATCTCTCCTATGCAAGGCTCAGATTCTCCTCTCTCTCACTCCTTTTAGGCTTGCTACTTTCATCAAAAGGGTTTTCAGGAACAATCCAATCAAAATTCTTTTCTAGGGCTTCATGCATTGCTATGAGCTTAAAGGGTATAGGTATTTTTAATTCCCTTTCACATTCAGTTTTCCCTCATACTTCATCCTCTTATCCTCAAAAGTGTTTAAGGTATGCTTAATATCATCAAATTCCATACGCAAGGTTTTAAGCAAGAAATCTTTATCTTCCCCTTCTTCTATACTTTCAAGTTTAAGAAATAATTGCTGTATTGTGGGATGAAGGTTGACAAACCTAGATTCTAACTTTTTCACTAGAGAAACCACAGCAGTTTCATAATCATGGGTAAGTTCCACCAAGGATTTTTCATTAAGATCATAGAGACTATTTATATGATTAAGAAATTCTTCAATATTATCCTTCCCAATGATGGAACCGCTTCCTACTTTAATGTCTTTCATAGAGAACTTAGGCAAAAGCATGATGACTAAAACAAAAGATAGAACTGGACAAAACCGAAATAAAAATAGGTGCCGGAATTTTTAATTTTTTTGTGTTTTTGATTTTTAAAGCAAACAAAAAGCAAAACAAGACTAATAAAAAATATACTAAGCAAGACAATAACAAAATAGAGTGTAAGGATGTGTGAAACTACCCTCGCTGAAGCTTCCAAGTCCCCGACAGCGGCGCCCGAAAACTTGCGTTGACGTTGACGAGGGACTTGGTAAGGTTTGTTGTAATTTAGCAGCAAGTTTTCACTTGATTACAAAACCAAGGTTATCAATCCAGTAGGACTTGGAGAAGGCTTCGGAAAGGTGACAATGGCAATGGCGCCAGAAGCTTGACGTGGACCTGCGCACACACAAACAAACTACTTGACCCAACAAAACAGAGAGGGTGTCAATCTCTCCGGCTTGCTGAACACAAAGGATTAAACGTATGGTCGAAAATAATATGAGAGCAAATATGACCTACGAGCAAATGACTAGGAAAAGCTATTAAAACGGTTGTAGGCAATGTAGGAAAATAGGACCGGGGTCCACAGTTCACTAATGGTGTCTCTCCAAAAGATAAACATGTTGGGTGAAAAAATTACTGCGGGGCAATTGACAAACATGGGCGCAACACAATACTATCATGACACAAAGTTCACTATTTCATTTAATATGGGCATTACGTCAAAATACATAGACCGTTATCCAACTGCATCTATGACTAATAATCCACCCCGAGATCGCTATCCAGCAAGTCTCCCGAAAGTATTAAGTTGCAAGCAATAGATAATTGCAATAAGCATGGTGCGTAATGTAAGCAATGAGTACAACATAAAGCAATAAACACCGCTGTTTTATCCCTAGTAGCAACAACACATCTCAAGTTCTAATCGTTTCTATCAACCCGAGCTCGAACAAGAGAGGCATGAACCCACTATGTAGAATAAATACTCCCTCTACTGACACAAGTAATTACTTCGGTCAAAGCATACACAAGCATCGGAGAGCATGCAAGATCATAAATAAAACATATCATAGATAAACTGAACCATAATGTCAAGACTCCATAATTCATCGGATCCCCACAAACACAATACATAGTATTACATGAAGATGATCTTAATCATGTAGGCAGCTCATAAGATCTAAACAATTTAAGACAAAGGAGAAGAGACAACCATCTAGCTACTGCCATGGACCCGTAGTCCCGTGGTGGACTACTCACGCATCACTCCGGAGGCAGGCATGGTGGTGTAGATGCCTCCGGTGACGATCCCTCCCTCCGGCAGGGTGCCGGGAAGAGCTTCAGAACCCTCCCGATCTAGGGTTGGTGACGGCGGCGACCTCGGATGTTTTCTGGAAAATATGATCGGGTATCGAGGGTTTCCGGGACGATGGCAATTTATAGGCAAAAGGGCGACTCGAGGAGGTCTCGGAGTCGCCCAGGTGGGGCCCAGGCACGGCCAAGGCTGGGCCGCGCCTGGGGGTCGTCTGGCCCCTGTGGGGCCCCCCTGCAGGCATCCTCCTGGCGTAGTCTTTGTTTCCATGCAAAAATAATTTAAGTAAATTGGCAGCTTATTCCGAGAAAATTCCCCAACTAGCTTTTCTGAAACAAAAAGACAGCAAAAACAGGAACTGGCACTGGGCATCTTGTTAATAGGTTAGTTCCATAAAAATGTGCAAAAATGATAGAAAAACATTATAAAAGCATGTGGCAATTATATATAATATGCATGGAACATACAAAAATTATAGATACGTTTGGGATGTATCAGCAGTTTGATGAGGGAGCACAAGGTTAAGTTCTGCAAGATACTTAGGAAGCTTGTGTGGATATTGGTCGACCAGTTCCAGATAAGCAAGCTATTGACATACTTCCGAGATCACTACCATCGTACTACTATGCTTTCGTGGCTTGTTACGAATTGATGAAAGTGGAGAAGACAGTCGAAGAAGTCTTCAAAATGCTCTTGTCAACTGAGTTGGATGTTTACGTGCATCATTTGATGACGGCATCTTTCCTACAAGACAAGTGGCACGTCCACAAAAGGTATAAGAGTTATACAAAAGGGTATTGACATATTCTTGACCCGAATATATTGTGGTATTAAATACTGAAATTTTTCATATTGCAATGATTCTAGTATGAAAAGGAAAAGATATAAGAAAGTTGGAGATAAGTGGAGGAAGTGTAAGAAGAAGCGAAAAGTCACTTTGTAGCCCGGGCTACAAGTAGCCCGGATTTTTTATTTTTTTTGAATTAAATTTTTTATGTTTCCAAATATTCCGAGAAAAATCATAGAGGTGGAGAATGATGTACCCTATGGTGCTGCAAATTTTCAACTTGAAATATTGTGTATTCCCGCCTACACGAAAATGACAAATTTCTGACAGATCTGAAAAATTCGAAATCTGTACTGTTCACCGGCTCAGATTCAGAGATTTTTTCATTTTTACACAGCGCAAAATACAGAATATTTCGCATTGATATTTTGCACACTGGTGGATATCATCATTATCTACATCTAGGAAAAATTTTCAGAATTTTTTGAAACTTTAAAGTATCGTTTTTGAATTTTTCAAAAAAAGGGCTACATGTAGCCCGTGCTACAAAACGCCTCTCTCAAGAAGGCACTTAAGGCGCCATGACCACTACTTCATCTACTAGTACAAGTCAATGAAGGAGATCTACACTAGGACTTTAAATAAGAGTTATTTTCAGTTCAATCATTTTGTAATGAATATTTTGAGATTCTGGAACAAGTCTTTGTTCGAATATTAAAATATGTGTGGGAATTCACATTTGGCGAATTCGGTTTATGATGATCTTCTTTATTTTAATATGTCTTTAATTAAGTTTTGTTAAGTCTTAAATATTTTGATTTGAAGTATTACTTTAAGTTTTAAGTAATGATTAAGTTGGTTTAATCTTTAATTTGGAGTTACACTTTTCGTTGGTTCTCTTTGGAGACTCTTAAAGTTATCTCTAAAATTAAATTGATAAAACTGAAATACACAAAGTGTTGGGCACTTGAGCAATTCGAAATTCTAGAAGTGCTAGGCACTTAATGAAATTCGAAATCCACAAAATACTAAGTATTTGGCAAATTATAAATTGGCAAAGTGCCTGGCACTAGTAAATTTCGAAATTTGCATAAAAGAGTGGTAACTGTCCATTAACTAAATTCTATTGAAGATTTAATATGAAGTTGCATATTAATAATAGAGTTGATGAAATTATTGAAGTTACAATGTTTCATTAAAGTTAGGGGGATTATGTGTGAATCAAAATAAGGGATTAAAGGAATTTGATAAAGTTAAAGAAAGACTTAATAAAAGTATTATAACATGATTGACTAAAGAAAGTTTTATTGGTCACATTACTCATGATATTTTGATGATTCGAAATAGTCATGATAATGAAATCTTTTGTGAGACAAAGATTAAAGTTAAATGTTATAATAGATATGTCTTGTTGTGTCGTGATGTGAAATAAATACTCCAAATACCCACTAAAAGTAAATAGAATGTTTTGTTTGTATTTAGGTTCTACATCAATTTTAACTTAGAATTATTTTGATGGAGTTCGAGATGTCAATTCTTGAATCAAAGATGTGATTCGAATTGGACATATGTTTTGCATAGAAGTCCAAATTTTATGTTGGCGGTTATTTCCACAAACAAATCCAAGCGATTGTTGACTTTGGAATTGGAGAAAAGTGTCTTCTCATAAAGTTTGTAGTGGAAATAAAATACCAAGTTAAGACTGAGAGTCTTCGGAATAAAGTTAGAATGAAGGGATAACATGCAAATATTTTCATATCATTAATTTATTCGGGAATTCATGTATGTGATACATAATTCAAACTAGGTGTTTTCTAAGATGATCCTGTGAATAATTTGATAATGTTATCACTAGCTGATTTAATTATCAAATGTCTTGAACATGGTTAAAATGCAAAACGGTACAAGCAGAAAAGGAGGAATGCTGGTAGTTGACTGAAAAGTCAGTGAGATCCAGAAAGAGAAATTTCATGTAACTCCAAGATTATATCTTGAGAGTAGTTTGGACGTGATGTGAAATCAGTGGACATGAATATTTCATAAAGAGAAGGACAGATATGAATATCTAATATTCATAAGGCTAGTCTTGATTAAAAATTGTTTTATCAAGGACGAATAAATGATAGTGATAAGTTTCAAGACTTCTCATATCAAATGCCTTAAGCTGTTACAAGGATCTAAGTAGCAAAAGTAATTTCTAAAGAATAATTATTTTGGATTACTAGGTAATCTAGATAATTATGTTATGAGTGTTTGAAGTCAGTCGTAATAATGAAGTATGAATATTATTATATTTGTTAAATTAAGGCTATGCCGAATTCAAAAATGTATATCTTGTGAAATAAAGATTTTAAAAGGTGTTTTAAATAAAAGGTCAGCAATTGTCTTATTGAATTTTGTCTATAAGATAGATTGGGAAATCTAATAAACATGAGAATGAATGTACTAGGAACAATTCTGAAAGGTAATTCAAATTGTGTTTTGAGACAAAGAAATTTGTTCAAAACGTACAGCGTGGTATTTGCAAGATACATTGACCTTCGTAGTCAGTGATGAGCGAACAAAATAGGAATAAGATCAAATCATATTTTATATGCTTTTTCTTGTTCGTTGTTGTGGTAGTACATAAAGCCGAAAAGTTTCCAATGTGCTAAATTATATTTAGTCACCGGCATTAAGAGAAATACTTGGTAATAGTTTTCTCATAAAGGCAATTAATTAAAGTGTAATTGATCCTGAGGGTTTGTGTTGAGATGTTTCTCATACATAGTAAAACCAAATAGTGATATTACAAAAGTATATCGACTTGGTAGATTTTGTAAAGTTTCAAATAATATATTGAGAAGTTCCTCGTATATGTATTTGTAGTGGAATTATGAAATCAAATCTTAATTGATTTAAATTCAGAGAGTGCTAATTTCAAATGATAAATACTATATGTTTCGATTTCATCAAAACATTAAAGTATATTATGAGTGATTCTACAACATATATAGATTTTCTATAAAAGGATAGTTGCATCATTGATGTGAGACGTCATGATAGCAAGTTATTGGATAAAGTCATTGACTTGGTAAGGTTTCAACAGATGGTATGATAATTTCTATCAGAAATTATTTAATGCTACTACGGAGCTAGAAAGAGAGCGAAATCTAGTTCCTAATAAATCCGACTTTGTATTGTCAAGTTTGACGTGTAGAAGAGATAAACAAGTTTGAGTATTTTGACTGGATCAAAATCAAGGCGTAGCCTCAGACCACATGCAAGAGTATGAGTAGCACCTAAGTTCCATTTGGTGTTATGACATCGTACTGACTAGAATCATTATTGACTCTAGTGCAAGTGGGACTGTTGGAGATATGCCCTAGAGACAATAATATTTAGTATTATTTTATCTCCAAGTTTATTATTAATCGTTTATATCTTTATGCTACAACTGCATTGGGCACTTGAATAGCGATTACAAAGTATTCAAGAGGAAAAACCTCCAATGCATGTGTAGAGATATGAACAAGGTAAACGAGTTCCTGGTCTTATCTCTAAGACTAGCCTATCTTGTTATTAGATGATCATGTTTTCCTGATCATGGACTTTGTATAAGTCACATAACTATATGAGTTAATTATCGGAATGATAATAGTACTGAACCAACCCATCCTATGATCTTGCTATGAGACAAATCGTCCAAGATGAAGAATAGCAATTGATCATACAGAGTTTTCATTAGTTATATTCCTATACCTTGAGAACATCTAGTGACCGCTTATTTGACACTTACACTTTGATAGTCATCAAACGTCTTGCCGTCACTGGGGATTATAACGGTGACTATTGGGTGTGAACTAGAATAAGTATAGGAACGAAGATTGTTCAAGAATGATACTTACTCCTCCGGACAATGGAGAGATACATCCTCTAGGCCATCTCAGTATTATCATGTCACCCCAATCATCTGGCCACAGTGGGATTTATCACAGGACATTGATAATATGGAATGAGAAAAGAGAATGATATCGGGAAACGAGTTTTATATGTGTTATGATCAAAAGTTCTTGATCACACTAGAGCACATTGTCTCAACCTCGTGATATCATTGGTATCGTGTACGTAAGGGGATTAGCGTAATGGGAAACATAACGAGGTTATGTCGTTCACTCGTAAATACATAGGAGCCAGTACAGACGTCTAGGTCCCAATGTTGGTTATTGTCTGGTAAGCTCCCGGACATGTCTATATGTTAACGAACCTTTCGGGTCACACAGTTAAGCTGTGAGTCAATCTTTTATTGAGAGAATAAAGATGTAGTATTTGTGGTTATGAGATAGTGTCGGAGTAGCTCCGATGTCACAGGAACATGTTCCAGTGAAAGTATAGAGAAAGAGAAGGCATACATTCTATGTCTCGGGATAATAGGAAGTGTTTCTATTATAGTCGGATTTATTTCTGAGGGTTTATATAAGAGAGAAATATTTATCCGGAGTATTTTGTTAGCGGACACTAGGTGTCCCGGATCATATAAATAGGTTTATATGATAAGTAATTAATTTCAGGAATATTCAGTAAAAGGAAATACTCAATTAGGAATTAACTAAACAAAATAATTAATTAATTAATAATAATTTATTAATTAAATAATCAAAAAATAATAAAATAAAAGTTTTTATTTGGAGCCCACTAGAGGGGACTGCCAATTGGGCCCACGGGGCCCACAAGGCATCCGCACCCCCAAGTGGGGCGGGTGGGCCAAACCGAATGGGGGAGGGACTCCCCCCTTGGCCGAAAGGCTTTGCCCACTAGGTGGAGACGGTTTGGGAGGAGGAGTCCTCCTCCCAATCCGACTTGGGGGAGAGGCCGAGTTGGAGCTTGGAGGAGGATTCCTCCCCTCCTAGGGCCTGCGCACCAAGGGGAGGGGCAAGCCCCTCCCCCAAGCACCCCTCCCCTTTGGCCACCTATATAAACACCCCCAACCCCCATGGGTTGAACATAACAATTTCCTACGGGTATTCTCTCTAATTAGATCTCATGTGTTGAGAATTAGACATCTCTCTAATCTCATATAGATTTAATCAAGTTGATTAGATCTACCACCTATATTACGCCGCAAGGCAGTCTCTCTTCGTTGGCGCCTGGTGCTCTAGACGGTGGAGCGTTGACGGATTGGCGCGGTGTACGTGTGGATACTGTTAGAGCGGTTTGCACAAGCAATTTCTCGACGACAAGAATCGGCAACAATCTCACCTCCCGGCATGGACGTGAGATTCTTCATCAGGCTTCACCAACATCTACTTCGATAAACACAAGATCTTCCGTAATGGTGTTTGTAAGTATTCTGGATCTAGCATTATGGGGTGCAGCATATCTTCATAGTATAGATCTTGGGCTGTTGCGTAGCATGGTAGTCAAAATTTTAAATTACCGTACACGCAACCCAGCACTACTGAGCTACCAAACATCGTGTACAACATGGCCGAGAGAGTGGTTTTGCCAGACTTGGCTCTGGCCGGCCTAGTCTCACGGGACGCAAAAGTAGATGCTAAATACCGAACGCATCCTTAGCAGATGAAGGAACAAGGAAGTCAAATCAAAGTTAATGGATAAAGTCGTGGAGACGATGAAGGCCAAGAATCTTGAGACAGTGCCTGGTGATAAACCTAAACCTTTTGTCTTAAATTCAGGTGCCTAGTGAGTATAGTTTATAGAGTTGTTATTGATTAAGTTAGTAATCATAGAGAAGAAGAAAATTCTCGTAATGCCCTTTAGCCACTATGGGAGCTAATGTAAAGTTTTCCGAGGAACTAAATTTAGACTTGATACGGTTCCTTTGCCTGAGGACCCCGAGGCCACAAAGGAAATGTATGGAGACACATATATGCCATATAGTGAATACTTAGAAAATCTAGATAATTGTGTGAGAAGTTAAGCTGGTTTAATAGGAGTGCCTCTTATCGGGCTAATTGGTAGATGTAGAGAGGTAGGGGGCTGAAATAGTGTTGTAGCAAAACTTTTTTTTTAACTTTTATTTGTCTATGTCTTACATGATTTGGAATTCCAGGGGACTAGGTGACCCGTTAGAAAACTAATTGTAGTTTTCAAACTATTAGAGACTACAAGTTACATTCTGTAAGAAACCAGGAAACAAAGAAAGTGTTTTTACTGATATGTTTTGCAAATTTTAAGCGGAGTATTGGTTTTACTAAGTCTTGTATTCCCTCCAATGGTCTTTCTGTGTGTGGGTGGTGGGGGGGTGCTATTAAGAGTAAACGATAATTATTATGATAAAATTGCGCAAGAGGGACTGATTTTCATATTAGGATACTGACTAAGGAATATAAGTTCTGGTGTAATTTGTGTAATGTGTTTAATGTTTATGAAGCCGCACACGGTAGAAATAAAGAGAGAGTTGGAGTTGAATTAGTGAACTTTGTAGGGAGAAATGATAAACATTTTGTCATAGGGCGGCACCACACATACCAACAGTCATGCTACCATCCATGCCACCCCCACGGGCGACTCCGGCGGCGGGATGAAAGGAAGGGGCAAACTCCATCGTCGCCGGCTTCTTCTTCTTCGTCCGAGAGTAACTGGTAGTCGCAGGATACCCCTGTGGCCTCCTCACGCCGGTATCGACTCGAGGCCGGGTGCAGGGTATTCTCTTGGCCGCCACGGCTTGGATCGGGGCATCTCCTCCGGCGGCGGGTCGTGGAGGAGCAAAAACTTGGGGCCAGACAGCGGGAACCTTTGGCGGCGATGGTGTGGCCGTTGCAGTGGCAACAGGGGCAGTTGCGGCCGCGGCAGGAGCAACGGCGAGGGTGGCGACATCACCGATGGCTTCGGAGGTGCCCTCCATGGCGATACGGTGGACGACGGCGATCAGATTGTGGGCGGGAGGCGGGGCGGCTATCGCACTCGAGAGCTTTTAGGGTGGCGTATGCTCCAAATTTGCTTCACTTGGAGCAAAATTTTGGGTTGCCCAAAAAAAATTAGGGAACGAAATAGGGATATGGCATATGCACTAGTTATTTGCCTAAAAGCCGTAATAACAATCTGAAGTTCTCATTGAGCATCACTAGGAGCTACATGGGCAAATGGCGCCTCTGAGTTTACACGTCTCCTCGAAAGCCTCCAAAAGTATTGGGCGTGTTTGGTTGCTCGCACCCAAAATGGGCCTCCCGTCTCCGTGGCCCTGGCGGGACTGGCTCAGGTGAAACGCGGCCTGAGCCAAGTTCCGCAGCCCGTTTGGTTGCCTGCATATCGTTTTTCTTTTTTTCCTATTTATTTCGCATTTTCGTGTTTGGTTGCCTGTAAACTTGGCTAAGGACTGTTTAGATGCCACACACAGCTGTTTGGTTGCATGCAGGTTCAGTGTTCTGCTCACCACTTTCAAAGTTATTGATCTTACATTGTTTGCACGTTTTTTCAAACCTATGGGAGAACGCGGGCTGGGCCAAGCAACCAAATACACGTTTTTTTGCACTCAGGCCCTAGTTGAGCACCTGGTGGGCTACCAAACACGCCTATTATCGCTCTATTTGCGTTTTGGAGCAACTAGACTGTAGCATGCAAATTACACCTAAAAAAGTTAGTTTGGGAACGAAAGCTACGCATCTAGAAGAGCTGAGATGAAACATACCCATCTCTTATTATATGCCTGGTTAGTGGTTAATCTATATTGTTTATTGGCTATAGATACCAAATATTGTCGGAAACAGATACAGATCGAATATGGTACGGAGACGGAACAGAAAACAGATATTTGCCGGAACCGAGAGATGCCTTAATTAATTAAGTAAAAGCCAAACAAATCAACAAATTTGTCAAGTTTCTAAGATGAAATAAAATCATAAGGAAATATCCTGATTATATAATGTGGTGTGCAACATTAAAAATATCTACTATCATCCCTATCCCTAGTATAACACCGAAATGGAGAACTAAGAATGACCCGACGGAGAGATGATATGCGAATACATAGGTCATAAACATGGCAGTTTCACATTCTTTTCATTTTTATTCAGCTCTTAGGTTGTGCCTAAATTTTCTCATTAGAATTTCCGTGCCTGTTGGATTGAAATCACTGTGTAACAAAAAATGGAAAGTTTCGTATTACCAGAAACGGAATTTCCGTTTCCGCAGTTGTTCCGCCAGAATACGCTTTTCCGTTTCCGTTTCGCAAAATTCCGTTTCCGTTTCCGTATTTCCATTCCGTTTCCGTGTTTCCGCGGAAAAGTCGGAAAGATTCCGTACCGTTTTCATCCCTACACCACATCAACAGCCAACGCCCAACCAAGTCTGTGAGACTGTGACTCCTGTCCTAGCTTAACCGGCAGGAAAGATTGCAAACTTGCAATGCATGCTAAACGATCAGCACGTTTGCCATCAACATGTCTTAGCCGTCCACAGCAGTTTTAGTAACGGTTGACACATCACATGTTAAAACGGAGAAACAATGTTACTAAGGAGAGTGGATTTTGGAGGCCGAGCTACATGGAGATCTTTAAAAAAAATCAAAATCCACGTTTTCAAGTTTCCAAAAATCGTGAAAAAAATCCCGGATGTAGATATTTTCTAGATCTACAATCGTGCAAAGTTTCAACTCTAAAATCCTGTATTTTCGCCTGTACAAAAAAGACAAATCGGGCAAAATTTCAAAAATTTGAAACTGTTTATTGTTCACCACGCAGATCCACTCATTTGTCTTTTTTGTCCAGCCCAAAGTACAACTACTTTGGAGCTTAAAATTTGCAAGATCGTGGATCTCGATAATATCTACATCTAGGAATGTTTTCGCGATTTTTGAGAACTTAAAAATGTCAATTTCGATTTTTTTTAAAACGAGCTCCATGTAGCTCAGACTCCCTTTTAGGTTTTCGTGTTATCTCGCTTTTTGCCACAGGCCAGGCAGGCCACGGCAGTTTGGCAAAACAACAGAGGCTTAGAAGGCCGTAGCATCAGCATAAAGCGTACTCCACGAAAGAGAGTCTGTTAATAATTTTTTCTTTTGCCAGCATAATACACTTGACCACATACCGACAGTAATATGCACAGATAAATCAAGTTTTACAATCTTACCCACAACACAGATGCATGAAGGTTACAGTATCTTCACAAAGTAACAGGCGGTAAACAAGTGACAAACATAAGACATGCTTAGCATAACAGGCTATGGAGGCGGGGTTAAATCGAATAGTCCTACTTGAGCAGTGACAGCAGCCAACATCTGGCAGACGATTTCTTCTTTCCTGCATTTGCTGCTCTTTTTTTCCAGTTTGTTCTTTCACTGGATGCGCTGTTCTTCCAGCTCTGGAGCAAACTGCTCAGGAGGAGGAGTCGTGAGCTGGGCTGTCTGAATGCATGTCCATCGATGAGTCATTCGAAGCTGTGGGATTCGGCTCACGGACTGAGCCGTTCGCAAAGTACCCTGCGTCCCCGCCCTGATCCAGATGGTATGGTTGCAGACCCCGGCGGACGGGGCTGGATAATGCGTTCGAAAAGACCGCTGAGTTCTTGGGATGCGTCAACCCTTGGTTTCCTAGTGCAAATAAGCTCGGACATGGTTGCTGGTTGCTTGTGTTGGGTAGATGCACAGTGGCAAGAGTGTTTTGGCTAGCATTTTGTGATCTTGGAGAGGCCAATGGAGTGTCGCCTCCGTACTGAATCTCATGCTACACATACATACGTGTCGTAAACGCAAGTTATTAGTCTTGTACTAGAATGGCACAGGAGTACAAGTGATGTAACTGTATGTTAGGAGGGTACCGCCAAAGGTATAGACTGGTAAAGGAAGCAATCAATGCATATGATTAGTGTTAAGTTTGTGTGGATGGTAAGCTCATCTTATCCTAAAGAACAAGATGGCAAAACTTGCAATACCACTCAGGACAAACATGGTCCTTGAAATTAATCCATCCGAAGTCCACGTTTTAGATATAAATAGTTCCCTAAATTCAGCAAAGGAAAAAGAACACTGCTTACCTGGATGTGAGAGGCTATATCAGCAACTGTCAGCCTCAATCCATTCTCATGCTGCCTCAAGATCCATTCATACAGCTTTTCCTGCTCAAGCAGAACAGACAATGAATAACGATAGTCAGAAGGGGGAAAAAGAAACATATGTCTGGCATCGCGAGAAGTTTGAAACTGAAGTAGAATGTACTATTCTAAAAAAAAACTATATGTGCTGCTGTTTGCAGGTAGGTACAATCTTAGTGGATTCTAGACATTCGTAGAATTAACAGGTGCAGTATTTGGGAGGTAAATCGTCGTTCTAGAATCGTTGTGTCATGTGGGTTCTTCAAGATAGCCAGCACACACATGGACGTGCACAGCTCGCAGCAAAAAGGTTAGACACCGAGCAGTTAGGATAGAGAAGAAACCGAAAAGGATAAGAGTTATCATTACCATGTTAGTGGTACGAATCCTAAATAAGTATTCCCCTCCAAACTAGATTCCTGATCACCTCACGACAAGGCTACCGCTAGCCATGGCCAACGTTGAGGCCATATACTCACTATGGTTGTTCATGTCATCCTAAAGCATGTAAATGTGAGACACAAATTGTCTGGTTCCTTTCTTTTTTACTTGATACTGCTGAGAGTACCACGTGCGCAAAACAAATATGACATGCATAGTCATGCAAAATTGGTATAAATTATTCATAACTCAAAGGAATCTGTTAAGAAAAAATAGTTTGCAGAGCCTGAAAAAAACTCAGAGGTATCCATCCCTGCGGGGGAGTTAGTTCATTACAAGAGACGTTGTAATGGCAGCAATCATCCATATGCTTAAACCTTAGAACATCGGTAAGAAAAGTTTGGTCAAATGCCACATTTGTCGTATTGATGAAACTATTTAGCTGGCTTTGTACTGCGAGAATAGTCTATGACTATGTGAAAGTACCAAAACAGTAAGATGATTATAAAATAAATAAACCATGGTAGCAACCATAACGAACTAGCTGTTCAACCATTCCAGTACCGCAGGCCCATTATCAAACATAAGTGACCTGAGCAGGTACCTCTTTGTTCTTAATTGTGCCAGTGCTTCTACACGGAAACAGAAAGTGACCAAACCACATCTTGACTTAACACTTATCCAGTTTTGTGAAATCAATGCATGTGCATTGTCTAGTGTTTCATTTAATGAGTTGAGAAGATCATGCATCAGAAGAAATCTTAGTCCAATTGACTTCTATGGTGTTTGGGTATTACGGAAACTAGACTAGAAAGTAGCTAAGCATGCAATTTTAGCGATGACAGAAGACATCCAAGGTTAGGTTCTGATCAGAACCATAGCTAAAGACAGTGGAAATTCAAACTCCAATGCCATGGATGCTGTCCGTGATTTGAAGAAACACTCTCACCTAACGGTGAGACTACAATGCGAAGTAAAGCTGAAAAGGATGACTCCTTAGTACTTGTCCAGAAGTAATCTGTCCCATAAGCAAAGCCTACCCTCTTCCACTTTGCACACCCTCCATCGCCATACATAGATGGTCAATTCTAATCAGAGTTGTTGCACGCATAAGTACCAGACTACTCTCTGAATTATTGGCCTATCGCACACCAAATATAATATGCAGTGAGGTCAAAGGACAGTGTGACAAGGTACCTCCCAGAGAACAGAGAATTGTGTGCCACACGTAACTGCAAAGTTGAAAGCAGAAATTGCAGTCTTACATAAGAACTATGCCCAGAATCGGAACAATTTCATCACACATCCAGCGAAAGGGGCGCCTAATTTGCCTCTGAACGATCTAGCCGCAAGAAAAATCCAACTCTTCAGAGCACACAAGGTGGTTTCTTTCTAGCGCTAAAATTTCGCGTCGACCAAAGTCTCCTAACCACCATAAATCCAACTCCTTTCACCACACCACAAAAAAGGGGACGAATTCGACGAAACAAAATCCAACCTCTCACTCAATCAAAAGCTGCTACAGTGTCAGCAGCAGCGCAGGAACCAATCAACCAATCAGTCAGTCTGTCGGTCAGTAACCGCACACGGTCAGAGAGACAGACACATACGTACCATGGCGTGTCGCTCGCCGGCCTGGAAGGAGAGCTTCTGGCCGGCCATGCCGAGTGTGTAGAGCTGGGAGAGCGAGTTGGCGGC
This sequence comes from Poa pratensis, assembly GCA_947311845.1. Classification (NCBI taxonomy): domain Eukaryota; kingdom Viridiplantae; phylum Streptophyta; class Magnoliopsida; order Poales; family Poaceae; genus Poa; species Poa pratensis. The sequence continues at coordinate 27,047,519 of CAMZMU010000084.1, forward strand.
GCCCCGGAACGCGCCGTACATGGCCCGGTCCGTCTCCTCCAGCCGCGCTGCCTCCGCCTTCCGCTTCTTCCCCGTCATCCCACCCGATCGCCCCGATCCACCGGGCACCGTCCAATTGGGCCGGAATCGGGGGAGGGCCCGAACCCTGGCGGAGCGGGAGAGGGCGAGATGCGCCGCGACTGCTCTCGGCGAGGGGAGGAAGGGAGGGGGAGAGGAGGAGGGCGTCGCGTCGACACGAAGCGGCGGCTTTACGTCTATAGGTTTCCTATCATTTCCCACCGGTTTTATTTTATTTGTTTTATCTCCTGCTGCTGCTGATTTGTTATTGCTGTGGTGGGCACGTCGCTGTTGGTGTGTCGCTGCAGGGTGGTCCCGGGCCCCGCCGGGCAGTGGGAGAGAGGGGAAAGGAGCACGTGGAGTGGGGTTGGGGGTTTGGCGCACGTGAGATTGATGTCGACGCTTGGGAGAGGGTACTGACTGTGGGGCCAGTAGCATGAGAGAGGCATCAGGGATGGCCCACTACGCAGTAGGTTTTTTTTGCACTTCGGATCGCCTCTCCGTTTAAAATTGCCTCTTATGATTTCAATTTGGTTTTGTGTTTCAAGCTATCCTAACGTTGTTTACCTTAAAAACCGACTACCTCTGATTCTGTAAAGAGAGTCCAAGAAAGATTGTAAGTTCTTCCTTGAAGGATTACAACACTAAAGATATCTTGGAGGATTACAACACTAATAAAACTTGGAGAAAGTTCGGTCGTCGATTGCTCTCTCGATTACATGGAAGATATGGGCTCATCTTCGTCTACCCATGGACGACAGTAACATTTAGGCCACGTTTACCAAAGTGCAACACGCAAGACTCCCTGACTCCGACTAGCCTCTGATGTATGCTTTATTCGATCGACGATATGCTCGAGCAGTACACTATCACGACCCTCGTTAATGTGGTGACCGACTTAACAGTATCGTATGGATTGTTCGATTGAAGGATTCAGACCAAGTTACAAGCAACCGCCTGTAAACGTTATCTCAGTTTTTTTGGAAAATATATGGGTGGGACCCCTCGTTACCAATTATAGAAACGTTACTAAAAAATGATACATACCGCCAGAAATTAGTGGAGGTGTTTGAAAACATGACATGTTATTTGTGAGGAAAAGAGCCAGATCAATTGTAACAACTCACTAACAGTAGTACCCAAAACATAATATTTGACTTTGATAAAATAACATGTTAGCAGTCATATTTCTACATGCAGTGACATGGGCCTAGTTCTAGATGAGGCAGGCCCAGAAGACCTCTGTAGCCACTGGCGGATCCAAGGCATGGCAATGGGGTGCACAGGACACCGGGTGGAATTTTTTTCTTTGTAATATAGCATTTCTTCACCACATATGCACCCTCCAAAAATGCTTTTTATCTACTATGGCACCCTTGAAAGGGCATGACACCCCTATGTGTGGTTTTGGTAATTAATGACAATTCCTATGGACTAATGGTTGCAATGAGTTATCCTTCTAGTGTTTGCTTGAACTCCATATGTTGGATTCAACGTTGATGCCATGAATATATTAATATAATGAAGTATTTGACATCAAGATCATCGAGGTGTATGGATATATATTTGATATGATCAAGAAGAAGAGTATGTGATGACCAAGTTGTTATTCGAGGAGTTATCCGATGATTGGTCATATGTGAGTTGAGCATATTACAAGTATATCTTGAAGAAAAGGATTATGTGATCATTCATGGTTATCTTCAAGACATCATCTATTGAAAAGAGAAGAAAATATACAAGGTTGATCAAGATATTGTTCAACACACAAAGCTACAAGATGTACCAAGTGGGATCATGTATCTCCTGGTATGGTAAGCAATTGTCCATATAGCTTTGTGAACTAACCCATGATATGTGTGTGACATTTCTATGTGTGGTTAGGTCCCTTTCTATGGGCTTGCATCAAATGAAGATTTCATATAGCCCATGAAGGATGACGTCAAGTGGCGATCGTCATCAAGCTTGAGTGGTGCAAGTTCAAGAGAAGTATCTCGAAGATATCATATGCTTGATGCTTGTCACCCTCTTGGAGATAATGGCCAAGTGAAGATGTGCCTATGAGAGGCTCTCCCATAGTGGAGTATGGGGGAGCAATATGTGAGACTTCACCAAGCGAAATGCAATCAAGAAAGGTGGTCCACTTGAAGAGATCAAGGTCGACATCATCTAGCTCAAGTGGAATGCGCAAGGCAAAGATATGATCTTGGTAGGGTTTCTATTTTACCGGTCTCATGGTGCTAGTTGGGAGACCGGGTTATATGATAGATACCGTACTATCAAGAGGGGCTCTCATTGAGCTTTAGCGTATCAGTTGGCGAGAGCTCAAACCTTTGCATACTTGACTTCATCATCTTTCTTGGTTCTTATTTGGATTTTCTCTGTGTGGGGTTTTGAAGCTTGTTGTGATCTTCATAACAAGATCAAGTTCATCAAAAACGGTTTTCATATGGAAAATTTGTTGCGTTTTTTATGTTGGAGGTTTTACCGGTTGTTATTTCATAGAGAGGTTTTACCTTTCTACATTTGGTTTTATCCTCCCATGTTGGATTATGATGTTTTCTTGCATCATCTTGTAATGCTTGTTGTGGTGATTCCAACAAGCCCAAGAACATCGAAAACGGAGTTCGTATGTAAGAGATATCACGTTTTTCGTATGTGTGTTTCAGGAATTCCGAGTCACTCGGCATATTCCGAACTCATTCCGAACTGATTCCGAACTCATTCCGAACTGGTTCCGAGCTTAACTTTTGCTCTCTGATGTCTGTCCGGAATCAGTTCGTTTTTCATCCGTTTTATTCCGAACCACTCGGAATTCCGAGCCAAATCCGGATTCATTCCGACCGGCGCGAATCTGTCCCAAACGGTCGGATTTTTGGGACCTATATAATGGGGTCTTCTTCCCCAACGGTCCCCCAACTTTTGAGCTCGTGTTTTGCCCCCATTGTTGACCTTATTTGAGCTTGCTATCTCTCTATTCCTTCATGATTCTTGCCTCCAATTAGAGGAAAAAGAGAGAAGAGATCTAGATCTACCATTCCACCAATCAATCTCTCCTCTAAGTGAGGGAAAGCTTTTGGATCTAGATCTTGGAGGGGTTTTGTGTTCTTCCTTGTTCTTCCTCTCTTCTCCCCTCATAGCATTAGTTGCTTTGGTGGGATTTGAGAGTGAAGGATTTTGAGTACTTCTTGTGTTCTTGCCCATTGCATCGGTTGCATCGGTTTGAGTTCTCCACGGTGATACGTGGAAGTTGAAGTTGAGAAGCTTGTTACTCTTGGGTACTTGGGGTGCCCTAGAGCTTGTCCTCTTGGGTACTTGGAGTGCCCTAGACGGTCCTTGTTGATCTCGGAGTTTTGGTGGCTCGCGGGATAGTTGAGAGCCTCTAATTGAGTTGTGGAGTGTGCCTCAACCTTGTGATTCTTGTGGCTTTGGGAGCCGCGGGAATTCGGTGAGAGCCTCCAATTAAGTTGTGGAGTGTGTCTCATCCTTGTACGGATTCGGTGACCACCCTCAAATGTCCCATAGTGGTTCGTGGCACTCCGCATTAGTGGAGGCACGAAGGAGATTACGGTGTGCCATTGACGGCTATTCGGGGATCACTTTGTGACTCCGCACCGCTCCAACGGAGACTAGCTTCCATTGAGAAGTGAACTTCGGGATAAATCATCGTCTCCAAGTGCCTCGGTATTTCTATACCCGAGCTTCTTACTTATTCAATTTACTTTGTGATAGCCATCAAGTTTGAAGTAATATATCTTGCTATCACCTAGTTGCTCATCTTGCTTAGCATAAGTTGTTGGTGCACATAGGTAAACCAAGCTTGTTTAGGTTTCGTGCTTGATAAATTAAACGCTAATTTTATTCCGCATTTATTCAAACCTAAACCGTAAAGAATTTTAATCGCCTATTCACCCCCCCCCCCCCCACCCTCTAGGCGACATCCGTGTCTTTTCAACCCTCTAGGCACCTTGGTTCCAAATGTCATTGCTCCGACACTGTCTGCAGCCCAACATACGTTACCTGGGAACAGGGTGGATGAAATGAAGGCTAGACATTTACTTGTTTGGTACTAGTGTATTTTTAAGATTGGTGGGGATTATCAAACCCTAAATTGCCGCATATTTTTTTAAAGCCGTTTGGTTCTAGTGTATGATCGGTTTTATCCCCACTTATACCCAGAATTCTTCCAACTATAGTGTATTTTTCTCAATACCCAGTACACTATCCCTCCCTAATGGATTGGGGATCAATGGTTATTTGATTAGATTAGGCGAAACTTGTGGTTTCAACCAATCCCTCTGGGGGGTTCACCCAATCCTCTAAAAAAGTATAGTACCAAGCAATCCCTCAAGTGGGGAAAGAAAATCATCCTCCGGATCAAGGCCAAGGTGGCGGCAAAATTATCCCGTTTATCTAAATAGTTAGCCATTGTTATTTTTTTTTTGAAAGGATCCACACTGCGTGTACAAAGAATTACAAAAAAAAAACCAGAACACGCAGAAGAACAAGCCTTCGAAGCTCAGCACAACAGCAGCGCGAAGGAAGCAAACCGCTGAACCACCGCCAAGCCTGACGCCGATCTCCAACGCCGCAACGCCGGAGAGGAGGACACCAGGCCGCCGCCATCGCCGGGAAAGGGAGCACCCCACTCGAGTAGAAGACCGCAGAAGCCGCCCGCCGCAAGCGACGGAACCGAAGCTCGTTGAAAGCGTACGGCCATGGCGCCTCCACCCCGGAACCACCTGACATCCACACATACCTGCACAGAGCTCGAACACGGCTTGCCGGAGTCACCGCCAGAAGCACGCCAAGACCACACCAACTCCCCTCGCCACCACGGCCGGCCGGAGATGGAGAAGAACGAAGCATGTTGAAGCAGAACGCGGAGCCAGAAGCAGTCCTCCCCCCACCACCATGGACGGCAGAAGAAGCCTGAGCACCACGCCAAGAGCCAGCGAAGAACTCCGAGATCCCAAAAGATTTTCTCCTGTACAGGCGGAGGAGACTACCAGCGCGAAGCACCAGCACCCCGCCGCACCACCCCCAGCACCCCCATGGCATGTCCAGGAGGAGCCACGCCAAGACGAAGAAGGGGGCGAGGGACAAAAGCTCCAGAAGCCGGTCATCACCTCCGTCGCGACAACCGCCCTTCGAGCACCAACCCCCACCAGATCCGACGATCTGGGAGGAGACCACGCCGGGAACTCGTCGACGCCGCCCCGCAGAGCGCCGTCGAGGTGGAGATCGAGCCCCCGCAACTTTATTCCAGAGCGCCGCCGCAGCCACCACCTCTCCAGCGCCGCCCAGGAAACCTACTCTACTATCTACAAGCCTCGGGCACGGATCCGGAGTCTCCCCACTCTCCCGCCACCGCAGCGGCGGCCGGAGAGGGAGGAGACCGCCGAATCGGCCGTCGGTGGAGCAGTAGACGCGGAGAGCCTCCTTTTCGCCTCTCTCAAACAGTAACGAGGGAGGGGAAAGTGAGCGAGCAGATTGTCCTCTAGTTAGCCATTGTTCTTCATTAGAACTCTTGTATTTGCCATAAAAATAGACCAATCGAGTGTATCTTGTGGTGAGACCAACATAACATTTGTGTCGACCAGTGGGATCAAGGGCCACATATCAAATGACACAATTGTTCTTTTCGGGACCAAAGAAATCACACAAGAATATTGAAGGCTACCGGTTACCTGAGTACTTGAGCCACGCGACGAACGCATACGCATGCATCAAAGCACAAGTGAAGTGAAAAACGTCATCAGAGGCTGAAACAACAGCATGTATTACGGAGTAACACAAACCATTATGGTGTTAGGGGAAACAACCTACCATTACCATTACGTTAGTAAATACTACTCCCTCTGTTCCTAAATATAAGATGTTTTAGTTTTTGTCCACATTCACATGTATCTAGATGTATGTGGACATGTTTTAATGTGTATGTACACTCATTTGAGTTTGCATCTATCCAACATGTGAGCTAGCTAGAACATCTTATATTGTGAAACAGAGGGAGTAAATCAGAGGGAACAGTAACTACAATCGGCGCCGGCCGGCGAGCGACGGCGCCCACCTAAGTTTACACACACACACCGCACACGCATGTACGCGCACGCACGTTCACCAGGGGTCACGTGGAGGCCACCGTCTCCTCGACGTCATCCGTCCACTGCGGCCGCCGTGTCCGCCTGCTCTTGGGCTTCGGCGCCATGCGCCTCCACCGGAGCACGGCGACGCCGCGACGGTGTCGGTGAACGCACGGAGGATGTCCTTGTGCACCGCCCGGTCGTTGAGCTGGAGGTAGCAGAAGAGCAGCTCCTCCATGAAATCCCAGTCCACCGCCGGCGCCGCCGCCGACTCCCGCCTCGCCCAGTGCGCGTCCGCCATCTCCCGCATGGACCGCCGGAAGTCCTCGTACGGCGCGACGGAGAACGTCACCACCGCCACGCCGCCGCTCCGACCGGCCACCGCCGCCTTGGTGGCAGCCATCGCCGCCGCCACGTCGCTCTCGGAGTCGCCGGAGTCCTCCTGCGCCGACGAGCCGTCCTCAGCGTCGTCGTCAACAGCGACGGTCCGGCCGATCCGGAGTGACCGGAAGCCGTCCGCGAGAGCATCGTCCTCGTCCTCGTCGCGATGGTGGGCGTCTACGTGGCGTTGGCGGCCGCCTGAGGAGAAGGCGTGGGTCCGGGGGTGCATGCACGCGGAGAGGAACGAGCTGGCTGCGGCGGTGGAGGAAGAAGAGGGGATTGGGTTGTCGTTGGCGGTTGGACGGGCATGGAGCTTCTTGAGGGCCTTGGAGAAGTGGAGGAATGACTTGCGGAGCCTCGCGCGCTTCTTCTTGCTCGAGTTCTTCTTCTTGGCTTCCTCGTCGAACGACTCCATGTTTGATCTTTTTCTCTTCGTATGCGGGGAGTGCTTGTGCGATGGCAAACGTACGTAGGCTGGGGTTTGAGGAGATGGGGGAGGAGGGAGTTACATATTTATCTCAGAGTTATGTGTTGTACTTTTTTTTGACAGTTATGTGCGATTTGTATTCAGTACACTTGAGAGGATATTTACTTAATCTGTTGACTTCTTTTTAAAAACTCTCAAAACACGGCCTTGGTGTGTGAGTAGTATTCAGTACACACTGTGTCACTCTCTCTGGGATTTGCACAATTTATGCATGTCAATCGCCGTGTTAAATGTGGTGGCACGTACCTTGACTTTTTTTCGAACCAGGCTCATTCCCTTTTCAATATCTCAACGGAAACAACAAAGCTTCTCACAAAACAGAGAATAGAAAAGGAGAAAGGCTTGTAACACCTTCTTGTAAATACTTTTTTTTTCTCGATCGTAATGGAAATGACACACACATATTTTGCTTGTTCTGGAAAAAAACGATGAAGGAAAAGGGCGATCAAGTTCGACGCACTAGCAGGTGCGTTTGGGAGCAAAGCATGTTTAAAGTATTCCAAGAAAACTGTGGTTTTCTGAAAATACTATGGTTTTAAATACTTTGAAGTGTTTGGGTTTGGCAAAAACTGTAGTTTCATATACTTCAATATTAACGAAACTGCACTAGTTTTGAAGTATATAAAAAAGAGACTCCGAGCACTTTTCCAAACTGAAGTATTTGTTGCCTAGGCATGGAAATACTGCAACTTTCGAATACTTTGCTTTTACACTTCGCTACCAAACAGGTCTTGCCCTCCATGTCGCTGAGCGCACATAACGTTAACTAGATCGAGTGAAGATTTCACATGGGTCCGGTACGTAGCCGGAGATATTTTGCAAATAGTCATGTTTGGCCAACAGATAAAGCATTGGGCAAATGATACACACATGCATTGCAGACCATGATGTTCGGAGAGAAACCGAAATGCAGTGAAATGGGACATCAGTTGTCTCCACAGCATTCCAAGCACCTATTGTGCGTCCCAAGAGTCAAGAAAGAAGAGCACCACCATCATTTTTATAGCTTAAGATCGCATAAATTAGGACACAGTGATTCACACCGAAACTAGCGAGAACAGATGGTCCTACACTCCTACGAAGAAAGAGTGCTTCTCCCCAGTGAAAAAAACCGGTAAAGCACGGCATACTGACGAGCAAGGGGACAGACATGAACTCAAAACATTTCTTTTGAGATCTCGATGTCGTCCGCCCCACCTGCCAGAGACTCATCGGTGCCATTCTCACGCAAATTCAAGCCTCCTTAGATCGAACGAATTGCACTAGAATCTCCGCATCTCGAGCTTCTTTGGAAGAAAGTTCACAAGAACCATTTTGTTTTCTGCACGAACATACAAAGGTCCATGAATTCCAGACAGTGCCAGCGGCCAATGCAGCATTTGAACTTTCTGATGGGAGAAGAAAAATCTTCGCATCACAGTTCACACTCAGCACCACGATCAGTGGCCAGTTCGTAGTTCTACTTGGCATTAACTTAAAATCGATCTATATTTCCACAAGATCTGGACAGGACCGATATGCAAGGTGCCTGATCTCAGATCCATCCTGACGGCAGAGAGCAAGCACACAACTCATCTACAGGATCAGCTAGATATATACCATACAATACACACGCATATATCACTAGGAACAGAGAAGACACCTGGAAAATGGACACAGAGCTTCTCAGAAGTCCTTCCCATGGGAGAACTTGCCCTTGCTACTGACCATCGACGGGCGGGAGAGCATGGGAAGGCCCCACTGTGACAAGAAGACGATGGTCGGGCAGGCATCGTCCGCGTCCATCCCGCTGGCATGGCGGATCTTGGAAGAAGGCTCAGAGATCTTCCTTGGGAGGAGGACCGAAGTGATCTTGCTCCACTTCAGCTTCTTGAGAGAGAAGAAACAGGAGCAAGCTGTCTTACCATTCAGAGACGGCAGCCACCGCTGCCTGGGCCGTGGGGAGGCCCCGTCGTCCCGGCATTCCAGTCTCTGGTACTGGAAGAAGCCGCTCGTCCGGGTGCCGCAGATGCAAGTGTCCTGCAGCCCCATCATTACAGCTCAAAGGGAAAAGCTGCAATGCCAAGATATAGACGCTACGAGGAAGATGCAGATCATCTGAGGACAAACAACAGTAGCTTGCACATGGAGCGAACCCAAAGTGGTACAATGCTGATAATTAGAAACATTGGAGCATGAACAAGAGGACAAAGGTTGCCCTAATGTTTGATTCCCTATGCCACATGGGCCTAGCCACCCTTCACATCCATGTCCTATCCTCACTCACCACCTCTCCCAGTTTACTTACTAGGAGTACATCTGGAGTATCTACTGGAAGACATTCTTGGTTGCCAGGTCAGCATGGTGTCATGTATATCATGGCATCTGGAAAGAAGAGGTAAAGTATGGGAGTACAATTTTGTTTCTTGTTCCCCTTTTCGATGACTTGTCAGTTGCTATTGACACTCAATCAGTTCTGTCTGCCATTGGAATTACCCAGAATCTTTGCTATGATGGGCAATAGAAAGTGCTACTTTTGTTGCCAAAGTTATGAGATGGAACAAGAGAAAATAATGGAGAATTTACATATCAGAGGAAAGGGTACACATGTTTAATGATTGTGATCCCGAGATAAGACTCCATGGACATATACTTCTATGACTTCTCAAGAGTAGAACAGGGTTTTCTTTGCGAAATAAGCGCTGATAAAAATAGTACGCGATCAAACTTGAAACTGTAACAGTGGATTAACACAACATGAAACAGCTAAACTAAGGCTCACAATCTACCAATATGGAGCCCAGTACAAGTTTGTATTTGATACAACAACCACAAATGTGATGCTAACCTACTTGAACGAGAATTTCCAAACCTCCCTAACATTGGATGATCCATCAGTAACTTCAGCAAGTAGGTCGGACTGCATGGTGCCTAAAGAACAACAAAACAACAGTAAAGACAATGCATGAATACCACAGCACATGCAACTATCTATACAAATTTCACATGATGAATCCAAAGTCATGCATCTGAGTGTTAACAGCTGGTCTATAGTTTTGACATGTGATGCGTTTAACAAACGATATTTTAATCCTCACCTCCACATGCAGGATGCAAATTCCTTTCTTAACACATGTATTGATGCTTGCCTTCAAAGTAATAATGCAGAACTTAAACCCTAGACAGAATTTTGACATGCAAATTTACTATGAACATTTAAAACACAGAACAATCATGACCACTGTATAAAAAAGTACAGATGTTTTTCTCAAGGCTTCCACTATAAAAGTGTGCAAAACAAGCATGCAGTAAGGGGAAAAAGTAAGGGGTACATGAACAAATACTGGATGGTTAACAAAATTAAGAAACACAACTTTACCATCTTCTGTAACCAAGCGTAGAAATTGCCTTGTGCCACCACCTACACCAAAGTAATGCTTCTTCCCCGCCATGTAAACTAAACCATCAGGGTAGCGTAAGCACTGCAAAAGGTTTTATAACTGTAAGCGACAACAAATATTCAGAAAACTGGAGCAAAAGAAAGAAAAAACAGTAAAGGGAGATTCCGGGTGTTTACTTTCTTCACGAGCCTGTAGAGACTAGGAAGTGAATCCAATGCATAAACAGTTTCAGCCATCAGGATGATATCATAGCCACTAGACCCTTCATTTTCTGTATGACAGTTGGTTGTTTTATCATCAACAGCATCTCCGCAAAGAAGTAACTTGTCGATTTCACTCCAGTCACCAGCATAAAAACCAACACTCCTAGATGTACATGTTCCTTGAGATGATTCCTTGAAGAGATTAACTTTTACATTTGGGATGGTGAGACACCTAAGGACCTCAGCATTGAAATCTTGGAAGTGTACTAGACCAGCACCCTGAAAGTTTGAGCTTTTAAGACACCGATATAATTGAGGAATTATTTTAAAATGCCAAACCAAAGAGCAAGCACTTACCTTAAGACCTGCAAAGATGCCAGGAAGGCCATGTCCACATCCTAACTACAGAAGCACACAGATAGATAACGTAAGCAGATATCTGAATATGCCACTTTTTATATCTCAGCTTAAAACTATCTGTATCAGAAATTTGTCAAACACTTGAAGTACTTTGTAAGCTAGATATTATAGTACAGTCCATGATTAGTGGGAGAGAGAGAGAGAGAGAGAGAGAGAGAGAGAGATCTAACTGTTTAATAAAACTTCCAATTGTGCACAAGATTGTTAATAAAACATATAATCTTAGAGCCAGTATCACACCTCCAATACGTGTTTGCCTTCTACAAGCAATCGGCCATCTTTGATGTCTGAATTTAGGGTCTTCACCAAGTCCAATGAACCTTCCCACAGCTTCAACCCACCTAGGACCCATGGATATTGTCAGGTTCACAAATAAGGCAAAATAAACTGCAACAAATCTTTACCTTCGTATTTTCCTGGGACTAAATCAGAGTTTTTTACGCCAAAAACGTCACAGGTGTTCACTCTCCCCTGATAAATAAGATGAAGGATGAGAATAGATTAGTTTGACATCATCATCAGGATCTAAAATGACATGTGGAATACTGTGCAAGAACAAGAAAGCTTGTATGCAATGATATTTCCTACAACTTCTGGAATAGCAGTAATTGACCTAACGACATATTTACTCAAGATGTGGTGTGTGCAATGTCATTTTGTGCTCGAATTCACAAGAAAAGTCAATGGGTTGCCCGGAAAAGGCAACAGGGGAGAGGGGTGGAAATATTAGAGCGTTAAAATTTGAATGTTTCATCAAGTGTCCTGTATTCTTCTTCCCTAGATGAAGCATCAATCATGTAGTGAGCATTAAGAAATAGTTACGAAATATTCATAATCTCATCATTTGTTGCATCCATTAGTAACACTTATCATCGCACAATTTGAACTACAATTTGCAAACGGATCAGTACAAAAAATGACTTGTTTTTCTCCAAAAGCACAATTCAATGCCCAACAATTATCAGGTTGATGGAAGAATGAAAGGTATTTAACATAAATTTAATCTGTATCAGCAACCTAATCGTACAAAGAAACTGCTGTCATGGGAAAAGTACTGCTCGGGTACAGCTCCGAGGAGTGAGGTAGGCCGTTCACCCTTGATCAGTTAGCCACACAGCTCAGCAAGGTCGTGAGGTTTTCTTGAGAATGGAGGGGGCTCAAGAACTTTTTTTATTTCTTGATAAATGAAATAGTGGGAGTGCTCAAACTTATTAGCCAGTATAAGCAGACATAATTAATTTCATCTGTAATTGATAAATGAAAATATGATGTCTTCATTGAATGTTGGCCTGTTGTCTACTTGCAGAACTGATGTCCTAAGTCTCAGTAAAATCGAGATATCGTATACAACAACACTATTATTAGTCCTACGGGGGAAGGACCCGGTGGCATTTTTCATAGAAGAGTGGTGACATCACCGAAACTGCGAGCATAAGGACTCATGCTCGGGTGGGTGGGAATGCATCAGCCTCTCCCCACTACTAGGCTATGCCTTAGTCTGTACAACACTATTATTAATGGTGGTAGTGGAAGTGGTACTACTGCAAGCTCTCCGGTCAGTTTTGTGACATGCAAACAAAAATAATTTGTTTGGCATGCTCTATCTTGATCCTATCATCCTCACTTCAGTTCACACTTCTAACAGCTCTATGCTTTCAATGTAGCATAAAGCACATATGCCACAATGGACGTCTAGTGTTTATGCAGAAGTTGTATTTTAAGCATGCTCGAATCTTTGCAGTTCAACGGGCAAGCAGATGAGCTTATACACGAGCAAAGAATGCTCCGAGACTGCCAATAGATACAATTTCCCTAATGCTTCCATGCTCAACCGATCATCGTGTCATTCTCGATCATAGGTTACAGAGTGAGTGATCAAGTAATTGCATACACTAGGGCTGCTCCTTTTTTCTCTTTACTTACACGAGGTAACTAGTGGTAGGTTAAACAAGAGGACTGTTAGTATACAGTGTACAGTTCTTGCCGGACTACAGAGCGAGGGAGGCATTTCCGCGAACACAAGATAGGCACTTCTAAATCGCACCTTGTAAATCGACAGGGAGTCGTCAACCACCACAGGCTCCAAGTTGCCGGCCGCTACGGGCGATTCCTGCAACGCAGACAAGGCGTGAATCGAACCTTGCGCCGAGAAGAACACGGAGACGAAACAAGAAGAAACATATATTGGGGGAGAAATACCTCGGAGAGGAGGACCTCGACAGCTGGCGGCGGAGGCGGAGGAGGAGGGCCGGGGCGGCGCCGAACCCGAAGCCGAAGGAAGCGCTGGGGTTGGAGAAGGAGAAGAGGGGCGAGGGAGAGGTGGTTTTCTTAGCCTCTGTGTCCTCCATGGCGGGTGCCGGAAAGGGCGCTGCGGCGGCGGAATATGCGACGGGGTGGCTCGGTGGTGAACCGATGAAGGTTTCTGTATGTTGGGCACCAAAATTTGGCACACGTTTGACAGTGTGATTTGCCGGAAGACACCAATGACCAATGCAAGGTTTCAAATTCGTATCTTTCTGGTTTGCCCAAATCGGGGTATAAAATTTCGTGATTGCTGCGTTCTCCTTAATTTTTTTAGTGTACCGTTAAGATTAGCTAGTACGCTAAATACGTTAGGGCATGTCAAATACTCACTCTGTTCCGAAAGTAAAATGTATTTTATTTTGATAAGATAAGTCTTTAATCAACAATTGCTCAGTGAATACAACATTACATGAAGTGTGTCACTGGATTAGTTTTTTAAAGTATTTTGTTACGATGGTGATTTCTATCAAATAAATCGCATATCAAATGAATAATTCTTAGCCAAAGGTGTATTCTTACGAATTAGAGTACCTTTAGTCATCACAATACATGGAGTAAAACACTAACATAGTTTATAATGAAAAGATGGTTGGCACACTAAGAGGGCGATAATCCACCGCCATGCTCAGCACAACCTAAAGTTTGTGCACCAAACGGTGTCACGCCAAATTGTAATTTACTATTACAAGAAAATAGCCACAAGCCCAAAAAAGTTAAACAAACGATAAGTAGATAAAAACTAGTTACATGCAATTATTATAATTAACCATAATGCTAGCGGGAATCCAACATTGTTGAGCGTGCAGTTGATGACATTATCTCCACGCTAAATATGATAGATTGTGCATTTTCTATGTTCACCTCCATCCCTCCTCTCTCTCTCTCTCTCTCTCTCTCTCTCTCTCTCTCTCTCTCTCTCTCTCTCTCTCTCTCTCGGCTCATCACTTTGCCCTAAGACTGACTTCGCGAGATTAAACCGGTAAGACCTTATTCATCCCACTACCATGCGTCGACGCAACAAACACGCTTTCATTGTCAGATGCCTAGTATATTCAAGGCGAAGCGAGAAAAAATGTGAATGGGTTCATGGCTATCAAATTTTTAGGTCAGACCATAAATGATGGGGCAAAGCAACCATTATTTCGTACTAAATTAGTGCAAATTCAATGGGTTTACATAAAGCAAACAACTACATGCTAATTCACTCATGCAGTTTTGAGTGTTTTCATTCACTCCTCCAGTTTTGGGTGTTTTTGTGAGAACCATTCGATCTCCCCTACCCCCGGGTTACTCAAATAATGCTACAAATTTCTACACAGGTTGTCGTTCTAAATAATTTCACTTGCCCATTTGATCATTCTTACTGTCCCCATAAAAGCATGTCCGCTGTCATAATTGAAGAGCATTATGATGCACGAGATCCATGCCGAGCCCATTACCATTAGAGCTTAAATACACTTCGAAGGACGATGGGGAGGCATGTGAGAGCAATATAGAGCCATAAGCCGGTGACGAGTTGACCTGAAAATGAATTGACCCAACATGGAACAACTTTCAACTTTGAATGCCAAGGAGAAAATGTAAAATGAAAGGAAACATGGCACGCATAATCAATGATCGTCTATTTGTTGAAGGAACTCCCTTACATTATAACAAATGGTTTATCCGGCATTATGGTTGTAACTTGTTAAAACTATATCTTCAACCCCCCAGCACCTGCAGCGAAGAAGTATCGACATGTACACTGCATTAGAGCCAGAGATGACACTTATTCCCATAGTTGTACTTACACTATGGAAGTAATTTCCTCGCAAAAGGTGACTTTTTTTTTTCAAAAAATGTACCCAACTATAGGCACTGACCTATAAATTTTTGCCGAATTTTGCTTGGAGTCCAACTCTGACTGGTGTTCAAACAGTACTCCGTACCAGCCCGCCGTCAGGACTGGATATTTGTGCCACGGTGGCTACCTATAAAATCTCGGCGCCTCTGTCTTTCCCTCCCCTCCCAAAACCCTAGCCCCCTCCCCTGCTTTGCGGCGCGCCACAGCAACGAAGCAAGCAAGCCGCCCCTCCCGCCTCGAGCAAGCCAGCGAGATGGATCGGCGCAAGGGCAGCGGCAGCCGCGACGCCAACGCCAACGGCGGCCTCGCCGAGGCGACGGCGTCCAGGCTCAGGTTCGAGGACGCCGACGAGGTGGCGATGGAGGTGGAGGTGGAGGTGGAGGAGAGCGCCGCGGCGCCCGAGGAGGTCATCGGCAACGAAAAGACCAGCGCCGACTACTACTTCGACTCCTACTCTCACTTCGGTACGCGCGCTCCATCCGATTCGAGAAACATGCTGTTTTCCCGTTGATTTCTGTTATAGCTCGCATTTGGGATCTTTGTTTTGTCCTTTTTGTGATATATTGGCTAGTTTATTATGGAGGCCATGAGCTGCTGTATCGTTTCGTTATATCTGTGAGAGAAGAGAACACGGTTGATCTTTTGCAAGTTTAGTGCATCATGCAATATAATTTGTGTACCTGAATTCTAGGATTCCCCTCCGTTGGACCAAACATTGATTCCGACCCTCTAAAGAGTAGAGTCGTTTGAATGAGATAGTTCTATTGGTAATCGCTGTGGGTGGATTAGGGTTGGATTGGTTGGCGCTTTGAAATATTGGAAATTTCTCTTGTATACTTTGAAATACCAGATATTTGGTGGCGTCATTTTTAATTGGACCTTAGTTTGTTTTCTACTGAATGTAAATTAGAACTTAAATCGAGTGCAATTACTAGCTGTAATCTTAAAGTTTCTTATTGCAAACAAGTGGTAAAAATTGGTGGCCCTATTACGTGGGTTCTTTCATGTGCTTACTATTCGATATTGATTCTCCTTTCGCCCGCATGTCTTCCATCTGCCCATTTCCTTATTCGTTGAATGGAGTCTACTCATGTTTGGCATGGATGGTGATCTTTTTTCTCGTTAACTGTTTACATGTCTATGCTGTTTTACGCTGGCAAAACATCATTAGCATTGCTTGGATTGATCGTATTACATACTATTTTATTATGTCTTTTGTGTGTGTACTTAGCAGTATAAAATGTACTGTTTATGTTTTTCAATAAGTCTATTTTCTAATCATACTTTACCCTTGGTGTTTGTTTTGCAGGTATTCATGAAGTAAGTGGTTCTGAAGGAAACAAATCTTCTCTCTCCATCTCTCTTGGCCTTGCAGTTTGCGCATCGTTGTATAATTATCCTTGTTTTACTCTTTAGATACTCCAGTCAGATATTGGAGATGCCAATTAGTTTCCATGTATTGATCGCAGGAAATGCTAAAAGATGTTGTTCGGACAAGATCATACCAAAATGTTATCACCCAGAATGACTTTCTTTTCAAGGACAAAATAGTCCTTGATGTTGGCGCTGGGACTGGTATCTTATCACTTTTCTGTGCAAAAGCAGGAGCTAAGCATGTCTATGCGGTCAGTTTACTAAATCTATGTTTTCAATTCAAGAGTACAATTGTGGTTTACTTATCCTAGCTATTTTGGTAGATGCATATTATTTTTAATAATAATGGTAGATATTGGCTGACTCTTGTTTGAGTCTTACAACCTAGTTAGTGTGCAGTTGTTAGTACCCAAGCTATTTATAATCTGAACTGAAATAGAGTTCACATTAAAATTCACAAAACATGTCCCAGTAATGAGGAGCTTGAAAATATTAACCTGCATGCTTGTCCCATTTGTTGCCGTGCCTTTCGTTTCCTTCGATACCCATTCCAGAAAGTAGCACACCAAGGCTCTCTCCCTCTCAAAAGGAAAAAGAAAAGGAAATTAAGAAATAAGAAGCAAACCAAGTGTGTTCATTTTGTATGTCAGAGATGGGTATCCTATATTGTTCTGTGAAGTTTGGGATTTCAGACGTTCTATAGTTTGCTATTTCATTTTACTCTGGCTCATTGACCACTATTTTTTTATTTTATAACTATGCTTCTAACCTTTATACTTTCTTAATATAGAGCTGTTCTTTCATTTACAGATTGAGTGTTCCCAGATGGCTGACATGGCAAAGGAAATAGTGAAAACAAATGGATTTTCTGAAGGTAATTTTCTGGCACTTTTACTATCTATTCTATGATAGTCTATATCATGCTAATCCGGTTATGATTTTTTACATTTTGCTTCTGTTGCAGTCATAACAGTAATAAAAGGGAAAGTTGAGGAAATTGAACTTCCTGTCCCAAAAGTAGATGTCATAATCTCTGAATGGATGGGTTATTTCCTCCTGTTTGAGAATATGCTGGACACTGTTCTTTTTGCACGTGATAAATGGCTGGTAAGTGACCCTTCACAGGGTACAAGTGTTCATATTTTCATTTACAGTTGCTTTTGTAGTTTCTTTGTCTTTAACTTTGTGACTGAAAGAGGCATTTTGATTGAATATTCCGAGCTGGTGTTTTGTACTTCAACTTTGGGAGGACTGTAGCTTACTTGCTACTTCTATGTAGGCTGAAGACGGTGTGGTTCTTCCAGACAAAGCCTCTTTACATCTTACGGCAATAGAAGATGCAGAATATAAGGAGGACAAAATTGGATGTAAGTATGGTGCATTGGAGTATCATGCATGTGTTCTGAAGTTTCCCAGAGTTTTCATTTTTATTTCTTCCTGATGACTTTTTTTTTGCTATGACAGTTTGGAATAATGTATATGGCTTTGATATGAGCTGTATTAAGAAACAAGCAATGATGGAGCCACTTGTAGATACTGTAGATGCAAACCAGATCGTCACTAACTGTCAGTTACTGAAGGTAATGGCATACTTTCAACCAAGTTACATTTTCTTTCTACATTTCTCTGTTTGAGTAGCAATTCAGCTGAAATACTTCTTGTATTTTTATATGTTACAGACAATGGATATTTCTAAGATGTCATCTGGGGATGCGTCATTCACTGTACCATTCAAGTTAGTAGCAGAGCGTAATGACTTTATCCATGCCCTTGTTGCTTACTTCAACGTGTCATTCACGAAATGCCATAAGCTGATGGGCTTCTCAACAGGTTTCTGTCCTCAACTTTTTTCATACGAAGTGTGGTTGTCTAGTCTTTCTTCAAGCAATTTCGGGAAGTAACAAATGTACAATTTACTCTTTGCAGGGCCCAGATCAAAATCCACTCACTGGAAGCAGACTGTTCTATATCTTGAGGATGTAGTAACTATCTGCGAGGGGGAGACTCTGTCGGGCACTATGACAGTCGCAAACAACAAAAAGAACCCTAGAGACATTGACATTACACTGAAATACTCCATAAATGGGCAGAGATCCAAGGTGTCTAGAACACAACACTACAAGATGCGGTGACCAATGATGAATTCAGCTATCCTGCAGGCCACTCAATTTCCGTTGACCAAGTATCTTGCGTTTCACACTGATGCTTGTTCCTTGGTCTTGTATTGACATGAGTTTGTCAGTGACATAAGCAACAAAGTAGAAAGTAGAGTTGACTGGCATGTTATGTAGGTTGCTATCTTGCAAATCTATGCTGTGTTGCTTGCTGGTCGTGGCTTGGCACGAATTTTGGGAAATTGTTGTATACATTTTTTCAAAATGGACCTGTAATAGAATCACCACCCTTGCAATTTATGGGTGTGATATACCGCCACCATGTCCGTCTTCTGTTATGTGTGGTGTATCCCCATTATTTCTACTGCTTAAGCACATTTTTTACTAATATAGAAATGCCTCTTTTGTATGTAAAATAGATAATAGAATGATGAA
Organism: Poa pratensis; assembly: GCA_947311845.1. Classification (NCBI taxonomy): domain Eukaryota; kingdom Viridiplantae; phylum Streptophyta; class Magnoliopsida; order Poales; family Poaceae; genus Poa; species Poa pratensis. The sequence goes on from CAMZMU010000084.1 coordinate 27,066,603, forward strand.
ATAATATCTTGTTAGACCTGCCTAGTAACAGTGAAGAGAAGTACCCCATTGCAGGAAAAAAGAAGCCCGTGGCATGCACTACACAGTAACTTCAGAAATAAGTACAATTTTTAGAACACATTGTTCCTGAACAGGGCATGCTCGGAAGATTCACTGGGAGAGAACACTGCAGAAGAAAATTAAGCATAGTGTGAGATGACATCCTCTGAAAAAAAAGAGGCAAGTAAATAAACACCGAGTAATCAGTACAGTTGAGAAGGCTTACTTATAGAGGTAAGCACCAATACCAAGAATGACGCAGATAAGTATGATATCGATTGTGAAGTTCCTCGTCCATCGAAACTGCGCAACACATAGGCCTGTCCGTCAGTAAGCCAATAGTGAAGTGGTTCATTAGGAATTCAGGGTCTAACAAAACCAACTCCTCACTTGGTTAACTGTTTCTTTAAGCTTGACATTAGTCTTTCTTAGCTCCGAGTTAGCTTTGTCTACCTGCAGAAGTCAGTATGCATATCCTTCATCTTCAGCTATGGACACGAGGGCAACAAAGGCAAACAAATAGGACCGAAACCTTTCTGTCGATTTCATCCATCAAAGGAACCTGTCTATCCAGTTCCTGCAGAATTAGATTAACAATTTTAGGCTCTTTTAACTTAACTTCGGCAGAGAATGGTTACACAAACAGTTCTAGAATTTATTTACAGTCAAGAGTACATCACTTCATGCATCTGCAACAAACCTCACTCATGTCCTCTGCCAGATTTTTCAGTGTGTCCAGGCCTTCGGATATGAAGTCCAGCCCTTCATCCTGCGCATCACATCATTTTGCACATCCTTCATCACCTTTGGATCAAATGAAGTACAGCTGTCTAGCCCCGTTTCAAAAAAAGAAATACAGTTGTCTAGCTGAATGGGTACTGTCCACCGCAAAGTTCAGAAAAAGCGGCGACGCGTCACTGGCATGTAGGACCAGGACCCACATGTCAGTCTCAAGCCAACTTCATTTTCCCCCATAGAGGCTATTGTTGTGGTGGCATTTATCTACAAATTCAGAAACGCATTTCATCGGCAGAAGACATGCTCCATGAACAGAAAACCTTGCCTGTTTGATCCGGCGCATCTCGTACTCTCTTCTGAAAGCCTCCGATTCTTCGCTGGTCTGGAAGTAGCCCTCATCCAAAGTTTCAGCTGCGATTAGTCGAGACATGACAATTGGTTAGAACTCTGAAACAAAATTACATCCCTGTGGTTTTTTAGGTGCGATACATGTCTTTAGTCCTCTAAAACCAGAGGAATTTATTGTCGGATTAGATACAATTTCCTCAGGGAAAGGTGCAAATTGAAGAACGCTGTTCACTAACTGAAGAATGCACCGAGACAGCAGAGACGGCCTGAACACCATTTCAGTAGCAGAGATGTTACTATGCAGGTGTAAAAAAAGGAAACCTGAAGAATCGAACTGGATCCCAGGCCGAGCGCCGTTCTGATCCGCCGTGCCGCCGTCGCCACTGCCTCCCTCGGGGACGGGAATCGATTGGATCCTGTGATGCAATGCTGCGGCTGCGACCAGGTCAGGCCGCAGCGCCATCTCCTCCGTCGACACCCCTTTCATCTGTGCATGTTCCATGTTCAATTGTTCATGCATCCATATTTGTATCAGAAGAAGTTTATTTGGATGATCGATCAGTCGAGATTAATGATGAATAGAGTTTATGGATATTGCCTTATGTTGGTAAATTTATGAGTTCGATCGAAATTGAATGGTACGTGATTGATCTGTCACCTTCTTGACGGATAGCTTCTGGAGCTTGACCACGTCCTCCATGAGCCGGGCCTTGGTGCGCCGCACGCCGGCGTTGAGGGTCACCTTGGCCGCCCTGTTCGTCTCCCTCACGGCCCTCTCCGATTTCTGAAATTCGATCACAGTTTGACACCATTTCAGGACAAGAATCTGAGAAAAATGTCGCATTGATTTCAGGCAGGATCAAAAGGAGATCACCTCGATGGCTTGGTCGATGCCGGCGTCGATGTCGGCGTAGAGCCGCGAGAAGGGGTCGGCGGCGTCATGCCGGTGCTTGTCGGCGTTGTACCTGTCGTACTTCTTGCAGATGGCGTCCACCCGGGTCAGCACGTCGATCATGCTCATCTTGCTGGTCGCCGGCCCGCAATGCCGCCGCCGGTCAGGGAAGAGAGGAAGTGGGGAAGGGAACGGAGGAGGACGGCTCGGTCAGGTTGTGGGATGGTTGGAGATGTCCGGTTGGGACTTGGGACGCGCGAAACTCCCGGGGTTCTGTTATTTGGGCACCTGAACTTCCATCAGGTGTTACCTGAACATTTGCGGTGCCTTTTTCTCTTCTTCTTCCTTCCCAGAAAGTCTTTTTCTTCCATTTCCAGTTATTTGAAAACTGCTTTTACTCAGACATTTCTACTAGCAACACAACATTTCACCGACTGTCGCATTGGGACGAGAATAGTAGATTTGTCATGAGCACTACTCTGCTAGTATTGCTTTTATTACCCTTTGATTATGAAGCAGTGTGACATAGAATTATCATAAAACATGCAGCATTGAGCTAGTGCTAACGGCGGCGATCTCAGTTGTGATCGCATATCCCTGTGGCTGATCATGGAGTGTCCTGCACATGACATGATTGGCGTATTTCTCGGAGCAGCGCTCTACAGTACAGAGGATGTCCAGGCAAGAACCTAACCATCAGCCCCCCTGAAGACACACTGTGCAGCAAGCCAGCAACTAAATTGCCGTGATACGGCCTGCTGCTGCCCCGAGCAACTCAGCCGAACGAAAAAGAGACACAAGAAGCAAAACAGAGAGAACAACACACAGAACAGAAACTTCACACAGAATTGTAAACCCATACCCAAGACCCCCTACATTTGGCAGAAACTACTCTGAAGATTGTTGGGATGATCATCACCAACTCAAATAAACAAGTGACACAACCAAAAAGCAATCAGAGGCACAGAAGTGGCATCCATCCATCATCTATTCCAACAGAACATAAATAAGGAAGCAGGAGCACTTTTAACTAGCATCTCTTAAGCATGCATTGCACTGCCTATAGGCATCACCATCAGAAGTACTTAGGGTGTTAAATCCATGCAACAGGAACCATAGTAGAAGTATTCAGCAACCGAATAAAAACTTGACACAGAATTGTAAAACCACAAGACTATACATCTGGAACAAACTACTCAGAAGATATCTGGGATGATCATCCTCAAGTAAAACAGACAAAGTGGCACCAACAAATAGCAATCAGATGACAAAAAGGAACATAACTGACATCCATTCATCGATTCCATTAGAACACACATAAGGAAGCACGAACTTTTAACGAGCAACTCTTAAGCATGCATGCCACTGCCTACAGGCATCACCATCAGTAGTACTTAGGGTGTTAAAACCCATGCAACATGAACCATAGTAGAAGTATTCAGCAACAGTACTCAGGGTGTTAGAACCCAGCAGGAGCTTAACAAGTAGCCAGGACAAAGCTTAAGTTCTACTAGTAAACTACTACGGTATTTAGGAGGCTAAGGAAACAGTTTTGATTTTGGGTCATCGCTTTTGCTTGCCGGCCAGTGCTTCAGTAGTCCCTCACTCCCTCTTGAGCTTGAGCTTCTTCTTAATCCTGGTCTGGAAACAAAATGTTGGAGCACAATAGTACAAGTTAGCAAGCTACAAGGTGTTTCATAACATGGACATGACACTACTATTAAGGTATGAAGCACAAGCATGAAATATGATACCCTACATCCACGCAAAACCAACAATCAATCACGGTACGTTCAGGCTCACCTCGTTGCTATGGCCACACTTCTTCTTGCGGCAGTTTGACGACCTGAGTGGAAGGCGCGCGTAGCACCTGGAGAACATAGTCAGGAAACAGATCGATGTTAGGCATTGTCAGCGCGCGCATGCATTACACTGTCCACAAAAATTGCCTGTCATTCTTATGCAGTTCAGCTAGGAACAAACAGAAACGTTGGAGATAGCAACACATGTTCGAAACAAGAGAGGGGAAGGCATCTCGATTCGTACACGCGGCAAACCAGCTTGTGCTGCCGGTACTTGAGCGCGAGCTGCAGAAGTTTTGGGTCGAGCGTCTTGGGGTACTCCCCGCCCTTGCCGGTGCCACCCTTGCCGCCGCGGAGGCGGAGAACCAGGTGAAGCGTGGACTCCTTCTGGATGTTGTAGTCGGCGAGCGTGTGGCCATCCTCCAGCTGCTTCCCGGCGAAGATCAGGCGCTGCTGCTCCGCGGGCACACCTGTTATGTTGCAGATCAGGCCACCATGATTAGTATGCTCTATCACCATCAGTCAAGCAGCAGCAAGAGTAATTGAAGAACCAACAAATATTTAAGATGAACATCAGTTAATTTCAACTCTCCCTGACACTCATATCGGATCAAACATGCGACCTCTTGATGTCAAGCTAACTTAATACGAACAATCGCACGGATCACTCTGCTGTTTCCTACCGATATGGCTAAACAGCGGCATGCAGGAAGTAGGTAGCATCAGATACGCGCATATATAATCCAAAGACGAAGATCAAAACAAGGTCGCCCATAGGTTGCCAAAAAAAAGAAGCAAGAAATTAAGATGAACAACAATGATTAGTACTACTATATATCACCATCAATCAAGCAGCGACACAAGTGCAATTAAAGAGCCAACAAGTATTTAACACGAACATCAGTTAATTTGTGTGCCCAAAAACAACACACAAACGAGCAGATCCCATCCTAGCACTCAACTCGGATCAAACATATTGATTCTCCTGATTAGCTTCACGAATTAAAGTAAAGCGGGCGACAACAGTTAATTGATGAACGAACACAAGAACTTAAGACGCTTAAGAAACGCACAAGCAAGGCGATCCAGCCCTACGACGACGATCTGGAACAGATCGATCTGCTCCGTTGCTGACCACGGTCACCAAACAGCGGGAGGAAGCAAATCTACGGATAGAAACCGCACAACAAACCGGAGAAATGTTCAGCATCACCTGGGTACGCACGCGCATGGGTAATCACAAAACGGAGATCAAAACAAACAAGCGGCCGGCTCCAAATAGCAAGCGAATCTGCGGCACAACGAACAGAACAGCCGGAGAACGAACGGAGCAAAACGAACTTGGTCGGGCGGAGAGGGCGGACACCGATGCGGGCGTGCGGCAGCGGCGCACACAGTGAAGAAGGGCAGGGACGAGGCGGAGGTGTTGGTTACCTTCCTTGTTCTGGATCTTGGCCTTGAGGACGGCGATGGAGTCGCCGCTCTCGACCTCGAGCGTGATCGTCTTCCCCGTCAGCGTCTTGACGAAGATCTGCATCTTGGCCGTCGCCGGAGTGCAGTGTGGCAGCGTGTGTGGGTGGGTGGCGGTGGTGGTGGTGGTGGTGGTGTGGAGACACAGCCCCGGAGTCGACGGGCGTTATATAGGCCCGGGGTGTGAGGAGGGATAAGGCCGAGTGGACTTGGCGCAACCGCCACGCAACCCAAAGCCCGAATGGGTCTGCCGCAATGGGCTAAGCTGGGCTCGACTGGGCCGAAGTTCATTTTCGTAAACGGCCGGCGTGTTGCGCTTGCACCTGCACCCGTACTGTCGAGAGTGCTCTAAATTTTGAGTTTGAGCAAAATATGGAAAACTTTGGTTATATTTGGAAACATAGAGGGTGTGCGTTGTCTTTGCACGGTTGCACTTGCATCGTTGTCTTTGTTTAGTCGTTTTGGGCGTGCGTTTTCGTTTTGCTGGTTTAACCCACTAAAACATTTTATATTCCCAGCAAGGTCGCAAGGCGGCACCTTGTATGCGGGGCGGCGCGCGGTAGGCCAGCCGTGGGATTGGGAGCCGACGGCTAGATCTGGGCTTGCGGGCCTAGATTTGGGCACCTTGGCAGGCCTGGTCAAGGTCCTCCGATGCGTGTGGGGTGGCATGTGGATGGCGCGGAGGCGCTGCGCCTGTCCTGCCCGTCCCCCGTCGCTGCCATGCTCTCCCCCTCTGCTGCTCGCGTTTGAGCTTGATCTTGGCCAGGCGGGTCTGGATTCGGCGAGCTCATCCTTGTCTGATTGGGGAGTCGTTGGCTAGTCGGCGAGAGATCTTGGATGCCGGGGTGGCGACTCTGGAAAGGTGGGCCGCGCGGTCGGCTCTTCGGCGGGCGACGTTGTGGTGGTGGTGGCTTTTCTCTTTGGCCATGTGGGTGGCGAGGAGCAGGCGGCGGGGGATCCTGGTGTTGGCGGCGCTTCGGCTATGGCGGCTCCCAGATCGTGTTTTGGAGGTCTGTCTTGGTGACATCCGATGGTCCGAGCTATCGGAATGCGGTAGGAAGGTTGTTTCGGGCGAAAGCTCAACGCTTCGGCGCCAGAGGCGGCGATGCCTGCGGGTGTCGTTACCCTCTAGGGGGCGTCATTGTGGCTACCTTCCCCGCTTTAGAGCTCCGGGTGAAAACCCTTGACCATTTCGGTCTCGACGACGGCGGCGCGATGCGTCGTCACCCTCTTGGGGGCGTCGTCGTGGAGCTACGGTACCTCTCGGTCTTGTTTTGATGCCATCGGCGGGCAAGTTCAGATCCCGTCTCGAGGCACTTTGGTCCTGACGTGTGGTGTTCTTGGCGACCTCCTATCTTTTACACGTGACTTAGCTTTTGCCATATCCGTCCTCGTTGTCCGCTAGCAGGATCGGCGCTCCACGGCCCGGAGCGAGAGGGCAGGCGGCCCTCTCTGGCGACAACTTGGTGGGTTTGGTTCGGCGATGTCCGGTGGTTTCACGAGGAGGCGTGGTGGCACCTCTAGTTAGTAGTATCGGGTGTTTCTTCGGGGTGTGACTTCTCCTGTACTTTCTTTGTTTATTTCTGATCTGCTTTATAAGAGGGTTCCCTCACCACTTTGTATCGGTTTGGCCGTGTGGCTTTATTTATAAAGCGGGGCGAAAGCCTGTTTCGAGAAACATTTTATATTTGTGGACAGAGATATTATAAATCAAATCACAGCATGAAGCGAAGATATAGGATGAATACGGGGTAACAACACACAGCCTTACAAAGGGAAAAAAAGTGCAAGAAAACGCCACCGACATGGTCCCGGCGTTTGCTTGATCATTGTTATAGGCGTTTGCGAGGAGCTTCTTACGTTTTTCATACCTGTCCTTGCACTTGATGATCCGCTTTCGCTGCTGAAAAAAGTAGTTCTGAACACAAATCAATGGATTGACGGGGAATTTTACTTCAACTCTAACTTTATTTCTAATATTTCACGGAGGCCAAAAGTGAACTGTGGAGCAAATTCACATGCAAACGAAGCCGAATTCCACTTGACACATGAGCATCTCAGTGACTCCAGCCAACATAAGTTTGGCAATCACACACGAGAAGTAGTTGTGCCATACATCTTCCATCTCATCAAGATATGGTCATTGGAGGGTGGCAGTTCGGGCTAACTCTAGGTAATTTTTCTAATCATATGAGGGACCTTCGCCAACTAGATGTCCCTATCAAGTGCAATTAATACCCCATTTTGCTAGAGGAAGGAGGAAGAATAACCTCAAGACTATTTCAAGGCCCATAAAACAGAATCCGGTCCCTCACGAGGCATGATCTCTTCAATCTTCACGTGCATGTTTTACCATTGATCTATAACAACGTCCCCAAATCCTAGAAGAGGATACAAACGATCCTGTTTGAAGGCCTGGTCAGATTAAGATGATCCGAGTAGATGTTGAACATAAGCGGCCAGCCGTAATTTGAAGGCCCCTCCCCTGCCATCACACAAATTAAAAATCAAATCCCAACCCTCGTCCGAGGTGAAATTTGGTTCCCAATTTTGAGTTGGGTTTAAACCACGCCTAATTTGGGATGGTCCTGGACTTGTAAGTGTATAGCTTTAATATGAAAGTGAATTTCACTAATTATCTAGTGAAAAGTTCATCTACACTTTCCGCCAAAAAAGTTCATCTACATTATCCCTTTAGAAATTTTAGACCCCTTTTTCCGAATGAATGTCATACAATGATACAACCAAGGTCTGAGATGATGACTGAGAACCGAAAATACCAGAATATCAAATAGGAATGGAACATATAGTGAACAGAACACTGAACATGACCATCGATGACGCCCTCCATTCTTTACATATTTTGTCGGACAACATTGACCTAACATACCGATCTATCTAACAAAAGATGCAGAATGCTAAAATGGGGGCAAAGTCGTGTTCACAATTTCAAAAGTGGTCTATTTCGTTTTTTTCACTATATGGGATGATACACAATCATGAGGTAAAAAGTAGAATTTCCTCTTTAAATTAAGTTCAGCCAGTGAGCCCTCTTCCTTCATGAGCAATCTCCGAATCCAGTCAGTAGTTATTGTGTGTATTTATGACATACATATCGCCACTAATACAGAAATCAGTTGTTATCGTAATTTTTTTTGCCACTTCTTGTAGCTGGTCCAGATCATTTCGACCTAACGGTGGGAATAAATCCGGTGTTTAGCGGCACTATCGCGTCTTGTTCCACAGCTCGGCCACCGTCACGCCCAAAGCCGTCGCCGGCTCGCCGAACTGCGCCCTCCGTCTCTCCCTCCTCCTGCCCCTGTCAGAACGCCGCCCGCCCGCCTCTACCCATGCGCTGTCCTCCACCGGCCCACGCGCCGCCTCCTCTGATGCGTCTCCCGCCGACACTCCCCGCCGCCGGCAAACCCGCCTCCACTGCTACGCTTGGGACATGCTTCCAACGTGATCCCTTTCACTGCCTCGATCCACGATTACTTCATATAATGGCACAGAGATAAGGATTCGCCCTTGTTTGAGGAAATGAGGAGAGGTGTAGTTGAGCCAGGACAGGGGACTTCGAGCGTGCTCGTGACCTGTTTGACGAAATGCTTGTAACGGGCGCCACATGCAATGCTGCCAGCTAAAACGTCCCCATATCAGGGCTACGCAGACACAGTAAGCTGAAGGATGCCACCCTGCTTCTGAAAATGATGCCAAAGGAGGGTATTTGACTGTCGTGATGTTCGATCTTCTTGTCAATGGATATCGACAATCTGGGAAGATGTCCCAGCGCGTCACTTTTATCCAACCAAATGAACAGTGCTGGGTACCAACCATGCTAGAGATATAGCCTGTGCAAACAGGGCATTCTCTGACATGAAGGAGCGAGGCTTAACACTCACGAAAGTTGACTTACACCATACTAATTGATGAATTTGCCCTTTGAGATGTTTGTAGACATGGAGAAGACCGGTTTAGAGGTGGATGTGTGCATTTACAGTGTGTTGGTGCATTCTCTCTGCATGGTAGGGAACATGAAGGATGCCACAAAGTTGTTCTAGTCAATGGGAAAGAAAGGTATTAAAGCGAAAAAATGTGATCTATGACATGATGATTTACGGCTAAAGACGAGAAGGGAGCTCTTACAAGGCCATAAATAATCATGGAGATGAGGAAGAATGGCTTGGTTACAGATTCCGCTAGCTATGGCCTGACGATCTGTAGTCTTCGCATGACGGTAAATGTGGTAAATGTCCGGAAACTGAAGCTCCTATTGATGACAAGGTGCATGCTAGTCTACGAACAAGTGAACTGATCTGCCAAGCGCTATTGAATGCCAAGGACAGACGGGGAAATTTGCCTGATGACTTTCTTACTTAGGCAGTCAGACATGCCGTTTGTGTTTCTGTGCCAAGTCATATGTTATGTTTATCTTGAGAAAGTAGGAAAATGAACCACACCTTTGTATGGGAGTGTGATCAAATAAGATTCGTAAACTGCAAGACTGTTCAGTTGTTTACTGTACATTGCCAGAATTCCACTATGTGTGAACCACACATAGTTACTTGCCAACTTTGGATGGAAGTGTGAGCAATAGAAAAGATCCTTATGTTGAGCACTTACTGAGAGATAAAGGTCAGTGCATCTGTACTTGTCTAATTTATTTTGGTGTACCGTCGCTTTGTACAACAGCAACCATGCTATATGCAACTTGGTATTTCTTTCCTCTTTTCCGGATGTCAACAGTAAACATGTTAATTGTTTGTGAGAAAAATGGTTCATGTTATTTTAAATACAGATTACTTGCCAACTTTCCGTTTTCTCCGTACAAAAGAAAATCTAGCTTTAGATTAAAGTGGGGTTTCCTTATTTCTGTCCAACTACAAGTAATGCTGAAGATTTTTACCATACTATTTATTCATTGACTTCGTGCAGATGCTTTGGAGTTTGCAAAGGCTATTACCTCCAGGTCATGCTATCATGCTATTTATTATGAACTTTCTACAGATGCTTCACAGTCCATCCTGTCAATCGGATTTATTTGGCCAGTCAAGATATGGAATGTGCTTTGGAATGATAATTATATTTTGCAAATTACAGGAAAAGGATGTGGTATGAGGTAAACGTTAAAATTTCTCAGTACGTTTGAGACATAGCTTGCCGTTTTAATCTACTAAGATATTTGTCTGTCACCAACTAAGTAATCTATTCATATCTATGCGTTCCATTAGTTGGTTATTTTGGTGATATTTGGCTATCACGAGTTGCTACCCTATTTCCCATTTTGGTCAGACCAATTTTTGTTTGTCTTACCATTTCCTATAGTTTGGTGAAATTTCAGGTCTGTTGAGATTCCAGCATCAATGACCAATCTCTAGCACGGGTATGGTTCCAACTTGACTTATTTCTATCTCATCTTTGACAAATTCTTATCATTTACTGTCCAGATTTTTGCACAAGAGATGATCACATCTATTGTATACGAACTTAAAATTAAAATTAAATCTGTCATCAAATATTTGTGGTTTACTGATTTAGGTAGTTACACAATTAAATCTCCTTCCAGCTATGGTTATGAACTTAGGGTACCATGAACGGCATGTTCCATATATAAATGCCATCAGGATTACTACAAGTAATGATATTTGAATTACTTCATGTGGAGTGCACAGTTTCTCAAATCAGCACACATGTGTATCTCAGAGCACCAACTCATATTAGTTTAAGATAATTTTGTTTCATTTTATATATGAATTTGGTGCGTGCAGAATAAATAAATAATTCAACAGTATTCTCTAGCTAATTCTTTCCTGATGATATGATTAATCAGCTTCATGTGGAGTGTACAGTGTCTCGAATGAGCACACATGTGAATCTCCAAGCACCAACTCATATTCGTTTACGATAATTTTTGTTTCTCTTTATGTACAAATTTGGTGCGGGCAACGAAAAAAATCAAAGATATTCTCTAGCTGATTCTTTCCTGATGAGATGATTAATCAGCTTCATTGGTCAATATATTTTTCTATTTTCCACCGTTTGTATCTTTACATGTCAATTTTATTTTATGATAGTCTTACTAGCATATCCGCATGTTCTCATATGTTGTCGCGGTTGTGCATAAATATTTCACCCATTTGGTTTGTGCATCCTGGAGGATGTGAATATAATTTCTTTAATTTGTTTGATACGTTTGTGCTACTCTTTTGTTAAATAGTTTGGTACATTGTGTAATATATGTAGTGGCATTAATTAATTTTATGATAATATATTAATGTATGCCAATATGTATTATCTGCATGTGCTCACTCAAGCTTGTGAAGTCCTCTCACAAGTGTTGAAGTTGCAAGTGTTTGCAGAGGAGTAGAGGGAAGATACTTTCTGTGTGATGAAACCTATTTTGTATGAAGTTGTAGTTGATTTGGTTTCATAAGTGAATGGAAGACAATTTACTAAAGGACTGTTTCTTCACACCCTTATCACACTTCTGTTTCTCCGAGGTGTTCGGGGTATGTTAGATCACTGGTATTTGCTTTTCACAAGGGGAGTTTGTCATGCGACAAATAGTCCTGAATTTGAATGATTATATAAGCCATATGATGCATATTGTCGTAAACGTGCATTGCACTTGCTCCTGTACTAGTTACATAAAATCTACATAGTTTTGCAGAAAAAAGTGAATACAAAGAAAAACTTGAGCAAAGTTAAGGAATATGATTAATATGATACAAGCTTCAAAATATTCGATATTCATGCGGAGTGTGGTGGGTGTATAATTGATTCAAAGTTATGAAACGACTTTCCATGCTAGACGCCACCCCATGGTGGTGCACTGGCACCGCCCCTTGCGCATCTATTGACAGTGGCCTTCCAAGAGGCAACAACACTGTCCGACGCTAGCAATAGCAAATATGCGGCATGCCGTTTGGCCGGCGGCTTGGGTCTGCTCGACACACATGCCTACCACCATGTTGTGCTCAAGGTGTTTGACGAAATGACGCTTAAGGTTGTCTAACTGAAAAGCTGTTTCTATTAAACCAGCCAACCAGGTAAGTCAGATCACTGTAAATCTGGTGAAGTATCTGCAGTGAGTTAAGATACTCCATTTAACGTGTGATTTTCTGATGCCCGTGCTCGAGTTTTGAGATATTTTCTATTTGTGTAGATGCAACTAGCTATTCTGGCACACTTATATACAAAGTTATCCGTTTGTTCTTGATCAGATTAATTTGCACATAATCTGGAATGTGGAAGTTCCTTTAAACCTTCTTTTAGTGAAAGATTGGCTTGTGGAACCACAACCTGCAGTTCATAGTTGCATTCAGCGACGACTGAAACATTGTTTTTTATGAGGATAACATTATCCCGAACTCACATAATTGAATTATCTCCTCTGCCTTCTATAGTTCTGTTTGTTATATGTAAAAATTCAGTTTGATATGACTGAAGATGCCATTTTCACCTGTATTTAACTATTTATGACTAAACCACACAAGAAGACGCTAGTACCTTTTGAACTTCATTCATGGAGACTAACGGGCATCATGTGATTGGGCTTCCAAGGACTCAGCATTGTGATTGGGCCACCTGATTTCATAAATTACGCTGCTGCTTGATAGAACCTAGGTATTTCATGTAGAGTTTCAAGTTAATGCCTGGGTGTTCCACTATAGTTGCTAAAACGTTTCAGGGACTTGTCCTGCAACAACTAAAGTGTGCTCGTACCTTCTCTATCAAGTTATCTTTTCGATAAGAGTTCTGTAAGCGGATAGATTAGGTATAATTTGTAACCAAGGCAGACAAACTACTAAATATCTAAAATGCATGTTACTTTCTACAGAAATTTGTCAGGCAACCGTCTCATGGTTCACTTCCGGGCTCCCACTGTAAAAAATAATGCAGGACATCTCGTTTTGAGGTTTGGATTTTCTTTTTATTTTTGTTTGTATATATTGATATAAAACCAAATGTGAAATGTTCCTCTTCTGTGATTTCTACGCATGTACCTCTTCATGATTATTTCCGCATCAAGTACTCTGAACTGGTTGCCTTAAGTAATTTCAGGTCTATATTATCGTATCTATTTCAGCTGTGTTACTGTGCTGGTAGTGGCTGTAAATAAGTTTTGCAGTTTCTTCCTCATCTCAATGGGGAGTTTGTTTCTATGGAGGAACCAATTCAATGGAGTTCTATATTGTTTATAGGAGACCAGATGGTCGAGTTAGCGTCTAAAAGATTACTTCTCGGCTGGAACGTTGCTCTAGATACTATCTCGTGTTTTGGAATTGTCCCTTTACTGAGCAGAATGGAATGCCCTGTCAATCACAATAGAAGCTGCCAGTGCAGTCATGAGTCATGGCAGTATGTTCTTTATCTTCGATTAAGTTTTAAGATTTGTTATAGTAAAAATCCTATGTAGTGGGCTTAGAAGTTCATGTTAGATGTTGTTCATAGCCATGTATGGTTGTACAACTCTGACACATACATCCCATTTAGTATATGCATATGCGTTGCTGTGAGCATATCGTAGCCGTCTTGAACATTTGCCATTGAATTTGTCTACATTTGCACTGTGATGCATAATCATGTTATAGGCTTTCATCAATCTTATCTTTTCAGTTTCCCCTTCATCACAGCTCACAAGTATCACCATGGTTGTGTTTAGTATGAGAAGATCTAATTGGCTGTGCTTTTGTATATGCCTCATTAAGTTTGTTGACAAAATGTCCTGTGGCATACCTTTGTATCTTGCAGTACACGACGGGTTTTATTTCTTGGATGAAAGGAAGCACCGTGACAGTGAGAATCAAGATTGGCATTTGGCTATTCAGTTACGAGGCTTGGTTTGGAGATAGTTCCAGGCTTCCAGCTGTCTGTTTGCTGTTTTCAGCCATAGCAGACCAGCCAGGAAGGTCTCTAGTGGAGCCTCTTCCTGTGTAGCTCTTGCTGGTAGTACTTCCTCTGTAGACCTTTGATCACCAGTGACTTGAATAGATTTAGAGATATGCTCAATTCATTTATACTGTATAGTCTGGACAAGTTTTAGACCGCGAAAGTAGCACATAAGTAGAAACCTGCGAATGATCATACATGACTGTAAATTGATGTCCAATACCTTGTAACTGCGAATGTAGCCTATCACAATATCCAGGACAATTCAATACTTGTATTGTATATCCATTATAAAATTTCAAAATCCACTGTGGCTTACCTACATCTTGGTATGGAATTTTTGACACAGGTCTCTATTTTGGATGACTGATACATATCAAAGTAAATTTCACTGGAGTTGTAGTGAAACATTTGGTATCTGTATTTAGGGACTGAAACTGCCTTGCCTGCCATGATGTGCTATTGCAGGTACTCTGCCTCGTACAAAGCTAGAATGTTAACTGAAACATTGTGGCGTTTGCATGTGTGGTGTGCTAATTAGTGTACCACGGTGGAGACAAAAGGGTAGTGGAGGCCGTTTCATGCCCCGTTTGGTTTGGAAGGCCGTTTCGTCGCCGTCCAGAATCCAAATTATCCCAGGCACAATCAAAATTAGCACCAAGTTTGTTTCATGGCTGTATTTAGCTTCCACTAGCCAAGTATTGTTATAATGATTTCAGTATACTATAGGAAACATGCCCGTGCGTTGCAACGGGAGAAAAAAAATGCAAACAACTGCCTTTTTCTATTATAATGAGGATCTAAGAAAAGAAATATAATCGGAACAAACAGAGGACAAACTTAAGCGAGCTTCCAATATTGTGCAAACCGTAGCAATGATCAACTTGTATACTCTCCTATTGTATTTTATTTCTCCTTCTAATGTATTGGGCAGTGCTAGTACTCCTACGTGCATTAGACAAAAATAACAACAACTAAAAGACTTAAGAAGACATGTAATATGGTGCACATTGTCGCAATGAGGTAATTTTGTATTACTCCAGAAGTATAATGAGGCAGAGCTCTTGTATGGGTTAAAAATAAATAAATATCTTAACAAGAAACACAATTAAGCAGACATGTAATATGATGGAAATTGTAGAAATTATCTAATTTTATCTTTTTCCAGTAGGGACTACTTGTAGCAATAGTCTAATTTTGGATTTCTCCAGGACAGACTATTTTTGTGTTGTAGTTCGGAATGTAAATAGTTAAACTGTTTGCTCCTAGAAATTTTATGAAATTTACCTGCACAAATGGGAATCCATACTCACCTTAAACTGAAAGTATAATCTCTAAATAAATGTGTACTGCATCAAGATATTCAACACTGATTAATTAGTTCTCGTCGTACCACCACTACGCCACTTGTCTAACCATGTAAAGACGTGTGGATTCCTCACAAAGAAACGAATGACTTGTTAAATATATTGAAACACTTACGGATATCGTGTACATACAGTCGTCGAACAGAACGCCGCAGCCCAGCAGTCCCTACTCCCAAGCGTGGTGCAAAGCACTATTCCACACAGAGCCGATGAGCTTCTCTGGTCGGTGAGGACGCACAGCTACTCGACCTCAGTGGCTAACGGAGCCTGCACGCGAGGGCCTAGAACAGAATGTTTTGCTTGCCGCCGTCCCGCATGAGACGCAAAGGCGGCTCCGGCCTTCGTATCTCCATCAGCCTTGACGGGACGTGGTCACCCGCTGCGCTGGTAGAGATCACCTCGGATCGACGTCGCAAGCTAGCAGCGCCGATGGCTTCCCGCTGGTGCTCATGTTAGCAAGCAGATATATTCCCTCTTCATCCGTGAATAGATATAAGCAGGGCAAAAGATTGACTTCCCTGGCAAAAAGAGAGCCACCCTTGGTTTCTTGTGTTGGCTACCACCAAAGGAGCTGACCATGAGGCTCCCGCCGTCTCCGTCGTGGCGTCTGGACGCCGTTGGCAGCCCATCGGCAGGGCGACTGGGTGAGGCCTCATCTTACTTCTCGGTGGCCAAGTTGAAGAGGATGCCAAGATGATGTTATGAGTAGCACAAACCCCTTGCATGTGCAGGCGTATAAGTTCGTATGATCGTATCGCGGTCGCCGGCGGCGATCGGACAACGGGCTTGATGGCAGGAACCCCGTGGTTGGGCCATCTTTGCAGTCTTAGCGTAGGTAGCGCAGGATGTGCGGGGCCTTCGGCAAGCCGAACGGGAACGATGTCGGCCAGGCTCTAGCTTTCCCTCGACGATATTGACGAGTTTGCCGATGCCTTTTTCCATGAATTTCCATCTGTCCTCCACATCGATCGTCTTCCTATCCTGCGCCTGGCCTTGCATCGCTGCTAGAGCCGCCGATTCTATGGCGTCGTCGAACGCAAAGATGAGTCCGCCACCCGTGGGGTTTCTATTATATTGTTTGAGGAGAGAGGGGATACGGGGACGGTCAAGGTACAGACTCTTTAAGCAGACCGTGTTGTACACAAATCGGCAGAGCTACCGCTGGCCAAGGCAAAGCAAGTGCGACGTACGAAGGCGCCCTGGCGACGGACGAAGGCTAGCGATGGAGACGGGAAAAGAAAAAAAGAACCGGTATGTGACTTATGGATGGCAGTGGTGGGTAATTATGTGGTTTGGTGGGAGGGTAAAATCGGCAAAAAAAATGACGTACCATAAGAAATCTTAATGCTTTTATTATTAGGTATAGATGTGGGTTTCTTTCTATATAGGTGAATATATATGTGTATTTCATGTTTACTAGGAAACGTGCCCGTGCGTTGCAACGGGAGAAAAAACTCAGCATTATGGAGAACCATAAAGTATGTTCTTGTTGGTATAGTCTCGACATATCGCAAAACCAACCAGGTTCAATGCGTAGGCGCACCGCCTTGTCCTCCTTTGCCTACCGCTACAGCCGGGCCACCCGGCAACGTGCACTGTGAAACCTTCGTTTCCCAGGGATTAGGAAGTAGAGAAACCAGAGGAAGTTTGATAAATCACTTTGGAGAGGATTCGAGCGGATCATCTGAACATCTGCTCTATAACCAACAACGTTGAGCCCTTCACCGACGAATTCCTATCAAATTCGAGCGACGTCAATGTGGGGTTGGGGGAGAGCGCTATGGATGAAGAAAGAAGAAGGAAGTAATTTTCCTCTTCTCTCCCACCCGCTCGCAATTCATCTACACCTTTTTATATTTTCCAATAGTGTGGGTATAATATTTGCATTCAAGCAATATATACCAAAGAAACATATTACCTTGCGTACCTACACGAGATGATCTGGACACTTGTTCATTATGTAAAAGAACTTCAGTTAAAAAGGAAAAATGATGTAAAGAACGTGGTGATCGTATCAGAAGAAAACTATGCTACTAAAATACCTGAAATCTCCAAAACATAATTAATTGGACGTCATCTGGCTTAGCCCACATGACAAAGCTTGAAGAATAGATGAAAGCTTTAGAAACCGATAAAGAAATTTCATGCTGCACGCATTGCATGAATTGCATAAGCTATACGTTGACTGCAGTTTGCAAATTTTACTCTGAATTCTATATCATACATGACCCACGGAGTAGAACAGAAGCTGGAAAAGTTTCACCCTTCCGTACAGGCGGGACGCATCATGGCGCTCGCCACCACGAGCAGTAATGACGTCGCACGCTGCCACGAGCAGGCTAGTAAGGAAGAATTAAACAGTTACGATGTACTGTTGTACTTTCCGTTGCTTGTTCTTTCTTCCGTTGGAATTGGATGTCCGCTGTACAACTGCTTGTGCGTATGTCCTCTGCAGGCTATGCTCCAACAGGCGATGTGTACATGGCGGATTGCTGAATATGTATGTCGTTTTCAGGTTTACGTTGCTGCAATCAGGAACCGGAATCTGCAGCTCCCTGAGAACCCTGAGGAGCTATACGAGATCAGCAAAAGCAAAGCTTCCCCGGAGACGGACTTTGTGTCGCATAGAGACAAGCCATTCAGGTGATTGTCATTCA
Organism: Poa pratensis; assembly: GCA_947311845.1. Taxonomy (NCBI): domain Eukaryota; kingdom Viridiplantae; phylum Streptophyta; class Magnoliopsida; order Poales; family Poaceae; genus Poa; species Poa pratensis. The sequence continues at coordinate 27,084,808 of CAMZMU010000084.1, forward strand.
GTTACTACGGAGAAGCTAGCTAAGAAAACCGTCTGGCAACGGTGAATCGTGGTGCATGCGTTGGCATTTTTTTTTCTGAACTGCAATACTGCATGCGCAGGTTCCTGGACAGGGCGGCCATAGTTCAGGCACCGGCAGGCGAGGCGCCGAACCCGTGGCGGCAGTGCCGAGTGACGCACGTGGAGTACGCGAGGACGGTGCTGGCCATGGTGCCCATCTTCTGCAGCGCCATCATCATGGGCACCTGCCTCGCGCAGTTCCAGACCTTCTCCATCCAGCAGGGCGCCACCATGGACACGAGGCTCGGCCCGCGTCCCTGCCCGTCATCCCGCTCGGCATGCTCGTTTTCTTCGTGCGCATGTACGAGCGCCTCTTCGTGTCCTTCGCGCGCCGCATGACGGACCACCCGAACGGCATCCCCTACCTGCAGCGCATCGGCGTCGGCCTCGTGCTCTGCATCCTCTCCATGTGCATCGCCGCTGGCAAAGTACGCCGAACGGAGCGACAACAATGTCGATCACGAACGCAAAACTCGTGCAGAATTCCGGCGAAATCGGCGGAACGGCGAGGCTGCTCTTCGAGAACAACGTGCAGAATTCCGGCGAAATCGGCGGAACGGGGAGGCTGCTCTTCGAGAACAAACGGCAAAAATCGCGTGTTGATTCTATGGGGGTGGTCTGCATGTTTATAGGTGATGTAGAATCGATCTGAGCCGTGTCGTTGTACCATGTATAGTTCGAGTATGATACGGAGATGGGAGAGTTGCGGTAGCGTCCTGGAGTTGGGGTCGGAGCAAAGCGCAGCAAGGTGAACGGCGAGGCAATCCATGAGATCGTGCTTGAGTAGGAGTGGATCGTGAGAGGAAGGGGATCGTGAGAGGAAGGGGATTGGGTTTTTTTTTTGGATGAAAGGAAAGGATCGTGCTGTAGTAGTTGACTTGGAGGTGAGCTGTTTTTTTTTACTTGACGTGGGCTTTGTTGAGCGAGAAGGATGATGGGCTGGGCTGGATGGACGTGAGCAGCGCTGCGAAAAAATGAACCGTTTTTCTGACTTATGGGTGGCAGTGGTGGGTAATATTTCTAAGAACACAGGGATAAAATCGGAAAAAATGCGAACCGTTTTTCTGACTTATGGGTGGCAGTGGTGGGTAATATTTCTGAGAACACAGGGGTAAAATCGGAAAAAAAAATGCGAACCGTTTTTCTGACTTATGGGTGACAGTGGTGGGTAATATTTCTGAGAACACAGGGGTAAAATCGGAAAAAAAAATGACGTACGAGAAGAATCCTTAATGCTTTTATTATTAGGTATAGATACATGTAACTTGCGCTACGTTTAAAAAGTTCCAAAACCGTGGCAATACACGTCATCCTGAATTTCATGAAACATTTGGCATGAGATTTCTTACGTAGGTCTCTGTTTTGGATTACTTTGATCTCATCCTGAATTTCATGAAACATTTGGTGTCTGAAATTAGGACTGAAACAGCCTTGTCTGCTCTCAAGTGCTACTACTCTGAGAGAAAGTTGGTTGCAACCCTCTTACTACAAAGCTGGAATGTTAACTGACAAACTGTGGCGTTTATGTGTGGTGTGTTTAAATAGTGGTAGAGAGAAGAAAGTTGTGATTTTAAGAAGAGACAACAGTAGGGTAGTGGAGGCCGTTCCTCCATTCCTTGTTTGGTTTGGCAGGCCGTTTCATCGCCGTCCAAAATCAAATTTGTCGCAGGCAAAGTCAGAATCAGCAGCAAATTTTATTTCCGGATGCATTTAGCTTCCACTAGCTGAGCATTGTGCAGGATGAAATCCAGATGTAGCATCCACTAGCTGAGCCAGCGTGATGATAGCTTAACATGGTAATGAAAGCACATCAATGGCTGCAAACTTACAAAAGATGATAGCTTCAAATGTTAACACGAATGCATCCTTGTTTCCGTGGCACAGAATGAAGAACTCTTGCCTGCACGACGGTGGCGTCAAAGCTTGCTCAACTGAGCTCACGCTCTATAAAACCCGTACCACACACATGCATTCCTCCCCACAAGACCACTCACACACACTTCAACAATGGCTTCCATCATCTCCATCCTCTCGTTCTACTCACTGCTAGCTCTCGTGCTTGTCCACTCCACGCACTCAGCCATCATCCCAGAGCCCAAGAACTCCATTGCCGAGCCCAAGACTCATCGTCCTTCGAGCTCACACCGCCACGCCTACATCGTCCAAACCAACCACCTGGCCAAGCCATCCAATTTCAGCACCCTTGAGCTCTGGTACGCGTTCATGGTGGACACTTACTCCTCTCGTGCCACCATCACGGACCGCATCATCTACACCTACAGCACCGTGATGCACGGTTTCGCCGTTCGCCTCACCGCCGGCGAGGCCCGGCGCATGTCGGCCGTCCCCGGCGTGATCCGCGTGTACAAGGACAAGATGTACCACACCCAGACCACGAGGTCGCCCTGGTTCATGGGCCTCCACGACGACTTTGGCGCGTGGCCGGACTCCGAGTTCGGCGACGGCGTCATCATCGGCATCATCGACACCGGCATCTGGCCGGAGCGCGCCAGCTTCAACGACACCGGCCTCGGCCCCGTCCGTCCCACATGGAGGGGCAAGTGCGTGGACGCCGAGGGGTTCAACGCCAGCTTATCGTGCAACAACAAGCTCGTCGGCGCCAAGTCCTTCACCATCAACCTACCGAACCCGCATTACGACGACCCGAGCCCTAGGGACTTCGTGGGACATGGCTCCCACGTGGCGTCGACGGCCGCCGGCGCCGAGGTCTCCTGGGCTGACCTGTACGGATTCGCGGGCGGGCGGGCGAGCGGCGTGGCGCGCAATGCGAAGATCGCCATGTACAAGGCGTGCCTCCCAAGGGGGTGCCCTGGCTCCGCGCTCATCGCGGCGATCGACGCCGCCGTGAGCGACGGCGTCGACCTCATCTCCATCTCAATCGGGGGCCCCGCGAACGACCCCTTCTACGACGACCCAATCGCCGTCGCCACGTTCGGCGCCGAGCGCAGGGGCGTGTTCGTCGTCCTCGCCGGTGGCAACAGCGGCCCCGGGGCGTCTTCCGTGTCCAACGTCGCGCCATGGATGACCACCGTCGGCGCCACAAGCACGGACCGGGTGTTCCCGGCGAAGCTCAGGCTCGGCAACGGTGTGGTGCTCAGGGGCCAATCCCTTTACACCATGAAGTCCACGGGCACGAGCATGGTCCCGCTCGTTTACAGCTCCTGCGCCCAGGAGTACCTCACGCCCGACAATGTCATGGGGAAGGTGGTGGTGTGCACGCAGATGGCAGGAGCCGGGAGCGGCTTCGACGTGGAGAGTGCCGGCGGAGCCGGGATGGTGTCCCCGCAGAGTATGGACCGGTTTTGGGACGCCGTCATGGCCCAGACCTTCACACTCCCCGGCGTCATGATCAGCGACACCGCCGGGAAGAAGCTTGACGAGTACATGTCTTCGGCACCGTACCCCGTGGCGTCGTTCTCCTTCGCCTGCGACACGGTGACTGGCGAGAACCGGGCGCCGATGGTGGCGGGGTTCTCGTCGCGGGGCCCGAGCGTGCTGGCCCCGGAGATCCTGAAGCCGGACGTCGTCGCGCCAGGGGTGAACATCCTCGGCGCATGGACGGGCGCCGCGGCGCCGTCGGGCTCCGAGATTGACCCGCGGCGTGTCGAGTTCAACATCCTCTCCGGGACGTCCATGGCTTGCCCGCACGTCGCCGGCGCCGCGGCGCTGATAAAGAAGATGCACGGCGACTGGACGCCGGCCATGGTGCGGTCGGCGCTGATGACGACCGCCGGCTCGCTCGACAAGAACGGCAGGGACATCGTCGACAGCGGCACCGTCGCCGGCGCCGTGATGGACGCGACGCCGCTGGCGGCGGGGGCGGGGCTCGTCCTCCCGCGTCTCGCAATGGACCCGGGCCTGGTGTACGACGCCGGCACGGAGGACTACACGGACTTCCTCTGCACGCTCGGCTACACGGCAGAGCAGATGCGTCAGTTCGTGCCGGAGATGAGAACGGCCGGGTGCGGCGCGAGGACGATCCCCGGGGGCGTGCCCAACCTCAACTACCCGTCGCTCGTGGTGGTGTTCGACAACAGCAACGCTGGCGTCCGCACGCTGACGAGGACGGTGACCAAGGTATCGGCGCAGCCGGAGACGTACAACGTGACCGTGGCGATGCCGGAGGGGGTGGCGGTCACTGTGACGCCGACGACGCTGGAGTTCAAGGGGAAGAACGAGAAGCGGAGCTACTCGGTGGAGTTCAGCATCCAGTCGCAAGGAAAGGTGAGGCCGGCCGGGTCATGGGACTTCGGCCACATTTCCTGGGAGAACAGGAAGCACCGCGTCAGGAGCCCCGTTGCCTTCAACTGGCAGATCTGAGTACTGACTGATACCTAGCTGAATAAGAGAGTGAGAGATCTGAACTATGAAACTGCTGTTGCATCTGGATTGTGAATTGTGAGTTGATCTGCTGAAAATGCCATGCACGATCAGGATTACTTGCTTGCTGTGAACTTGTGAGAAGGAGATGGGAATAAATATCATATGTTTGAGAATATATTATTATTAGGCACTCACTGTTTTTCAATTTGTCATAAATACTATGTAGTTGCTGAATGTAGTAAGTGAAAGGGGGAGATCTGAACTCTGAAACTGTTCTTGCATCAGGACTGTGAGTTGATCTCGTGAAACTGCCATGAACTATCAAGATTGCTTGCTTGTTGTGCACTTGCAAGAACAAGTTGGAATAATCATCATATGTTTTTTCTCTCTTGTCCAATTGCTAGGGGTCTTAATTGCGTATTAATCATACGATGCATTTCTCTCTTATCGATTTTCTTATCTACAGAAATTTGTCTGCCAACAGTCTCACATCGAGATTCCCTCGCTACAAAATATTGCATGATATCTTGTTATCAGTGGGGTTTTCCAAGGTTCGGATCCGATGAGTTTTTATCGGAGGTGTCGAATTCAAGATTACATAATAATTCGAACTTCAAATGGTGCATGTACGTATCAATCGACCGGATAGCTTGTTTTTTTCGAGAAGAACGAGGAAAGAAAATAGCACTCCTGACAAACTGAACTCATCGAGTGGCATGCAGTGAGAGATTACTGAAAAATTCTTCATGATCACTGCCTCTACTCTGAACTTCACCTAGGATCACAGGTTGGTAAAGGTGCATCACAGGAATCTGGGGCCAGTAATCGCTGGGATAAGGGTCGTTTAGCAGTGGTTTAAGAGTACCTGTCTTTGCGCTGAGCCCATTGCAAGGAGTTGCTACGGCGGTCTGCACTCCCATTTGACGGCGTGCGTGTGGCAGTTTAGCTGCTTGCATTGAGCCCATCGCAAGGAGTTGGGACGCCGGAGTATGTGCTAGCCATACGGCGCATGTGCATGTCCGTCGACCGAGAGGAAGGCTTCAGGTACCTGCAGATTTTCACCCCTGACGTCAGTTCGGTGATGGAACATATCAAGCCGCGAGGACCGGTTTCTTAAGCCATCTCAAAGAAAATCTCCCAGTCGGCCCTCCAGAGGCTCGTTTTCCGTCGGATTGGGCCGAAACTTCATCCGAAGTTATTCGAAGGGTACTAACCTTTTTTTCTCTTTCTGCTTGAAAATACAAGTTGCCAATGTATTGACAAGTTGAGTTTCGGATTCTAAAGTGTTTAACTATTGTATGTAATCGAAATTTTCCACCTAACTACTCACTCCATTTTTTTTTGATTTTTCTGTTATATATTACTCAACCAACAAAGTGTTACAAGGAGGATTACAATCTTTCAGAATCGTTTCAGCTACACAGGCAGGCACCGAATTCACTAGAACACCATTGCTCCACTCACGCATGCCTAAACCGGCAATAGAGTGGGCAGCAGCATTGCCCAATCTATTGACCTTACGAACTTTAAACCCTGGGAGCGATGTGCTTCTCTCTTTGATGTCCTCAGTTATCGACGAGATGGTCGATTTGCTTCTTTGGTTGCTTTGCAGCTCGTTGACTACAGCCGCATTATCGCATTCCAGGATGACGGGATCAGCAGAAATATGGATTATGGATTTAACTCCTTCCCTGCAGGCAATCGCTTCGCCAACTTCCGCAGACTGACAGTATGGGATGGGTCCCCAGGCTGACAGTAGGACACTTCCACTGTGGTTACGCAGGATTGCCCCCCAAGCCCCTTTGTTCCGATCCATTAAAAAGCTTGCATCTACATTCAGTTTGTTCCAGTTTTCAGGTGGTTTTTCCCAGGTAGCTGTTTTTGCCTTCTCCTTCTTCTGCTTTCCATCGTCTAAGGACTGCAAGACCTGTTTGCCTTTAACATCAAACGTCTGAGAGTTGCCCTTGATTTGCAAGAAAGAAGACAGATATGATTGGATGAACAGAGCAGATTGCTCGACAGTGCATTTACCATCCCCAAACAGTATATTATTCCTGATGTGCCAACATCTCCACCACAGAAATAGCAGCTTTGCTCTCATGTCAGGGGTGCACTGGTTCAACATAACCAGTACCCAGTCCGGCCCTGAATTTATGAAGAATTGGTCTTTTGGAAGCATCCAGTCCTTTGCTAAGCGATGTCTCAGCCCTTTGGCTTTTGGGCAGTTTATCATCGCGTGGTGCGCAGTTTCAGGCTCAACACCACAGATTTTACAGGTGGGTGTAACATCCATGTTCCTCCTATGACGGTGTGCTTGGATTCCAAGGGAGTTTGTTGCAAGTTTCCATCCAAAGACCTTAATTTTTGGTGGAACGTTTGCACCCCAGATCATCTTCCAGAGTTCTCTGTCTCCTTCTGGGTTGTGGCTGCAAGCAGTCTGTTGCTCTTGTTCCTTTAGTTGCATACCTAGTCGGTAAGCGCTCCTCACTGAGAATTTGCCATTCTTTTCCAGTGACCACGCTATAAAATCCTCCCCAGGTCTTGCACTTAAAGGGATTTGAAGGATTTCTTCCGCATCAGGAGGGTGGAATAATTCTCTTATGCGATCTTCATTCCAAGAGTGGAGTCCCGGGTTGATCAGGTCAGATACCCATTTGAACCTTGTTCTTTTTGCTTTACCTATTGCTTTGTGGTTTCCCCTTGGTAGCCAATTATCTCTCCAAATTCTTATTCTGTCTCCATTATTGATTCTCCAGACAATTCCTTTTTTTAGCAATTCCAACCCATGGGTTATCCCTTGCCAGCATGGAGAGACGTTTTGGTTGAACACAGTGTCAGTTAGATCACCAGATGGATAGTATTTTGCTTTGAGGAGTCGAGCACACAAACTTTCCGGGAATTCTATGTGTCTCCATGCTTGTCTGGCTAGAAGAGCCTGATTGAAAATTCTCAGGTCTCTGAAGCCAATACCACCCTGACTTTTTGGTCTTGTCATTTTGTCCCAAGCTAACCAGTGAACTTTCCTGCGTTCCTCTTCATCTCCCCACCAGAAGTTTCTGATAATTTGGGAGAGTTCGTCGCACAGTGTTGCTGAAAATTTGAAGACGCTCATTGCATAGTTTGGAATTGCTTGCGCCACTGCTTTCACCATAGTTTCTTTAGCTGCACCAGACATATATTTTTCGTTCCAATCAGAGCATTTCTTGGAGAGTTTTTCCTTTGTAGTTTTCAGCTTCCCATCTTTCACCCGACCCTCTGGAATAGGGAGCCCAAGGTATTTATCATCGTGGTTCAAATGCCCAGCACCAAGGATGGATTTAACAGCCTGGCTATCTTCTTCGGAGCAATGTTGCCCAAACATAATTGAGCATTTTTCCTGACTTAAGAGTTGACCTGTACCTTTTTCATAGTCACGCAAAGCCTTGTTCACTGCAGTTGCTTGGTCGTTTGAAGCCTCGAAAAACAAAAGGCTGTCATCTGCAAATAACAGGTGGGATATACCAGGGGCATTCCTGCATATTTTTAGCTCCTGGATGTTCCCAACATTTGCTTGATTTTTCAGAATAGCAGAGAGACCATCAGCAACAAAGAGAAACAAGTATGGAGACAGGGGGTCTCCTTGGCGCAAACCTCTGGACGGGTTGAATTTTTCCAACAGTTTACCATTAAACCTGACAGAAAAACGAACTGTTTTGATACACGTCATTATCCAGTTAATCCATTTTTCATCAAAACCAATTTTCCTCATAGCTTCCTCCAAAAAAGGCCAGTCTACACGGTCGTAGGCTTTCATCAGATCTAGTTTGTAGGCACAAAACTTTCCAGAATTAACAGAGCCACTCTGCAAAGCATGGAAACATTCAAATGCAATAAGAGCATTGTCAGTAATCATTCTCCCCGGGATAAAAGCACTTTGGGTTTCCGAGATAATATCCTGGAGAATCGGCCTCATTCTGTTCACCATGCATTTAGCAACAATTTTATAAATCACGTTGCAAAGGCTTATGGGGCGGAAATCTTTCATAGACTGAGGGTTCTTTATCTTCGGTATTAACACAATGGATGTGTCATTGACTCCCTCAGGCATAATTCTTTCTTCAAAGAATTTTTGAACACTCCTTATGATATCCTCTTTTATTGTACCCTAGTTCCTTTGAAAGAAAGCGGCAGGAAAGCCATCGGGTCCTGGGGCTTTCGAAGGGCCGATTTGGAATAGAGCAAAACTTATTTCTAATTTTTAATAAGTGTATTTCTAATTTTATACTAAGTAGAAAAAATAACTTTGACCAACTTTATAAAAAATATAACAATATCTACAACATCAAATTAATATGGCTAAATGCATCTTTGAAAGTAGTTTTATAATACAATATTTAATGTCAAATTAATATGGCTAAATGCATCTTTAAAAGTACACTTATTTGGTAACGGAAAGAGTACTCATGAAATAAGAACCTTAGAAAACCAAACCAAAAAGCCAGAAATCATGCATTATCTTTCAGCGAGGGAGTATCGAAGTGAGCCACTAAAGTTTTTCTGAAAAATTTCTATAGATGTGGACATGATCTGTGATGCAGTTAACTGTATGGGAAAGTTGTGACTAAACCCCATGACACATACCCCCCATACTTTTTCGAGCTTGTTTTTTTTGTATCTCTTAGACAATACAACATAAAGATTAGAAACTTTGCAGGTCACTAAAACATTAGAACTAGAATGTGGAAAAAGTGTTTTGTTGTTAAACTTAACTTTTCTAAGATTTAAAATTCAAATAATAATATATATAATGTTATACAAATCTCAAACTATTTTCCCCATATTCTATCTCAACTGTTCTAGTGAAATGGAAAGTTTCATATTCAAAGGTTTTATGGTTTGAGATACAAAAAAAAAATTTGTTTAAGAGAAAAAATAGTTATCATAGATCTCCATGCCCCTACAAATAAATAGGGTTGTGTAGATGCTCAAAAAATCAACTCTCTAGCCTTGGCCTGAAACCGATGAAAAAAAGTGCATCATTTTTTATGTACTCGCTCATATTGATTATTTTCTATCTATAGTTCATGGCCTATTAGAAGTGTAAAGTGCTTTGGTGTAAATCTTAACGACAAAAAAAGATTGTAGTTAGGCTGAAAGTAATCGAGTGCCATTACTTCGTCGGTTTGAACCAAGAAATCCTTTACATAAGTTTTGAAATGGATATTGTTCTCTATTTGATAAAGGATTGGTATATGAAAGGAGGTGGATTTTAATTAAATGTATTCGTAACCGTTTCTCCAACTAGCATTGGTGCCACACTGCCACTAGCCCTCTACCGTCAGATGAGCTCGGAAGCTACACCAGTCTATTGTCCAAACAGGTCACCAACAAGTTGATAATTATTCTTCTCTCCGTATCACAATTCACAAGTTCACAACAAGCAAGCAACCCTGGTCATTCATGGCAGTTTCCCCAGATTAACTCACAATTTAGATGCAACAACAGTTTCATACTTCAGATCACCCTCTCTCACTTATTCAGCTACTACATGATATCAGCCAGTATTCAGATCTTCCAGTTGAAGGCAACAGGGCTCCTGACCCGGTGCTTCCTGTTCTCCCAGGAAATGTGGCCGAAGTCCCATGTCCCGGCCGGCCTCACCTTTCCTTGCGACCGGAGGCTGAACTCCAGCGTCTCCGGCGTCACGGTCACCTGCACGTCCTCCGGCACCGTGAACGTCACGTTGTACGTCTCCGGCTGCGCCGATACCTTGGTCACCGTCCTCGCTAGCATGCGGATGCCATCGTTTCTCCTGTCGAACACAACCACGAACGACGGGTAGTTGAGGTTGGACATGCCGCCGAAGAACCTCCTCGGGCCGCACCCGGTACTCATCTCCGGTACGAACTGCTGCATCTGCTCAGCCGTGTAGTCGAGAGTGCAGAGGAAGTCCACGTAGTCTTGTGTGCCGGCGTCGTACACCAGGACCAGGCCCGGGTCCATGGCGAGCCGCGGGAGAACGAGCCCCGCACCGGCCGCCAGCGGCGTCGCGTCCGTCACGGCGCCGCCGACGGTACCGCTGTCGACGATATCCCTGCCGTTCTTGTCGAGCGGGCCGGCGGTCGTCATCAGTGCCGATCGCACCATGTCTGGCGTCCAGTCGCCGTGCCTCTTCTTGATCAGCGCCGCGGCGCCGGCAACGTGCGGGCAAGCCATGGACGTCCCGGAGAGGATGTTGAATTCGACTCTCCGCGGGTCAATCTCGGAGCCCGACGGCGCCACGGCGCCCGACCAGGCGCCGAGGATGTTAGCGCCCGGCGCGACGACGTCGGGCTTCAGGATCTCCGGGGCAAGCACGCTGGGGCCACGCGACGAGAACCCCGCCACCATTGGCGCCCGGTTCTCGCCGGTCGCCGTCTCGCAGGTGAAGGTGAACGACGCCACCGGGTACGGCGAAGACGACATGTAGTCGTCCAGCTTCTTGCTGGCGGTGTCGCTGATCATGACGCCGGGGAGTGTGAAGGTCTGGGCCATGATGGCGTCCCAGAACCGGTCCCAACTCTGCGAAGACACCATCCCGGCTCCGCCGGCTCTCTCCACGTGGAAGCCGGTCCCGGCTCCTGCCATCCGCGTGCACACCACCACCTTCCCCATGACATTGTCGGGCGTCAGGTCATCCTGGATGCAGGAGTTGTACACGAGCCCAACCATGCTCGTTCCCGTGGACTTCATGGTGTACAGGGACTGGCCCGTGAGCACCCGTTGCCGAGCCTGAGCTTCGCCGGGAATACCCGGTCTGTGGTGGTGGCGCCGACGGTGGTCATCCATGGCGCGACGTTGGACACGATAGACGCCTCGGGACCGCTGTTGCCACCGGCGAGGACGACGAACACGCCCCTCCGCTCGGCACCGAACGTGGCGACGGCGATTGGATTGTCGTAGAAGGGGTCGTCCGCGGCGCTCCCGATGGAGATAGAGATGAGGTCGACGCCGTCGTGCACGGCGGCGTCAATCGCCGCGATGAGCGACGATCCAGAGCACCCCCCTGGCCCTGGGACGCACGCCTTGTACATGGCGATCTTCGCATTGCGCGCCACGCCGCTCGCCCTCCCGCCCGCGAATCCGTACAGGTCGGCCCAGGGTACCTCGGCGACGGCGGCCGTCGAGGCGTCGACGCCACGTGGGAGCCATGTCCCTCGAAGTCCCTTGGGCTAGGGTCGTCATCAGGCGGGTTCAGTAGGTTGATGGTGAAGGATTTGGCGCCGACCAGCTTATTGTTGCACAATAAGCTGGCGTTGAATCCCTCGGCGTCCACGCACTTGCCCCTCCATGTGGATGATGCCGATGATGACGCCGTCGCCGAACTCCGAGTCTGGCCACGCACTGAAATCGTCGTGGAGGCCCATGAACCAGGGCGACCTCGTGGTCTGGGTGTGGTACACCCTGTCCATGTACACGCGGGTCACGCCGGGGACGGCCGACATGCGCCGGGCCTCGCCGGCGGTGAGGGGAACGGCGAAACCGTGCATCAAGGTGCCGTAGGTGTACAGGATTGGGCGCCGCTGTGGACCCTTCCTCCCACCCCCGAACCTCCCTCCCGAGTGAAAGCTCAAAATCCCTTCTGGATTGGGCGGCGTCGTCGCTGTGCGCGTCGTTTTCTCCCTGGAGACGCCGTCTGGGGATGTTGTGGTCTTGGGTGAGTGATGCCTTTGGAGCGATGGTTGGGTGGTGCTGTGGTTCCGGCAACGGTGTTTCTCTTGCAGGTCTGTTGGTTCCGGCGTGCTCTGCCTCAGCGGGTCGACGCCCTCGATCCTGGGTGGAAGGGGATAGGGTTCCCCTTCCTGGTGGCAGAGTCTCACCCGCCCCCCTGCTCGAGAAGCTCGCTGCTGTGGCGAGGCCTTGGCGCTGATGTTCAAGTTCGACTCTCCGGCGACTTTCCTTTTTCGTTTGGGTGTTCTTGGGAGTCAGCGGTGTAGCGGGCGTGCTTTCTTGTGTGCAGGTCGGTCGATGGGCTCCCTTCGTGTGGACGCGATGCTGGTTCCTCTCCTAGCTCTAGGGTGAGCGCCTCTTCTTGCCGATGGTGCGGCGTCTTTCGAGCCAGGACGAGAGGGCAGGGGCCCTCTTCGGCATTAGAGAAGGAAGGAGTTGCTTCTTCCCGCCCGACGGTGCAGTCACGTCCTCGACCCTCCTTGCTGCAGTCAGCTGGTCTTCGGCTTCATTTGCTTCGCTGTTCTTGGCCCTAATCGTAGTTGGCAACATCTTCCACGAGCTGTGCATCATTTTCTTATTTTTCTTTGCTTGTTGTTGATGTTGCGTTGTAAGTTGCTCGTCCAGCTCTGTGTATGGTTTGGTCGCTGGTTGTAATTCCTGGCCGGTTGAGGGCTTTGTTAATTCAAAGTCGGGCTCGTGGAGCCTCTGTTCTAAAAAAAGGTGTACAGGATCAGGATGCGGTCGGTGGTGGTTGCACGAGGGGAGTAAGTGTCCACCATGGACGCGTACCAGTGCTCGAGGTTGGCGAACTTGGATGGCTTGGCCAGGTGGTTGGTTATGTAGGTGTGGTGGCTCGAAGGATGATGAGGCTTGGGCTCGGCAATGGAGTTCTTGGGCTCTGGGATGATGGCTGAGTGTGTGGACTGGACAAGGACGAGAGCTAGTAGCGAGTAGCGCAAGAGGATGGAGATCATGGAAGCCATTGTTGATGTGTGTGTGAGTGAGCTTGTGGGGAGGAAATGAGGAATGCATGTGTGTGGTGATGCGTTTTATAGAGCTTGAGCTCGGTTGGACTATCTGTGACGCCACCGCATTGCAGACAAAGAGTTTATCATTCTGTGTCTTCAGAAGGAAAATGGCTTTTGTCAAGACATCGCTGAGTGAAAGTATGGACATCCATGGCTGAGCTAGTGGATGCTACATGTATTTCTTCCTGCGCAATATTCGGCTAGTGGAAGCTAAATACAGCCATGAAACAAACTTGTTGCTAATTTCGATTTTGCCCGGGATAATTTGGATTCTGGACGGTGCTGAAACGGCCTTCCAAACCAAACAAGGAATGAAACGGCCTCCACTATGCTGCCACCACTATTCTTTTGTCTCCACCCTGGTACACTAATTGAACACACCACACATGCAAACGCCACAATGTTTCAGTTTACATTCTAGCTTTGTACGAGGCAGAGTACCTGCAATAGCACATCATGGCAGGCAAGGCAGTTTCAGTCCCTAAATACAGATACCAAATGTTTCACTACAGCTCTGATGAAATTTAGTATGATAAGTATCAGTCATCCAAAATAGAAACCTGTGTCAACATTCACATGCCAAGATGTAAGTAAACCATGGCAAGTGTTCAGATGGATTTAAAAAAAATTATAATGGATATACAACACAAGCTTTGAATTGTCTTGAACAATCAGATAGGTTACATTTGCAGTGACAAGGTATTGGACATCAATTCACACAGTTATGTGTGATCATTAGCAGGTTTCTACGTATGTGCTACTTTCGTCGTCTAAAACTTGTCCAGACTATACAGTATTAAGTGAATTAACATGCCTCTAAATCTGTTCCCCCATGTGCCAGGTTTGTTAGTAACTCCACAGAACAGGCCACTGTTGATCAAAGGTCTCCAGAGGAAGTACACCAGCAAGAGCTACACAAGAAGAGGCTCCACTAGAGTAGAGACCTGTGCCGTGTGTCAGGGATGTTCATGGTGTAAGCTACTACTAGATCTTGTAGGCGTGCATTGCCGCGCCCGTCTTTTAGAAGAATAGATTGTTCGGAAAAATGTGATAGTGTGGTGCAATACTACTACACCCTCCCAACCCTACAATATATGTCTATACAGATTTGAAAAAGTACAGTAAACCCACTGCTTAACCTTTAAGCCGCTACCACTTAATGAACAGGAAAAATAGTAATTAGAGGCTTAGAGCTACTCAGCGATTTAATATGCAGAGTATAACGCATTCCATAAGGAAAACATCTGAGCTAAAATATCAAACGATCATTCAGTCCCCGACTGTGGAGCCCAAACAGCCACGAGAGTTCCAACCAAGGACTTTAGTCGGTGATATCGTTCCTACTCGCTGTTGTTGAGAGCAACTTACAGTTTCGTGTAAACAGCCTGATGACAAAAGAGTTGCTATTTGCTGACGGATCCGGACAATACCGAGAAAGGTGTAATATCATGTACAGTCATGCATCAAAATCTGGCATGGCAAACTGGGACGCAAAAGCCTCAACCTGGTTACAGTCATATATATGATATTCTCCTGGCCTCTTAGAAATTCCTTCTGCACTTTTCCATGTTCTTTCAAAATATTGCCCACTATCTGTGTTCTGCTGATGAGGAACTGTGTAATCACCGCGAAGTCATCCTCCAGACAACCTCTAGTAGTCATTGTAGGTGTTCCTGCAGCATGCAACATGACAATAATCTACATGAACATACTTTGTTTGTATAACAACAACAACAACAAAGCCTTTTTTCCCAAACAAGTTGGGGTAGGCAGTAAATGGAATGTCATATTACGAACTAAACAATATGCACACCACCAGGAGATATTGATCCACTGTCCCCATATATTGGAGTATTATTTATAGATATGTGGCACAACTCATACACCTTCTCAAAGTTCTTGTAGACACTTTAAGCAAAACAAACTATGAGCCACATGCATCACCACTTCACACGAAACATTTATAACTATTAAATTTCTCAAAAAACATCTAATTACTTTGAAGAACTAAAAATGGTCGCCACCAGATATTAGTGTTTGAACAATTGCTGATTTGCCAACCACATCACCATGTTTACAAAAACATTTCACTTTCCCCTTTTTTGTTCATTGGCCAAAGATGGAACAGAAAGTTGCATCTTTTTAGAAGGACAATGAGGGAATACTGGATGCATCTCACTAACAAAGATATGGGACAGGTTTGCTGCAACTTAAGAGATAGAACTATACCTGTCAAACCAAAAATTCTGAGGTCCCAAAGTACCAAGTGATTATCAGTGCCACCAGTTACCAATCTGCATTTTCTTCCGAGCAAGGCCGATGCCAAAGCTTGAGCATTTTTATAAACTTGTTGAATGCATGCTCTATAAGCAGATGTAGCAATTTGATTCAGTGTTATCGTAAAAGCAGCAATATTGTTATTATGTGGGGGTGGGGCCCTCCTTGCAGTGAAGGGAAGACAACGAAATATCTTATCCTCAAAGTTATAATCATTTTCATTCCCTTGAGAAAATGATCCAGTATACTTGCTAAAAAATTTTCCCTTTCCTATAAAATATTATTCCACTTCTCAAATCTCTTAAGCTCTTATGAGTAGTTGACGTAACAACATCACAGTAGTCAAATGGATTGTGACATTCCTGACAAAAACAATAACAAACAGCTGTTCAGCTGACAGTAATGCTCAGCTAAGCAAAGTATGAAAAAGTTCAAAAAACATCAACACATGAATTTTTTTACTATGATGTAAACATCCAAACCGTTCACTAATACCCAGATTAAGCGGTGGAAGCAACTCAGAAAATCTTTCAGGAGGTACAGTGTATTCATAGATAACAAATATGATGATTTCTTAGACTCCGTCACCAAGAACACCAACAAGAATATTTATCACTTACAGACATAGTTCTTCTAGACTGATTATAAGTTTTAAGGATGTGTTGTACATCTCAGGGAAAAGAAATGCTTTAATTGGCCTCATTGGTTGATGTTTACCATGGTCTAACCTAATGATAATATCAAGTCCTAAATCCTATGCCCCATTAGAAGAATTCCCGCACAATGTTTTTCAAAAAAAAATCATATAACCATCACATATCAGCGAACAGATGACGCAATCCACATAACTTGGTATCACCTAAAGAGAGAAAGTGAAAAGTGCAAACTGAATAGTTGATAATTAAAAAACAGGCAATATCACCAACCATCAAATGGGGCAAGCTACACAACACTCCTGCACATCTTGAAACTACTTGCTCACTAAGTTTAGGAACAAATGTGGATTTACTTTCTTAAAATTTAGGAGATAATTTCATTTCTCTGGACTTTCAACACTAGGGATGCGCATATCATTTAAATGTGAGTATCATGATTTAATACTTGGGTACCCACCCAACTTAGTCCCCATGGATAAGTAGGAACTCAAATTTATGTCCATAAAGATTTGAACCCATGCAGCGGGTTTGTATATCTACTCCCCAACCAAATAGATTGGCTCACCGAGTGAGTCGTTTTGGAGCCTGAGCTCCATGTGGCTCTTTTTAAAAAAAAAATCAAAATTTTCATTTTATGTTTCAAAATAATTGGGAACAAATTTCTAAATGTAGATAGTGATATGATCTACAAGTGTACAAAATTTAATTCGAAATTAAGTATATTTTAGGCTGGGCAAAAATAAAAAATGGCTGGATCTAGGTCGGTGAATAGTACACTGTTTAAAAAAACATGCAATTTTGCCAGATTTGTCTTTATTTCTGTAGCCTAGAATAATACAAGTTTTGGATTCTAAAATTTGCACACTGTTATCTACATGTTGGATTTTTTGTTTCGAATTTATTGAAACTCAAAATTGCTGATTTACAACTTTTAAAAAAAAACGAGCTATATGGAGCTCGACCTCCATTTGTCCTTTCCGTTGGCTCACCGATATTTTGAAACTACTATAAAAAATAATTTACCATTGAAATAGCTAGATTACCAGATTAGACATCAAATGTAATCTATTGTATCATCGTGACATAGAAATGTCCTTCGACATTCAACTTTCACAATGAATTTACACAACAGTGTTATTAAAGATAATATAAAAATACTTTTCACGACAAATCTAACAATGCTCTTTTGACCTAGGCAATATAGATTTTGGCACATGCCAATAAATGGATGATGTTATGGAAAGCATGCACCCAAACTTTTATGACTTTGACACAATATGTACAAAGATATTTAGACTAGTTAGGCAAACATCATGTTTTTTTTCATAACACCCCATCTTTTGTTGTTTTTACTAGCATAATCTTGGTTGGACTAGCATGGTGAGGACAATAAAGGGCAGCCCCGGTGCAGTAGCTCCCGCTTGCGCAGGGTCCGGGGAAGGGTCCGACCACTTTGGGTCTTTAGCACGCAGCCTTTCCCTGCATTTCTGCAAGAGGCTGTTTCCAGGATGGTGAGGACAATGTCCTAAATAAATCACACTTTATAAATGTGGTTAAACTTTGACAATTCATTACGAATAAAACTAATGAGGCTAAATAGATGATTACATTTTTCATGAAAAAGAGCTTCACTATAATTTCTATAAGGTTTCTTATATTTTTATAAGAAAAGTAATGATCAAAGTATTCTATTGGAGATTATGAAAAGAAAAACATGATCCAATTTGGAGCAGATGTAGTACTCCAAGTTAAGAGGAAGTTTCACTAACTATAAGCAATGAGAATAGCAAGCAGATCAGTGGTTAAGGATGCGTCTGGTATTTTTGGGGATTATAACAATCTTGTTTGTCTGACTAACTTTTGCATTTTTTTTTCGTTATTTAATAAACGTATTTCTAGTCCTTCAGCATTTCTCAGTGATAGATGACTATAGAACTTAATAAGCAAAACACAGTTAAGAAATTCAGAACTGCATACTCATTTGGTTGGTCTGCATAAACAACCAATGCTTCCCTGAGCAACTTAACCGAGATTAGAACAAAAAGGAGAAGAAGCAGAAGAGAGGAAGCACCTAACACGACTTTTGTAAAATAATAATATAATACCCTATAGTACCAGAACCTGCAATTGGCATAAGCTACTATTAAGATTACTGGGATGATGATCATCAGGTCAAATAGACAAGTGACTCAACAAACAGCAACCAGATGAAGCAAGGCACATAAATCGATAAACGTGTGACAGGATCTCACTCCAGCACCAGCCATGAGAAGAGAACCCATCCATGTTTTCATAAGGAGTGACGATACAACAGGAACTTTTAACTAGCATCTCTAATTTCAGCAAGCATGCCTCTGCCATGCATCACCATCAAGAACAACTCATGGTATTCAGAAAGAGCAACTAAGGTGTTAAACTCAGAAGGAACTTAAATTCAAGGTAGCCAGTACAACAAAGCTTAAATTCTACTAGTAACTACGACACTAAGCTGCTAAGGAGACGGTGCTGGTGCGTATCACTCTCACATTCCATTCCAGTGCCTTATTTTGGAGCCTTGGAAGCAAGCCTTTTCTTCTTCCTCAGCTGAAAATAAAAGGTTGAAACAGAATTGATGTTAGCAGCTACCAGTGATTGGACTATGCATGTACAAGTATGTTCAAATAGAATTGATATAAACTAATTGCAAGAATTGATGGAGAACTGCAAGATAGGTGATTTAGCTAGCAAGCATGGAGCAGAAGCAACAAAGATCTAGTTAAGGAGACATCAATACACAACCTGAGAACAAAACTGTAGTACTAAGCTCAGTTAATGTCTAGTCTATACACGTTGGTGACCTGGCACATCAACTCTGAAATAAGCACATGTCAAGGAATTATTTATATTGATGATGAGAACCTAGAGAACATGTTCGATGCTACAATGGCAAAGACGAAGAACTGAGGAGATATATGGCGATTTATTAAGCATAGAGAATTATGCGCCATCAACACAATAATCCATTAGTGTCTACATCGATATAAACGTTGGTTAGCTGACTAGCTAGTACTTCACATCAACACTGAAGCAAGCATCATGGAATTACTTATATCGTAGCAAGCTCCATTATGTTTAAATTTATACAACACTACCAATGTAGCTTTAAAAGAACTCTGGAACACACAAACATATTCATGATCAAAACAGAAAATGTTGGACAGTATTGCTGAGTGAGGTCTGGAGCCAACATGGACAGTGTACAAAGTACTAAGGCTACAAGCTAAGGCCAAGAAAATGAAATGTGATAAATCAATGGTCATATTTAAGGCTCACCTCATCGCTGTGGCCACACTTCTTCTTGCGGCAGTTTGAAGCCCTGAGGGGAAGGCGTGCATAGCACC
This sequence comes from Poa pratensis, assembly GCA_947311845.1. NCBI lineage: Eukaryota > Viridiplantae > Streptophyta > Magnoliopsida > Poales > Poaceae > Poa > Poa pratensis. The sequence continues at coordinate 27,104,241 of CAMZMU010000084.1, forward strand.
TGCAAAACAAATTGCACAACAAAGTTGGATATATCAGCGAAGAGATGCTTATTGTTATACCTCAAAAAAGAAGAGATGCTTATTGTGCAAAAGAAGAGAGACGGAAATGATAAATGTCAGGTTAATAAATGCCAGGTTAATTTATACACAATGAAGTTTAACTACAAAATTGTTCGCCTTTATTAAGTGCTAGCTAATACATCATCAAAAACTAGAAAAACACAAGTTACATAGTGGGGATCTAAAGTAAGCAAACAAAGAGATTGGCATGTGTGCGTACTGGCGGCAGATGAACTTGCTCTGCCTGTACTTGAGCGCCAGCTGCAGGAGGCCGGGATCAATGAGCGGGTACGTCCCACCCTTGCCCCGCCGCGGAGGCGAAGCACCAGGTGAAGCGTGGACTCCTTCTGGATGTTGTAGTCAGCCAGCGTGCGGTCGTCCTCTAGCTGCTTCCCGGCAAAGATGAGACGCTGCTGCTCCTGCGGCACACCTGCGGGTAATAGATCAGGGCCATCAGGCAATGATTAGTATGCTACCACCTTTGATCAAGATGCGACAACCAATTAAAGACACAACACGAATTTAAGATGAAAAGCAGTTAGATTTGGTGGCCAATTCGTGTTCAAATGCGTCGCCCGCAGGTTGCCGAGGAAAGAAAAGCGATTCCTTTCTACTATCCTAGGCACAACCCTTGCTTTACAACCAAGATGACCAATTACTCAGCGGCAGGAAGCAATTGCTCGGAAAATCTATGGATCGAAACGGTGCAAAGGCGGAGAAATGTTTGTAGCAAGCATCATGGGTAAATCAAAAACGAAGGTGGAAACAAGCGGCCGGCCGGAGTCCAAAACCTATGGAAACATCGGGTAATTAAACAGATGCGAGGAACAGGGCGGCCGTACGGCGGCCGGCGGGAGGAAGAAGTGGTCGGACGGAGAGCGCGCACGCACTGACGCATCATACAGCAGATAGATAGGGCCGGATCAGGGGGAGATGTTCGGTACCTTCCTTGTCCTGGATCTTGGCCTTGAGGGCGGCGATGGAGTCGCTGCTCTCGACCTCGAGCGTGATCGTCTTCCCCGTCAGCGTCTTCACGAAGATCTGCATCTTGCCGGTCGCCGGAGTGGAGTGGTGTGGTGGTGGTGGTGGTGGTGGTGTGGAGTGTGGACAGCGCCGCGGACTCCACGCTCGTTATATAGGCGGAGCGTGGGGAGGGAAACGCGGCCGCCACGAAACCCTCGGAAGTCGGAACCCAGAGGGAATGGGTAAGCCCTTCAAGGCCCGGCCCAGGGTTTAGTTAACCGACCGATGCTGCGCCGTATGCTGCTCACTGTGTGAGCTATCTTCGCTCCGCGTAGCCCCAGTTGTATTTGGGCCCAGTCCGTTTGTTTTTCTCCTTGTCTTATATTGTTCGGAGTTTTACTTGATAGCTAGGGGCTTGTTTGGTTGCTAGCATGAAATTTCGGACTTTTGCATCCGTGGCCCTGGCGGGCCTGGTCCTGGAAAACCGTGGTCTGAGCCATGTTGTGCAGCCCGTTTGGTTGCCAACAAAGTTCTGGCCAGGCCTGTTCGGCTGGGTGCAACTTTTTTTTGCCCTTACTGTTTGGACGACTGTTTTTGTTTGGCACCTACAAATGCATGGTGTTTGGTTGGTAAACAATGCTAGTTCCAGTTACCACTCTTCAGTAGTGGTGACTTTACCACGTCGAAGTTCATCAGTTCTTCACGACGGTTAACCTAGCTACTAGCAAATGGTAGTTCGTCACGACATCATATGTTCACCTAGCTACTAGCAAATGGTAGTTCATGGGGACATCAAAGTTGACCTTTAGCAAATGAGCATCACGCCATCACAATAGCTGAAGGGGGAAACTTGTTCATCTCTTCTTCTTCTTCTTCTTCTTCTTCTTCTTCTTGCAAGTCTTGTTCCTCTTCTTCTCCTTCTTCTTCAGACCCTGCTATCACCTCTGGTGTTCCACATTGCGGTAGCCCACTCCATCCTCAAGTTCTTCCAAGCTTCTTGGTCGTGAGCTTCAACACCATGGCCAACATCATCATTATCATCAGGTGTAACATCTTCCTCGTCCGGGAAGTACCGATCAATACCCCACCCTAAGATCCAGTTATGAAGAATGCAGCATGCAAGAACCAGCTTAACTTGGGTTTCGAAGGGGTGGAAATGTTTCTGATCAAGGATCTTGAACCTGTTCTTCAGAGCAGCAAATACCCTTTCAACTGTCACCCTTAGACTTGAGTGGCGCAGGTTGAACATTTCCTTCGCGTCCTCGGGATAGTTCCTTGAGGAGAACTCGTTCAGGTGGTACCTGATAGCCCTGAAGGGTGGAAGAACACCTGGGCGACAAGCATACCCTGCATCTCCCAGGTAGAACTTGCCATCCGGAATGTTGATCCCATTAGGTCGACTAATGCTGTCAGCAAGAATGCTTGCATCATGGGCAGATCCTTCCCAACCAGCTAGCACATATGTGAACTTCATGTCGAAATCGACAGCAGCAAGCACATTCTGGCTGGTGTAATGCTTTCTACCTCTATACGCAGCAGACTCTGACCTTGGCACTCTAGCAGTCACATGAGTGCCATCAATTGCACCAATACAATCCTGTTGACATGGACATTGTGTTAGGTTAACACTACATACATGCACAATTTGTTCTCTATGTTGGCAAGAACTATGAGATCTGATTTTCTCACCTTGAAGTATGGGTACCACTTGTGGCGGTTCCGTATCTTCTGTGGAGTTTGGCCAGTTGATGCCTTGATCATCTCTGCTCTGAGCTCTCCAACTGCGAACAAGACTTGCTTGAAATAGCGAGATATAGTCTCACTAGATCTCCTGAAAGTGTTGTGAATCACTCGGAACCTCTGATTGTGACCAACAACATGAAGAAACATTGCCACTTGCTCTTCTACAGAGGTGTGGATGCTATCTTTCAGCAACCCCCTGGTCCGAAACGTCTCCACAAGTTTGCAAAAGGGAGCTCTGCCCATTCGCAACATGTTCACGACCTCGACCTCGTTGTTGTTGTAGATGTAGTTCAGATTGGCAATCCTCTCCTGGTCTCGGGGGAACAAAGGACCATATCTGATAACACCCCTGTACTTGCGGTGTACTGCTCTGTGATGGACTAACAGGATCCAAGCCCGCATCACAACTATGACTGCTGTAGCCTAAATGATGAGCGGCATACGAGTTGGTCCGTCCTAGTGAAATCGAGGCAGAGTATAAATAAGACCACATCCGAAATCAAGAACCTACGTTCTAGTCTAAGATCCAGGGCCAGGGAATGCTACTCTGTAACAGAAAGATCTACCTAGTGGGTGGGGGGTGGGGGTGGGGGGGGGGGGTAATACTGCTTACCGCCATGGGAGAAGAGAAGACCAAGCTTTTGGTGCTGCCGAAGAGGCGTAGAAGAGGCAAATCTTGTTCCTCGCCCCTAGTGCTGTCGCCGCTCCGGCCGTCGCGTCCGCCGCCGCTAGATCTAACTCGCCGCCGCTTCCGCCTCCGCTTCCGCCTGCACCTTCAAACCGAAATAATGTGGTCGCTTCTCCCTCTTGCGGTGACAGCCAAAAGAAGGAGGCGAGAGTAGCCTTCGCGCCATACGCCCGCACCAAGTTTTCATCTCCCGCTAGCTCCATGGCTGCATCCCCGCGGCTCCGCGTGCCCCTGTTTTGGCTCCACTGTGCTGTGTTCAAGGTGGCTCTGAAAAAACGGCCGAATCGAGCGTTCCTCGCAGGCCTGGCTGAGGGGTGCTTTAAGGTTCATGCGAGCTCGGGCCAAGCCACCCCGTGGGAAACCAAACGGGCCGTTTTTGCATCCCCGGGCCTGTTTGGGGAGTGCGTGGGCTACCAAACACGCCCTAGGGTTTTCAGTTTGTAGTTGTATTTTCCTTTGCCGATTGAAATCCTTCGGTTTCTTAGCTAAGGGAGTATTCATGTTGAATGTTTTTTTTGTCTCTTGTTTCTGCTACTAGTTCTCTCCAGGCTAATCGTAGGTACAATTTGTTGTACGGTTGGGATAGTGTTTTGGGTAGTATAATATAATAAAAAGTCTAATTTTTAATCATTTTTGTTCTTTTCGTTTTAACATGTCTTTATTTTTTATTTTTGACTTGAACAATTTTTTATTTTTCTTCACAAGAAGAAACAAGTTTTTTATGTGAGGGAAACACACCATTGGTCACACTACCTATATTGTAAAAGTAGTATGTTTCCTTTTTTCTCTCCAATTTTTGGGCACCCAGCGATTTCTACTGCGCTAACACGTGGTGCCGTGGGCCGTTGGAGTACGTCGTTCTGCCTGTTGGCGCCGTTTCCTTGTAGCGCATCATCCTGGCCGGTGATGGCGGCCTTTCATGTCGCATGCTGGCGATGTTTCCTGCCGACGTGTTGTGATATTTGTCACTTGTTGGGCTGTGTGGGATTTTGTGTTGTTCAGATGTGCACGTGTCTCAGCTGTATGGGGCGCTAGATCATTCGTGTGTGGACGCGTTGCGTCATTTGGCACGTGTAAGTTTTTCGCGCAATTGTGTGGGCTGTGTTTTTGTTTTTTCTCCTATCTCTAGGATGTATTTGAGCACTTAAACATATGATTTTTGATTGCCATCCCTTGAGTTTCTTCTTTATTTTTTGTTCCGTTGGAGTTGTTCTTCCTCAGGCAGGTTCTGGGACATTTTTTTTTTGAGAGAGAAGGGTTCTGGAACATCTGCTGGTAGGATTCCTTGTTTTTTTTTGACAGAATGGTAGGATTCCTTGTCGAGGGGCAGATCCAGGCCCAGGGCAAAAAATCTCTACCTACCATTTAATGAAAAAAACGTTGGCGCTGCTGGACCAACACTGGCACTGACCGAAGTTCGGTCACGGAACCGAACGAACCAAACCTCCGCTTGTTTTTGTTTCTCAAAAAAATAAAATAAACAAAACCTCCGCTCGCTCGCTCGCTCTCGTCGCATCGCATCCCGTGGCTAGTTCGCCCCCCCCTGCCACCAGGAGCGCGCCGCCACGCCTACGCCGGCGAGCCCTACCCGTCCACGGTCCGGCTGTTACCTGGACTACTCCCCTGTAGTCCTGCCTATCCACCGCCTGTCCTCCTCCTCCGAGGACCATGACTCCATGAGGCGCCGCCCGCCCATCGGTAGCCAGCCGCCGACTCCTAGCTCCCATGCCTGGCCGGACGCCGCCTCAAGTCCTCCGGCGCGCGAGTCGGTCAGCCTCGCCAATTGCTCTAGGTTGAAGAAGCATGGTTGAACGCGGCTGGTTCCTCACTTTCTCTGCTCGCTTGCCTCCCTCAACTAGGTAATTTGAACCGAATTAACTTCCCTCGGGCGCGGCAATGCGGCATGAAGCGCATGTATAACTGAACCGAATCATTGATATCATGTTTTAGGAACAAATCCATATCATGTTGCTAATGTCAATACTTGTCTCAACTTCGGTAATCGCATCAAATCTTTTGTTTTGTTACGGGAGTTTTTTTAGTACTCCGTACAAAAGATTGTACTAACTACTACTCCCTCCGTTCCAAATTAGCTGTCTTTCATTTGCCAAAAAGTGATGTATCTAGACATGTTACAAGTATAGATACATCCACTTTTTGGCAAATGGAAGACAACTAATTTGGAACGGAGGGAGTAACTACTAAGACTAGTCACAATGGAGAGTAACATATGAGTAACATCAGTGCCACATAGGCAAAAAATCTGATGTGGCGGGTAATTAATGAGGAGAGAGATGGTTGTGGTAACTAGCTATGTTACCATAACATCACACATTTCAAGGCAAGATGAGTGTATAACCTATTAAATATGACACTACACACATGTTACTCCCCACTATGGAGGTAGTAACTTAGAGTAGTAACATATGCATGTTACTAGTCTAAGTTACTCCCTATTGTGACTAGTCTAAGAGACATGACGGAATTGCAAACCAATAAATGTTGCATAAATGTATGACTTTGGACGGAAAGTTGTACACGGCTACACGCAGTTACGCTCTAACAGTTACTATGCTTGTTTATGAAGGAACAAATGGTGTCTGCAAAACCTTGAATTGGGGGACACGTGTACGAATCGTTCTTGAATCAGCACAAGATAAAATAGTGGGGTGCCATGGTGGCTAGGAGTGCATGCACATCTAACCATTAGATCTCCTTTAGGGAGCACACGGTAGAATCTTTCACGTTTCCAATGCCAACGAGAAATTTAACACCGTTACAACGAGAGCACGCTATGCATGGCCGATGCATCCTTCTCTCTCCTATCCATCTCCTTTACATATTTCTCCTATCTCCTTTACACATTTGACATTTCTTCATGGATGTGGCGCCAAACGTTGTCACCAGCTGGTCCAAGGCCTTCAACGATTGCATGCGAGTGGGGGCCAGAACCATGGGCAAAAAGGACCATGCATCACTGCCCCGCATTCAAAACGGCTGCTCTCAAGCATCCCATATTCTCCAAATCAAAACTTAAAAGCCGTTTTTTCCAAATACAATTGGTGCTGATCCACACACAAGACCAGCCCGATCGAGGGTTAACTGACCACGGACACCGTTCGTCGCAAGCTTTTGGTTTTTGCAGTTCTTAGGCAAGTTTTCTGAAAACTTACTACTTATAGAACTAGAGAATAGATTAAGCGTCCACGTCTAGTTTTGTTTAGAAACGGTTTGGTTAATCTGCTTTTTTTTCTACGTTTGAATCCTGCAGTTCCCATCAACAAGATCATGGAGTTGAGTGGCCGCAGGGGCTGTCGTCGGTGGGGAGCGGCCCGCAGGCCAGGCGGGTCCAGCGGCGACCGTCCGTCGCCGTCTCTGGCAGCTTTTCTCAAGCCCCGTTTGGAGCCCACCCGTGATGCCTCATTCGTCTTTATCCTTCGAGATCGGCCCCCGCTCCCACCTCCACGACTGGATCGGCGCCACTACCGGCGCTCCCCGTCGCCGCCACGTGTCATGTACGGCTCCTAACAGACTGGGCCTTGGGCAGTGGGCCTTGTGCAACATGTGCTGGGCCTGGTGGACGAAGTGGCAGCACAGATAAGAAGGGAGCCGCAGCATACGGGAGGGCATCGAACAGAAGGAACCGAACCCGTCTCTACTTCTCCTTCCTCTGTCCTTCTCCTGCTGTTCTCTGAATCTTCTTCTTCCTTAAGGTGTTGTTGCTCTCCACAAGCAACTTGTATCGATCTCACGTCCCGGTGATCGCCGGCGGCAACGGGACATAACAATTTGGTATCAGAGCTACCGAATCCTCCACCGAAAATTCCACAAAAAAAAAATCCCTCAAACTTCCCCCCGATTCGATTGGTTGTGCGGAGGCGATGGGGACGGCGGAAATGACGATGGATGCGAGACAAGCCGCAATCATGGCGAGTCTCAACGAATCGGGTGCGTTGCTGGCTTCGTGTGCGCGGCGACTGGGCGTCAAGGGGCAGGAAGGGCAGGTGGCCACCTCGCCTGCACTTGCCACCATGACCACGCCGCTGTCCATGCCGGATCGAGTACGGGAGCTGGAGTCAAAGTCATCATCACCCTCTCATACCTCCACGCATCGGGTCGTGGCTGTTGGTGCTCTACATGCGGCCGCAGTGGTCACACCCACCATGGGTGCCCGTAAGGTGTTTGATGCTTGGTCAACACAGCAGGAGGTGACAATGAGCAATGTTATTCACGTTTCCGTGAGCCACATGATTTACCCGTGACAGAGGATGTGCTCCGACAAGTCTTCCAGAAGTATGGTTATGTGGTGAACGGGATGGCCGTGTTCCTGGGGCGAGGTTGGGTGGAGGCCTCTGTACAGCTCCAATCTGGGCACGAGGCTGTGCGTGCACGTGAGGCCTTACATGGAAGGAACATCTACGACGGTTGCTGCAACCTCTCCATCAAGTGTATGCCAGTACCTAGCTTGCCAGCGACACCGTCGCCAAGAGTGGCCAGTATCAACCCTGCCATCTCCACGACATTGGTGCACAGCGAGGTGTCACCACCTACCACCACGCCCACAATGTATCTGACACTTGGCTCTAATGTAAACATCGGCAGCAACAACCATGTTGTGGCCGTGTCCCCAAACTGGGGTAACACACAAGCAGCGGTCAAGTTGCCTGACGAGCCCTCGCTGGACCGTCCATCGCAGCCAGGCGTGGCCCTCAAGTTAAGCATGTCGATAACCCCAACACGGTCGACGAACTGCAGCCTGGACAACATCGATATGCTGAAATCTGCAGTTGTAGGGGCAACAACTCCAGGTTTGTCCATGACCGCTTATTCGCTCCACGACACCGTCCACAGCTGCGCGCCACCCTTCACTGATCTTCCGGTTGACGAGGAGGTGTTCACCACCATTGGATGTTTGTTCATATTTCCCGAGCCTTGTGTGTCTGCTGCTGAGGTGAAAAAAAACAGTACCCAAGGATATGATGTGGAATGATGATATTGGTGATTGTGTGCTAACTCATGTTGGTGGCATGTCACTTTTTCTGGAGCTTTGTTTGGATCCTGCAGATGATAAATTCAGTGAACATTCTTTCAAGGACATGGCATGGAACGAGGAGCTTGACGGCACTCCGCTCACTCATGTTGGGGGCGTGTCATTGTTCCGAGAGCTTAAGCTGGTAGCCACACAACCATGTGATACGTCTCAAACGTATCTATAATTTCTGATGTTCCATGCTTATATTATGCCAATTGCTACATGTTTTATATACACTTCATAGCATTTTTATGCATTTTCTGGGACTAACCTATTAACAAGATGCCACAGTGCCAGTTCATGTTTTCTGCCGTTTTTGTATTCCAGAAAAGCTAGTCTGGAAATATTCTCGGAATTGGACGAAACTTGAACAGGACCTCCTATTTTTCCAACACGTACATGGAGTCCAAAGGAGAGACGGAGGGGGCCGCGAGCCAGCCACACCATGGGGCGGCGCGGCCCCACCCTCTGCCGCGCCGTGGGGTGGTGTGGGCCCCACGGGCGTCTCCAGCCGCCGCCCTTTCGCCATTATCCACGAAAAGTTCCAGAGATGCCGTCGCCGTCAACCCTAGCTCGGGAGGGTTCAGAAGCTCTTCCCGGCACCCTGCCGGAGAGGGGAATCATCACCGGAGGGCTCTACATCACCATGCCTGCCTCCGGAGTGATGCGTGAGTAGTTCATCTTTGGACTACGGGTCCATAGCAGTAGCTAGATGGTTGTCTCTCCACTTGATGCTATCATGTTTAGATCTTGTGAGCTGCCTATCATGATCAAGATCATCTTATTGTAATGCTACATGTTGTGTTTGCTGGGATCCGATGAATATTGAATACTATGTCAAGTTGATTATCAATCTATCTTATATGTTATTTATGATCTTGCATGCTTTCCGTTACTAGTAGATGCTTTGGCCAAGTAGATGCTTGTAACTCCAAGAGTTAGTATTTATGCTAGATAGTGGGTTCATGCCTCCGGTAATCTGGGAGAGTGACAGCAACTTCTAAGATTGCGGATGTGCTGTTGCCACTAGGGATAAAATAACCGATGCTTAGCTTAAGGGTGCGCCGTTAGGTCTAATGCATTTGTTTACATTACGCACATTACTCAATGCGATTATCCGTTGCTTGCAACTTAATACCAACGGGGAACTCGGTATGACAACTTGGAGGTGGATTATTAGTCATAGACGCTGTTGGATAATGGTCTATGTATTTTGTCGTAATGCCCACATGAATATCATAGTAATCATCATGTCATATATATGCATTGTCATGCGCTCAATATTTTGTCAATTGCCCAGCTGTAATTTGTTCACCCAGCATGTTAGTTATCTTTTATGGAGAGACACCACTAGTGAACTATGGACCCCGGTCCATTCTTTTACACTGATAATACAACCAACTGCAATCATTGTTCCTTTTCATTCTCTGCAATTTAATACTGTTTTCCACACCATACGTTTAATTCTTTGTTTTCAGCAAGCCGGTGAGATTGACAACCTCACTGTTTCGTTGGGGCAAAGTAGTTTGATTGTGTTGTGTGCAGGTTCCACATCAGCGCGCCACTGACAACATTCAGAAGTGATTTCTTACTCTACTGCTTCGATTAAACCTTGATTTCATACTGAGTGAAACTTCTGCTACACTGCTTCATACCTTCCTCATGGGGTCTCCCAACGAACGTGTGATCCACGTCATCACCATGGTGTCGAAGTGTTTTTATTCCTAGATTTAAGGAGCAACATCATAGGACGAAAAAGGATGCAGAGCTGTGTGAACAATGGGATCCAGGGATCATGATGGAGAAGGCAATCAGATTGACAGTCCGAGATGACGATAGGACAAAGAGATTATTTCTTGGCAGTAAACTTCATATCCTTGAAGCCAGAGGTGGTGTTGTGTACAATGGGGTGCATGGGTGCAGTGATGATGCTCTTATGTACATCGATGTCCTTGTTCCTGGTGACATGTGGTGCATTAGCTATGTGCAAACTTATCTTAGTAAGCTCTGGCGGTATTATGAGATATTTGGAGACCAAGCAAAGTTGAGTGCTACATATCAATCGGCCAGAACATGCATACAATTAGCTCTCTGTGGACCTCATTATTCTATAGATCAGCTACGTGGTCACAACTTGAGCTTGACTAAAGAACCACCACTTCACATGACATGTTATCATTTCTCGCTTGAAACTATCCCACCATGGCAAAGAAATGCCTTCAGTCCAGGAATTAGGCTGAATGCTCTTATGGATGCAATGTCATGTATTGGTAAACTGTCGGTTACACAAGGTGCAAATTTCTGTGTTATTGTCCAGCTGTTGGGTGCTTGTCCAGAATGTCATGCGAGAGATACTAAGCCATGCTCAACTCAGTACAAGCAGATGCACAGGATATGCAGTATTCCGATTATGACTGCTACAAGTATGAGAGCCAATGCAAGTATGGACTTGTTGGAGAATAGTAGAGAGTATATTGTGCTAATGCTGGACCTTGAGCAGACCAGTCACTTGATAGTTATCATGCCTGTAGTGCCTGATGTCGAGCTTTTGGTTGCACGCCATGCTGGTAGGTTTGGTCTGCATGCTGCTAATGATGCTGCCTGCATTTTGGAATTCTTTCTCCCTGTCAACTACATATGCAGTCGAGAACAAGAGATGCTATTGAATAACTTGAGGAGTACAATGCAGAGAATATGCAAACGCTCGCAGATAGTTTCTGTAGCAGAGGTTCATGAAGTTGATGCTTGTACTACAGTAATGTATAAGGCAATACGTGGGAGTTTTTTGCCTACTGGCCACTCTGATAGTTCTTCATATTGTGATCAGCTGGAGCTATTTCCCACACAAAGAATTTGGCACGATGATCAAACTCTTGCAGAATGGTATCTAATTGTAAATGCTCAGGTACGATGGCTAGCCTTTCTCATGCTACAGCAAGCTCATGAACCACCTAATTGTGCAAGATACAAAGTGTTTTCTCTAAGATATGGCAAGGGGTTTTATGCTAGTGATGGCACACTTGCTGCAAGGAGCAAGGAAATTCAAGAGCAATGTGATCACAGCGGTATTGTCAAGATAATATTATCGAAGATACATGAAACTGCAGATCTTTCAGCCTATCCCGCAGTTGGCACTTTGTTCCACAATCATTCAGCTCACGTGTTTCCCAATGTGTTCAAAATATTCTCCAAGTTTCTCAGCAACAAACATCAGACATTACCATGGGATACAAGTGACATGAAGACACGGCTCCTTGCCTATTCCGACAATGATACATGGGATCCTGGTGGTGCATATCGAAGCTGCTTGAGGGCAAGCCGGAATTTAAGGGGGCGAGAATGTCATGTACGGCTCCAGACTAGGCCTTGGGCAGTGGGCCTTGTGCAGCCTGGTGGACGAAGTGGCAGCACAGATAAGAAGGGAGCCGCAGCATACGGGAGGGCATCGAACAAAAGGAACCGAACCCGTCTCTGCTTCTCCTTCCTCTGTCCTTCTCCTGCTGTTCTCTGAATCTTCTTCTTCCTTAAGGTGTTGTTGCTCTCCACAAGCAACTTGTATCGATCTCACGTCCCGGTGATCGCCGGCGGCAACGGGACATAACACCACGTTACCCACCATCGATCCCCAAAAACTCGCGAGCTCTGGCGGCGACTTCGACATCTTCAGAGTCATCTAAGCCGGCAGCGCCCCTCCTCCACCCTCTCCCTCCACTAGCGAGCTCGCCGCCCGCTGCCTCACCGCTGGCCGGGAATAGTCGAACGGGAGTCGTCCAAGGCGACGGGGGCAGGGAGCAAGGGAGCCGGCCGCGGGGTGCTGTGAGGACGTAGGAGGCTTCGAGCGGCTCACCATACTCCACCCTTTTTTGCAGTTTTGTTCAGGCTCAGTTCTGTGGGCGACGACGGGGCGTAGGCAACCTGGCCAGCGCCCTCCGACTCTCTATCTCTCTTTCGATTTTTTGTTCAGATTTTTTTCTTTAAGATCCAATTTTGTTCCATATTTCTGCCGTGAATGATGCGTTCCATTCATTGCTCATGTATGATTTTGTTATCATCTGTACAAACACCTTCTATTTGGTAAGGGAACACTGTATGTGGTTCACCGTAGGCACAGATTGATTTTGAATGGTCACAGTTTTTGCATCTCGAAATTAATGGATGCAATCATGCAATCACTATTTATTATGGGAATTCGACCTGTGTATAAGTCAAAGATCCATTGCTGGATTTTTTTCATAGGATTTCTGGTTTGTGGGTGGATTATTTTTCTTTGTTGGACTTCCGGTTAACTGCTTTGAGCTGGAAAATTAAGATGATGTTTGGTGATCGGCAAGTACTGTTAAGAAAAACTATTGGCAGTGTTTTTTTACGGTTGGAGTTTGTTCATCCCGCAAACTGTTCTGTTTGAGATCAGCTTTTATTGATTAAATGCGTTGTTTATTTCGTGCAATTTTTTGTGTTTGGAGCTCTTCTGATTTCTTGAGTGGCAAATATTGTTTCTCCACCGTTTATAAACAGGAATAAATGATAGCATGGAGTAGCTCTTTGGCTGCATGCCTACAGTGGCAGCTAGCTCTTTGGCATGGAGTGAAACTTGAGTCGCAAATATTCTCTCTTTAATTATCTGCCCTGAACAATTCCGCCGCCCGCCACCTAAAGGTAATGGAAAATACTCCCTCCGTCCCAAAATAACTATCTCAACTTTGCCAAAAAGTAGATATATTTAGACATAAAACATGTATAGATACATCCACTTTTGTGTAAATCTGAGACACTTATTTTAGGACAGAGTAAGTATCATTTTTAAGGATGGTGTGGTTTCCTTCGTCGGTGTGATGGTGTATATGTAGACGTGCGTAAAGCCTTAGGCTTCTACCGAGCAGCCAAAATGTCGTTCATAGGCACGAGCCACGTTGGCAGGGCCAGGCTTGGGGGAGGTAAAGTGTGATGGATAGCATGGTAACGCAGATGCGAGTAGACTATTGAGGTGTGCTGGTCGCGTTGAAAGCTGCACGCGCATTGTATGCTTTGTCCTGACACCACAACCGTTAGAGAATTCACATGCAAAATATAATGCTGGTGACCACATCCGTTAGAGAATTCGCATGCAAAATATAATGGTGGTGGTAGAGATGGCTATATGCGCGCCTAGGCTTCTCCATCCTTTGTCCTTGCACCACAACCGTTTAGATTTCGCATGAAAAAGAGAATGGTGACTGGGACCCCACACTATCCATCACCTGTTTAGAATTCCACATTGAAATGTTATATGGATGTGGCCGGCTAGCACATGCAAGTGTTAAAAACTTCACGGTGAACTGCCGCCGTCGCATGTACAAAAGCCTGTCCCCTGCATAGATTCATCAAGGGATCACTTGTCTACTATATCTAACGGTGGGCACCATATGCACCGCTACCCCCCATATATATATATATATATAGACTATTCAGAAACCACCCTTAAGAGTGCTCTAAATAACTATTCAAAGCACCTTTCCAACCTAAAGACCTTCTTAACCCGATCAACTACCCGTTGACCCGTTCCAACCTGCCATCCCACCGAACCGAACCCACCGCACTAAAAAAAAAACCACTTCTTCCTCACGCCACCTACCACCGACGCCCAAGACCCTCCACCGAACGGGCGCCGCCGCACCCCGGCTTCCTCCACCGCCGCCCCGCCGCCGTCGCCCTGGCCAAGGGCCCGCGCCGCCACCTCTCTGGCCGAGGACCGGCGCCGCCGTATCCCTGGCCAAGGGCCCGCGCCGCCACCTCCCTGGCCGAGGCCCAGCGCCGCCGTTGCCATGGCCAAGGGCCCGCGCCTTTCTGGCCGAGGCCCGGCGCCGCCACCTCCCTAGCCTCACTGGCCTCCCCCACTGCTATCCCTGGTGCGTCCTGGCCCTCGCCGTCGAACGGCTCCCCGGCCTGCCCTGTCCCCAATCAAGCTCGCCGCCTGTCCTCCGTTCGACGCGCCACCGCCGGGAGACCCCCCAAATCGCCACCGCGCTCCGCCCAGGAGGGCTCCCGACCTCCACCTTGCGCCGCCATGGAGGGCCCCCATCTCCACCGCGCTCGGCCGGAGAACGAACCTCCACCGCTCCGCCGGAAAGGCCTAATCCCAGCGCTACTCACTCCCCGGACGCAGGCACCGGCGCATCCCCTCCCTTCCCGCTGCACCTGCGGCCGGTAGTTTCCCCTGCGCCGACCTCTGGGATGCCTGAGCGCCGTCTTAGACACTCCACCCACCCCGGCCGGCAGCGGTGGTGTGGGACGGCGGGAGAAGGGGAGGTTCAGAGCAAGGATGTATTGAGCTTCGTCAGTTTTTCTCAGTTTTTGAACAAGGATGTATTGAGCTTTGTCAGTGCCCCTGCTGTGGTAGTTCGCCACTACCTGTAGGTTCGGTGGTGTGGTGGTCGTTCGTCCAGCGCTCCTAATCGCGATCCCCATCTTGCCAGTGCATTAACGGCAGAAAAAGTTGAGTTTAAGATTTCTTATAACTACAAACAGCAGCTGGTGCTGAACCTTTATTGGCTGCTTGTTTTTGCTGCTTGTACTACGGGAGGTTTAGAATAAATTATTAAATGTTTGGAGTTTCAAAGCAGCGATGTGGTTCGCTCTTTCAAAAATAGGGAGTTCAGAACGTCCATCCCGGAGGTTCGCTATTTTTAGATCGAGAGTTCAGTTCTCCTCGACCGTGTCAAATAATTACTCTTTTATCGGAAGTTTATCCGTAACATAGAAGAAAGTTCACCCTTAAGCTTCGAGGGGTTTACTTTGTACCGAGCAGGAGTTCAACATAAACGCGTCGGAAATTCATAATAAAATGTGTTGGACGTTTACTACTTTATTGGGAGTTCGCTTTGAACACCGCCTGAAGTTCATTTTCCTTACTTCTGCAATGCCTAAAATGTTTATTTTCAAAATGAAATTAATTTTTTTATTGCGGGAAGATTAAAACAGGAGTTCGATTTGTCCACACTTGAGGTTCACATTTTTCCTAACAAAACTAAAATTCATTCGTGAGTAAAACTGTTCATATTTTTTGTTGCGCTCGAAACGCGTCACACGAACACGTCCTCGTGTACCCGCGGTGCCGGGGAGATACTCCGCAACTCGCCCCGCGGGAGGCCGGCTTCCAGCGCGATACGCAAGACAGTAAGCCGGCGTTTTTGATACCAGACGCCCTAGCCCCTCGGGAAGCCCCGTCTGAGGAAGCCGGCGACGATTGGCTGAACTAAGCCGGACTTGGCCGCTCTCAGCTCGGTTTTCGATATCCGGTGAAATCTACGCGAAGTCGCCGAACAACGGAAGCATAAACAAGGGTTTGAGGAGATAAAAGTAGGTTGTATTGATAGGTTGTCGATTGTTTGCTTAATTTCAACCGGCCGTCACCTCTCACATATATATGAGGCGGCTGGACTTCCCGTACAAATATTGGACTTCTACAAGGCTTACGAATCATAGTCTAAATCGAATCCATCTCTAAAATAGACAACTTTTGGCCGGCAACGTTGGCTTCAAACTTGCTGGCTACTTTGGAAAGTTGCCTTTTGCCTTCTGTATTGGCTCCCAACTTGCTGGCTACTTGGAAAGTTGCCTTTTTTGACGAGATATCTTGATCGGCTTCGTATTAGACTCGGATTTCAACATCTGTCTGGCTTCTTTTAGAAAGTTGCCTCCCATTTTCCAGCTTTGATCTTGGAAAGTTGTCTTCTCTTTTTCCGCCTTGATCTTGATCTTGAAAGTTGTCTTCTATTTTTCTGCCTTGATCGGTGGAAAGTTGACTTGCCGGCTTGTATCGACAAAGTTGGCTTCTTTTCTGCCACCTTTATTGCTTTCCTTTGACTTAGCTCGCTATGTCTTCAGGCAACTTTGCACTCCCGAATCCAGCTTCCGCCTTGTTCCAGTTGCCGGATTATTGGCTGCCTTCTTCTGGCCGTCTTTTCCTGGAAACTTTCCCAGATCATCATTTTAGCCTTCTTTGCCGCCTTCTTCGAGCCGTCAAATCTTCCTTCAACCTGAAACTAGCAATCTGCCAAAAACGGGTGCTAACATTTTTGAGAAGGAGGTTCACGGTTACACGTCGGGGAGTTCATTATGTCAGAGGTTCACTTTTTTATTAAAGAAAAAATTAATTAATGAACGAGTAAAAAGAATCTAGAAAAAAAGCACTCTGAGGTTCACTCTCAAAAAAATTCGAAGTTCAATGTATATGATATCGAAGTTCAGTCGGAATAACAAACATGTTAAAAAACTGAATTTAAAAAAACTGCAGTTTGGTATATTGAAAACTGCTCTCAAACCATGAAGAATTTCGAAAAATGGTCAACACGAAAAAGATGCTGAATTTTGAAACCTTTTCAACGGTATATCATATGCATCATTTGGACTAACGGTTTGAAAATAACGACATAAAATAGTGCGCAACACAGAACAAAAGAATCCGCGATGGAGGTTCACTAACACATACCCAGAAGTTCAACGCCTCATAGCCAGAAGTTCACCACCTAATAGGAGGAAGTTCGGATACTCAGTTTTCCTGGGCGGAAATCATACACATTGAAATCATCACTACGAGCTCCGGTTGGCCAAAATCGACCTCCCCACATGCAATTGGTAAGTATATAAGTCTAATTTAACTCTCCCATGCCTACACAACTCATCCGAGCAACACAAACGTGTCAATTTTGAATTATTCCCATGTCATCTCGTTTTCCCCGATTATTGTATTTTCAAAATTAATCAAAATCCGTATTGAATTCTGAAAACATTTCTATACAAAAAAGTTGCGTCTTGACAATATCTTTCCAACGCCATATCATTTGTTAAGTTTCGATAAACTGTTTGAAAGTAATTGGCAAAATATTGTCCGCTGGATCTTAAAGTTTATTGTTTATTTTGGAATCTGCTGTTAAACCGTAAAGAATTTAGAAAATTTGCAAGAGATAGAAATGATTCGATTTTTCCATAGCTTTCCAACGGCGTATCAATTGCATCGATCCGACTAGCGGTTTGAAAATGGCATCCAAAATTCAGTATGAAAACGGAGAAATACGCGAAAACTGAGTGTAGTATTTCTAAAATTGTTTTAAAACCGTGAAGATTTTGCAAAACCCGTCAAGATGAAACAGATGAGCATTTTCCATAGCTTTCCAACGGCATATCGTTTACATCCATCCGACAAGCGGTTTAAAAATGGCGGTCAAGAAACAGTACCAAAACGGAGAAATTCGTGAAAACTGTGTTTAGTATTTCTAAAATTGTTTTAAAACCGTAACGAATTTGGAAAACCCGTCAAGACGAAAAAGGTGCGCAATTTCCCTACCTTTCCAACGGAATGTCACATGCGTCATTCTGATAATCGGTTACAAAATGGCGTTGAAAATATTGTCCGCAAAATAGAAAATCTGGGAGTTCCGTCCGGAAGTTAACATAGTATAGAAACGGAAGTTCAGAAAAGATGCTCTGAATAGTTATTCAGAAACTGGTTCTTGAATAGCTGGAATATATATACAAAGTCCTGTTATATACTCCTGGGTGTACATACTCCCATACTCAATATACCTCACATACGAGGGTATTATACCTCTTTATAATTTTTTATATACCTCATTAATTATTCTAAGATACCTCAATGCAAGTAGTATGAAAAAAATTATCACCAAGGTCCTCAATTTTTTTATATACAATATTTACGTACAGAAAAACAGTATGTGTGCAAATAATATAAAGTATATAGTTTAAAATGAAAATTTTCACATACCTCACTTTGAGGTATCTACTATTTAATAATGAAGTATATTAAAAATGATAAAGAGGTATAATCAGTTCACGTATGTGGTATATTTAACGTGGGAGTATGTACACCCGGGGGTACAGAACCATTTTCCTATATATATATATATATATATATATATATATATATATATATATATATATATACATCTCAGCTATTCTACAACCACTTGTAGAATAGCTATTCTACAATCCTTTCTAAACTTCGTCCGTCACATAAGTTAACTTCGACTTTTTTTAAAGTGAACTTCGTATTTTTTTATAAATGGACTTCACGTTGTCACAGGAACAGAATGTAACTTCGAGTCAGTTAATAAGTGAACTTCACGTTGTCGTAGTAGTAGCTAACTTCACAATTTTTTTGCAAATGAAATTCTCGGCTGACAATCATTTTTTCTCAACTTCGTTCATCACACAAGTTGAACTTCAGAGAATTTTCGTTAATGACCTTCCCGGTGGACTATCAAATTTTCTTTAACTTCTCTAGATTGAGAGATGAACTTCACAGTAATTTCGCGAATGAACTCATTTTGAAGTTAACTTCAGAACTCATTTGAAGTTAACTTCACAAGACAAGCAACTAAACTTCACAAAAAAAAGCAACTAAACTTCACACGTATGTGAATCAAATTTGGTGTGACGAAAAAGCAATCTACGGCATGGGAGGGAGCTCGGCGGGCTTGCAGGCAGCCACGCGCCGACAGCCGAGAGCTGCGCACGATGGCGTCCAGTCCGGTGAACTGCGACGGCAGGGCGCGGTGGACTCCACGGCTGCCGGTCAGCCGGTCTAGATGCAGTGCCAGTAAAGTGAAACTTCACACAGGACGAAGAACTTCACCCATCTAATCTAATTACAATCTCGCATGAACTTAACTTCAGAAGAGAAACAAGTAAACTTCAAAACTGAAAAGAGTGAACGGCCGAGCTCAGTGATGCGCCACCGGACCGGGCGTGATGCAGGACGAGGGCGGCGCGGCCCCTAGCCAGGGAGGGCGACGCGGATCCGCGGCCATGTCGACGGAGGGAGGTGTAGGGCACCGCGCTGCCAAGATGCAGGGGCTAAGCGCGCCGTTGAGTGGAGGAACACCAACGCACGAGCCGCCGTGGAGGAGGCCAAAGGCAGCGGATCCGGAGGTCCCACGCCCGATGTAGGAGGAACACCGAACTCCTGGTCGCATGCCGGAGCCAACCACGTCGGAGGAGCACCGGCCTGTGGTGGACTTCATGGCGTGCACGACGGACTCCCCGTGGCGTGCACGGCAAACCCCCGTGAAGCACACCGTGGACTTCCACGGAGGTGCAGCAGTCGTCGAGATCTGCGGGACGCCGAGGTGTCGCGAGCATCGGAGGATGGACTCGCCGGTAGGACTCGCCGGGTAGCAGAGCCGCGGCGAGGTGAGGCACGGCGGGCAGCAGGGGTCGGCGGTGAGGTGAGGCGCGCCGGGAAGTAGGGGTCCGTCGTGTCGGTGTTGGGAAGGGAGTTCGTGGAGGAAGAAGGTGGGGATCGAGGTGGGTAGGTGGTGGCCTTGTGGGATCGGGTGGCTGGGGTTTACTCGGTTGGGTAGTTAGTTTTTTCCGGTGCGGTTCGGTTAGTTGGGTTGACGTGTCGGATACAGGGTATTGTAGAATAGTCCCACCCTATATATATATATATATATATATATATATATAGGCTGCTCTTATTTTTCACTAAAGGACTTGTTGTGATATGTGTAGGCCTAGATTATCTGCATAAGGGATGCAGCTTGCCAATAATTCATCGAAATGTGAAAACCAACAATATTTTATCAGATCAAAATTTACGAGCGAAAATATCTGATTTTGGACTTTGCAAAACTTATATAAGCGACATGCAGACTCACATATCAACCAATGCAGCTGGATCACCGGGTTACATGGACCCCGAGCATGTTCCTCTCTCTCTATGTATAGTATACAACTTGTATACCTTTTTTAACATATAGCTGCTAGTTTATAATAAAAGTTTAGTACATGGACTTTAGTTTCCAGTATAAATAGTCCAATTTTCCCGGTGAAGAAAGAGAGCTATTAAATAGATGGCATTGTCTTAATCGCTTAATAAATTAGGTTTGCTCATATGTGGAGTAACGGCTATTTTCAGGTACTATCACACTGGCCGGCTCGCTGAGAGCAGCGATGTTTATAGCTTCGGTGTTGTTCTACTTGAGGTAGCCACCGGTGAGCCTCCACTATTTCCGGGCCATGGACATATCTTTCAGCGGGTGAAACAGATGATTGCCATAGGTAACATCAGCATGGTGGCAGATGCTGAGCTTGGAGGTGCTTATGATGTCAACTCCATGTGCAAACTGGTCGACACTGCCATGACATGCACACCGGATGTTGCTATTCAAAGGCCAACAATGGCCGTCGTTGTGTGTAAGGGCCTAGCTACGATTCCACTCGATGGTGGCTCACAGATCTCCGGGAATCAAGGAAATTAGGGTTCTAGCTCGTTCCTCCCAACCACCCCCGAGCCAATCCAGATACATACGGCACTGCCGTCCGGTCCGTTCATTCGTTCTTAGCCGAGTTTGCAAGAAAGAAACTAAGTGCTTAAGTAGACGCGGCGCTGGTCTTGGATCACGTGCTCCAGACACCCGCGTCCAGCCACTGGGACGGCCTCTTCTTCCTCATGGGCCTGCCTGTAGGAGAGCTTGGGCCTTGGTCCGGATGTGCTAGGTCGATGTCGATGACAGCTGGGGGCGGGTCGCTGACAATCCCCTCCCCATCGAATCCTACTTGACCCCAAGCAGGAGCACGGGGAAACAGCTGCCGCAGCTGCTCCAGGTCTTCAAATGTCGCGTGGTCGACCGTCTCACCGCTCCACTGCACCAGAACTTGAGTGAAGGAGCGATTGCCGCGCTGGCGCACACGCCGCTGAAGAGCTTGGACCGGCACCTTGAACAGGGCGTCAGGCGCAGGCAAGGTGGACGACACTTGCGGACGCGGGCCGATGCAGAGCTTGAGTTGCGAGACGTGGAACACAGGGTGGACGCGGCTTGTTGGCGGTAAGTCGAGCTTGTACGCCACCGCGCCAATGCCCTCCAGGATGCGGAAGGGGCCGAAGAACTTGAAGAAGAGCTTATTGTTCGCCCGCCGAGCCACGGACTTCTGGATGTACGGCTGCAGGCGCAGGAACACCTCGTCGCCCACGGCGAACTCGCGCTCAGTGCGGTGCTTGTCCGCCTGGTCCTTCATGCGTTGCTGCATCCGGGCAAGGTGTTGGCGCACAGAGGCGAGCACCACAGAGCGTTCCTGCAACCATTCGTGTACATCGATAGAAGCAATCTTATCGGAAGCAGTGATACTGAAATACCTTGGTGGATGACCATAGAGGAGCTCGAATGGAGATTTGCCCAACGATGCATGCCAATTGGTGTTATACCAATGCTCACACAAAGAAAGCCACTTGACCCATTGCTGCGGGTGAGCAGTGATGAAACACCTCAAGTAGCACTCAATTGACTGATTGACACGCTCGGTCTACCCATCTGTTTCAGGGTGATTAGCAGTACTGAGTTTTAGCTGAGTGCCAGTTGCGCGAAACACAGATTGCCAAAAGGTGCTTGTAAAGATAGGATCGCGGTCAGACACCAAAGCTCCTGGCATGCTGTGCAGCTTGAAGATGTTGTCAACGAACAACTCTGCTACTTTAGCTGCGGTGTAAGGGTGGCGGAGTGGAATAAAATGCGCGTACTTCGTCAGCTTGTCCACCACGATCGACCAGGATGCAATTGAACCCACGCGACGACGGCAGTCCATCGATGAAGTCCATCGTGGCCACCTCCCAAGGAGCTGATGGAATGGGAAGGGGCTGTAGTAGGCCAGCAGGTGGCAGCCGTTCCGGCTTGGCTTGTTGACAGACATGGCAAGCGCGGACATACTCCTTGATCATGCGCTTCATAGAGGGCCAGCTGAATAGAGAGATCATGCGACGATAGGTCACCGAAAACCCGGAGTGGCCACCTTGAGGACTGTCTTGGAAGGCCGCGATGAGCTGCAGCTTCAAGTTGTCATCCGCGCCGACCCAGATGCGGTTCTTGTGTCGCAGGATGCCTTGGTTCAGCGTAAAGCCACTGACAGAGGAAGGGTCCACAGCCAATTGCTGGAGTAGAGCCTGCGCACGCTCATCAGCATCATAGCTACTCACCACCGAGGCTAGCCACGTGGGCTGCACAGCAGAAATGGCAAAGAGTTCAGAGCTCGCAGGTGGTTTCCTGGACAGTGCGTCGGCCGCCCCATTCAGAATCCCTTTTTTGTACTGGATTGTATATTGCAGCCCCATGAGTTTCGTCAATGCCTTCTGCTGCCATTCGGTGTGCAAGCGCTGGTCAGAGAGATGCGTAAGGCTTTTGTGATCGGTGCGGATGATGAATTCACGCAATTGGAGTTACGGGCGTCACTGCTGTATTTCCAGGAGGATAGCAAGATGCTCCTTCTCATAAACTGACAACCCACGATTCTTGGGGTCAAGAGCACAACTGACATAGGCAATGGGGTGGCCTCGCTGGGACAGGACCGTGCCTATCCCGACATCACACGCGTCAGTGCCGATGACAAACGGCTGCGAGAAATCCGGCAAGGCGAGCACCGGTGCCGAGATCAATGCCTGCTTCAGAAATTGGAACGCAATTTCAGCTTCAGAGGTCCAGGAGAAAACTGCGCCCTTCTTCAACAATGCTGTCAGGGGTTGGGCAATGATCGCGTAGTGCTCGATGAACTTGCGGTAGTAACCCGTGATGCCCAATATACCTCGCAGTTCCTTCAGATTCAAGGGCCGAGGCCAATTTGCAATTGTCTGAATTTTTGACCCGTCCGTGGCGACACCCGCTGCGGACACGACGTGCCCCAAATACGCCATGCTCTGCTGCGCGAATGCGCACTTAGTTAGCTTCACATGCCACTGGTCCTTGCGCAGAATGTCAAGCACAATCCTGAGATGCTCGAGGTGATCCTCATATGTCTTGCTATAGATCAAGATATCATCGAAGAAGACGAGCGCAAACTTGCGGACCACGGGAGCGAGCGTAGCATTCATTGTGTGCTGGAAGGTGGCCGGAGTACCTGTGAGACCAAACGCCATAACCTTGAACTCGTAATGCCCGTTGTGGGTCTGGAATGCGGTCTTGTACTCCTCTCCTGGCGCAAGGCGAATCTGATGGTATCCCACCTTGAGGTCGAGCTTAGAGAACCTTTTGGCGCCGGTGAGCTCGTCCAGGAGCTCATCAATCACGGGCAAAGGGTATTTCCCTTTGACTGTCAATGCATTCAACGGCCGATAGTCAAAAACAAGGCGCCACACGCTCTGTTCCTTCTTCACCAACACACTTTTGCTGGGCGTGATCACACCCTGATCAAGCAGTTCTTTAACCTGACGCTCGATCTCGTCTTTGTGTCCAGGCGCTGCCCGGTAGGGTCGAATCGAGACGGGCCTCGCACCAGGAATCAGCGGAATGCGGTGATCAAATTGCCTACGCGGCGGTAGGCCTGTGGGAGCTTCAAAGACCGATGTAAATCGTGCTAAAACTTGATGTACCTCCGGTGCAACCACTGGTTCTTCCTTGTCAGCTTCATGCATCAAGTGTAACTCCACCAAGGCATGAGTACAAAAGCGAGGTTCGTCACCATGGAGAACCACCTGGCGACCTTCATACTGGAATGCGATCCACCCCTGCTCCCAATGTGGGAGCATGGGACTATACTTGCCCAGCCAGTCAAGCCCCACAATGCCGTCATAACTGCCTAATTCCAAAACCCTGAAAGTGTCAGTGAAATGGCTCCATCGGCAGTCCATTCCAAGGCAGGAAAACACTCATTGCCGTGCAGAAATGCACCACCAGCAACTTGTACCGTAACAGGTGTTGCCAATGGAACTGCCCCTGACAGTAGTTGTGCTCGGTTCTTGTCAATGAAACACGAAGAGCTGCCTGAATCAACAAGGAACAAAAACTGATGCCCTTGGACCTGCACCTGCAATTGCATCGTGCGAGGAGCTGCTTTGCCCGGTTCCAGAGCTGCTGCAAAGAGCACCATCATGTTGATCTGCGCGAACTGATCTGATGCAGGTGACTCACTGTCAGCGTCGTCAGATAATTGCATGAAATCCACCATTTCTTGTACCACATGCAAGGAGATTGTGGATTTGCACTGATGCTCCTTGTTCCACTTCTCACCACGGGTAAAACATAAAACCTTCGCTCTCCTGTATGCCTTCAAGCTTTTCCACTTATCATCGTTGGGCGAACGCTGTTGTTCCGCAGAATGCTTCTCTTCAACCAACTTGGAAATTCACTTAGATGGAGGCGAGGGTGGCTGTGGTGGTGATGACACCGATGATCGCCTGGCCTGTACTGGTGCCGTAGGACTGCTGTTGAGGGGTGTTTCACCGTCACCTAGTTCTTCATACAACAAGGCAAGTGGATAAGCAGCCTCCAATGTAGCTGGCTGCTGAATTGCTACCAACACACGCACAACCGGCTTGAGACCGTCAAGGAACCTGGTGGTATAATGCACCTGATCAGGGTGAGGCTCATAAGCTGCAATCTGATCGACGAGCTCGGAAAATCTCTGGACATAATCTTCCATAGTCGTCTCCTGAGCAATATGAAACAGCCGCCTGACCAGAATTTGATGCTGGTTGCGACTGAAACGAGCGAGAACTGCAGCTGAAAACTCAGGCCACGCAGACTCAGGTGTCTGCTGCAGGTAAGAGTCCAACCATGTCGCGGCCGCGCCCGTGAACAGAGAGGATGCGTAGGACGTCCACAAATTCGCCGGTGTTTTCCACCTCTTGAAATACTCCTCACAGCGAATTTGCCACAGTTTAGGATTGGCACCATCAAATTGAGGCAAGGGAGCACGGTAACCAGGAGAAGGGTGATCAGAAGACTGTTGTGGAGACGAACGACCATCAATCTGAAGAGAAAGGAATCGGCCGGAATTGTTACCTCCGACCGGAGGAGACTGGTGTGAACCATTTGTCATCCCCCGGTGTTGCTGTTGGTTGCCGTGCCATGAAGGGCCGTTGACGTTGCTTTCCTGCTCCTGCTGATGCGAAGCGGATGGGCGATCAAAACGCGCGCCGGGATCTGTCCGCAGTAAGCGCGCGATGGACGCGTCTAGCGCCGAGATCTCCGAACTCAGCGAGTCCTTGGCCGCGCGTAGATCGGAGCCGATGGAGGTCTTGACGGCTTCCAGATCCGTCTGTACCGACAGGATCTATTTGTCCGTGTCGCGGACGAACTGACGAACAGCATCGAGCGTATCCTTCTTGTAGTCGAGGAAGCACGTCTCGTACTCCTCCGTCGTCGCCGTACGAAGGAGATCGTAGATCGCCCGAGAGTCCGGCGAGAGATTCCCTATAGCCTCCGAGCGGATGCGAGACGAAAAACGGGTGGGGTACGAGTGGGTGGGGATCTCCAGAACGCGGATCGGAACGGCTCTGAATATCAGGTGTAAGGGCCTAGCTACGATTCCACTCGATGGTGGCTCACATATCTCCAGGAATCAAGGAAATTAGGGTTCTAGCTCGTTCCTCCCAACCACCCCCGAGCCAATCCAGATACATACGGCACTGCCGTCCGGTCCGTTCGTTTGTTCTTAGCCGAGTTTGCAAGAAAGAAACTAAGTGCTTAAGTAGACGCGGCGCTGGTCTTGGATCACGTGCTCCAGACACCCGCGTCCAGCCACTGGGACGGCCTCTTCTTCCTCATGGGCCTGCCTGTAGGAGAGCTTGGGCCTTGGTCCGGATGCGCTAGGTCGATGTCGATGACAGGTGGGGGCGGGTCGCTGACATTGTGGCACAGCTAAACGAGAGCCTTGTGATAGAGGAATCTTGCTAGGAAAACAGCGTCAGGGTAAGCTTCGCAAGTACTACTGGTGCCGCGGTGTCAACATTTGTTCCATCGGCAAGATGAAGTTGTGACATACCTGTATTTGTTTCATGCATGGCATCGTCGATGGATCTCTATAACAACAAGTTCTTGACACATTTCTATGTCATGGAAACTTTTTTCCGTAGGGGTCCATGGAGCCCGAGTTCCAAAAGCACTTTCCGCGCACGAGAACGGTGATTTGGAGCTCGGGCTCCATGGAGCCCGTTTTTTTCAAAAAAAAATCAAAATTTGAAAACTCATCAAAAAAATCTGAAAAAAATCATGCACGTACCTGAGCATGGTACGCACCGCCGTGAATTTTTTAGCACCGAAATGACATCGTATGCACCCTGTACAAAAATGACAAATTTCTGACAGAAAATTCAAATCTGTCAAATTTTGATGAGTTTTCAAATTTCTGCATGATTTTTTTCAGATTTTTTTGATGAGTTTTCAAATTTTGATTTTTTTTTTGAAAAAAACGGGGTCCATGGAGCCCGAGTTCCAAAAGCACTTTCCGCGCACATGGTGCATTACTTTCTTTCTATGTGCAAACAATAAGGTGTGGTTTAGTGTCTGAGTTTGCATCCGGTTATACTAACTACTAAGCCTTTGTTTGCTTTGCATGCTTACTTTTAACTTGTAAGAATCTATACAAGGTGATTAGGTTTGTTAATCAAATGATTTTCCGATTCTTGGTCCATTGATATTTTTCTTTAGTCTTAATCCTGACAGAATACATATATGTGTACGACTTAGAGATAACTTAGGATTTTATAATCCATCTTGTAGTGATAGACTTTTTATCCTTTCATTTTGACCCCGAACATAGCCATATTGAGTATGTGCAGATATCGAATGTTAATTTTTTTTAGATAAAGTGATTTTATTACTTAAGAGTTTTAAGCATTACACCCGGCCTCTGCATAGATAAGATGCACACAGCCACCAGTTCACCAGTAACCAATTCAGAACAAAAAGTAAAAAGGCGAATTACATATCATAATAAGAAATTGTAGATCCGCCTAAGAAACTGGTAGGTCTATCCGGAGTCTATGTTGCCATCCATGCCGGGAGAATAACTCCCTGGCCGCAGCCTCCAGCCGCGACGCCACCTCCAAAAATAAGTCTCGGTGCTCCACACGCTGCAGGGCCGACCATGCTCGTAGCGTAGCTGTACACCGATAGATAACCTGTATAACAGAAGCATTTTTACCGTTAAAAACCTTGTCATTTCTACATAGCCACAACGACCAAATAATGGCAATCGCGCCCATCCTACAGAAGAGTTTAAACCTAGGATCCACGCCAGTTTGCCAAAAATGTTTGCAACAGTACGCGGTGGATGTAAGGTAGAACCTATCTGGATGGCTGACCATATAGACCTGGCGAATTCGCACAGGAAGAATAAGTGTTTAATGGTCTCGTCATGTTGACAGAAAACACACTTTTTACTTCCGTGCCAATTACGCTTGGCAAGGTTGTCTTTTGTAAGAATTAAACCCCGACGAAGTTACCACGCAAACACTTTAGTTTTAATCGGGATCTTCATCTTCCAAATTTTGTTATAATCCTTAATATCGACTGGCACTTCGGGTAGAATTAGTGCTCTATACATAGAATCAACCGAGAATTTGCCATTCTTCGTAAGATTCCATTGAAATTTATCTGGACCTTCCGATAATTGGACTGAATCCAATCGGATGAGCAAGGCATTCCAGGATGTTTGTCTTGTTCCAAATAAACTTCTTCTAAACGAAACATCTGGTGGGGAATGTGACACCCCTCCCTGGCACATATCAGCAGAGAGGCGGTCGCCCGTGCGCCAGCCCAAGATATCTGGCCGCACGTCACGACAGTGCAACATAATGGAAATCATTACACAATCAGGCACAAGAAGTGCTACAAATGGTTTACAAGGCCATCGAGGCATGACCAAATATCAAGCCAAGCATGGCTCACGACAGAGTTTAACTGGCAGTGGAAGACGACTAAGGCAACGGCTTGGAGCGGCTCCACTCCACAGGTATCTGGCTGGGCTACTGATCCTAGCACGCTCCTGCTCCATCTCCTCGCTAAGGTGGAAGATGAATCCTCGCCAGAATATGACCACAAACACAAGGCCCGTGAGTACATTTGTATGCACTCAGCAAGAATTTGCCACTTACTACAAACAATCCAACAATCATGCAACAAGATATACATTGGAAATAAAATCCTACAACATGGCAAGGTGTACACTAGATACATGACATAAAAGTAGCATGGCATTGACAACCAATCATGTCATAAGCAAGCAACGGGGTATCACCAGTACAGAGTCCAAGCCAGGTGGGGTTGGATCGTGCACCGGCAATCATACAAAGAGATTACCTGTGACGAGGAAACGAATGTACCAGTTGGTACCAAATAATACACAACACCTGTGATCACTGCTAGGTCCACTGGCCTTATCTTTCCACTCTGGGCATGCACGGTTGATGTTGGCTCAGGCCTAACTCTAGGCTCCCAACAATCACACCGCCATCCCACATCTCGGATTACCATCAACATCTCAATGCAACATTCCCTGCATCATCTTATTTGTTTATTTAGTGAGATCAGGTCGTTCATTAATTCTTTCAAACAAAACTTAAGTTTAACCTCCTGACACGACAAAGACACACAGTGTGACCGACACTGAACTGTTGTTCCATATCCCAGGAACGGGGCTAGCTTGCTAGGTTGACACTCTCGAGAGGTTGCATTTCCAACTATCAGAATGCACCTTACTCAGCCGGCACTTCAGGTTGTCACGCCAAAGTCGTACTGAGCAAAATACACTCATATGACGGTCCACTTGCTAAGACACTCTCCTGCACCACCCTATGCGCATGACACAACAGGCAAGTAAATCCGGCAGATCCCCCGGCGCTACCGGGTATGCCTAGCTCCGGACTCCCTATCACAGTCGAACCCGTGCCTGTCGACCTCTACCCTCGGACAGCACAACCGAACGACTGCGCCCAATGGATGGCACAAAAGGGGCTCAACAACCTACTAGGTCACGGTCCTCCATGAGACGACGATGGTCCTGCTTTCAAAGTTCAGATTAGTGGCACCAGGGACTGACCCTATCGTTGTTTGGAGGGGTGTTTCATTTAATCAAGTTTCATCATTCACAAATCCAAACAGCCGAGGATTAGTCCAACCAAACAACCACAATAATATAATAATGTAACATCAAACGACAAAACATTAGCAACAAAATAATTCAAGAAATAGTAGTATCCATGTCCAACTTAGCAAAATAAAAACGTCAACCGGAAGACTACGGCGACGAACCCGCCGACCGGCGCCTTCTCGTTCGACAAAATAAAAGAAACGTCAACCGGATGACTGTGGCAGCGATTCCGCTGGCAAGCGCCTTCTCGTTCGACACAATAAAAGAAACGTCAACCGGATGACTGTGGCAGCGATTCCGCTGGCAAGCGCCTTCTCGTTCGACAAAATAAAAGAAACGTCAACCGGAAGACTGTGGCAGCGATTCCGCTGGCAAGCGCCTTCTCGTTTGACAAAATAAAAGAAACGTCAACCGGAAGACTGTGGCAGCGATTCCGCTGGCAAGCGCCTTCTCGTTCGACAAAATAAAAGAAACGTCAACCGGAAGACTGTGGCAGCGATTCCGCTGGCAAGCGCCTTCTCGTTCGACAAGAAAAAAGGGTGTTGCGATGATCCACAAATATATATATATATATGCAGCAATATTTAAAATGCAACATGGCAGGAGCAACATTACAAGTTTCATATTTAAACATGAACAACAAACAGACATGCATAAATCTAACAGTACACAGACAACAATGTAACGCTCGGCATGGTAGTAAGCAAAATACTCGAACAAACACTGCTGGGCTGTTCATAGCAAGGGGTTAGCTTGCCTTCGGAGATGGGGATCCACTGGGCTTGGAGAGGTCGGGTTGGTTCCGCGGCGTAGGGCAGCGATAGCCCCGTTCCACGGACTCCGGAATGCGCGTATAAAAGGGCACCCCATAGAAATATTTTGGAACGAGATGAAATTAGTACCACCGGAAAGATCTCGTCGAGACGAAGATTTAGAAATTTGAATCACTCCAATCGGAGCTACGGTTCAAAAGTTTTGGACGTTTGAAAAACTGTCCAGCAGGAAAAGAAAAAGGTTCCGCGAAAAAAAAACTGCGCGGGCCACTAACGGGCCACGGCTGCGCGCTTCGCGTGCGCCAGCGCGGGCTGGGCCACGAGCAGGCCGTGGCTGCTGCTGCCTGCTGTGCTGAACTGGGCTGCACTTGGGCCAGAGAAAAAAAAGAAGAAAAAAACGATTCGTTGACCGAACCAGGAAAGAAAAAAAAGGGATCGAGGCTTCTCCTTCCTCGCGCGTTCCCGTACTGGAACGGCCATGGTCGGCCGGGGATGGCCAGGAGGCACGCGTGGAGGCTGGCCGGCGGCGGGGACGGGACCGGGGCGGCGTGCCGCGGCCGTGGGAGGAGGAACCCGAGGCGGGGGTGGCCTCCTGCGTGCTGCTCCCGAGCTTGGCCATGCGGCCGTGGCAGGAGGCTCGGGAGCTCGTTGGTGCTGGCGACGGGAGGGCCCAGCGAGGACGGCCAGCGATCGCGGGGACGGTCACCGACCTTCACCGCATCCGGGGAGAGCTTGGCAAGGAGGGGGAGGCTACGGTTGCGGTGCTGCGAGCTCGCGGAGCTTCGGCCATGGTGGCCGCTGCTCGAGCTCGAGCATACCGAGTACTTCCGACTTTCTTCTGGCTGCACTGGGAGGTGGAGAGGAGTGAGGGGAGAGTGGGGTGCATCAGAGGAGGGCTCGGGGCTCCCTTTTGCAGCTAGAGGGAGAGGAGGAGCAATGGGAGGAGGAGGGGGGGAAGACACGGGAGGAGCTCCTCAAATAGTCTCCTGAGGCCCTGTGCTGTCGGTGGAAGGGATAAGAAGAGGAGCTGGATGCACAGGGGAGGCACGAGGTGCACTGCAGCAGACGGATCAGCCACCGACCACAGCAGTAATCGGAGGTTAGGGTCTAAGAAAATTTCGGCCATGCCACAGTGTGCGTACAGGACGTCCAGAGCGCGACACGGCGGCATCATCGCGTTCCCGATGACTCAGAGGTCCAAACGGAAAAAGGTTTCCACCGCTGAGTTCGTAACGACGAGAACAACACCACCAAGCAAGAATCCCTCAAGGATTCCAAACTTTGCAGAGTAAGATTTTCAGAAAACCAAAGACACCGAAGGTGCTCGATGAAATGAAAAGGGGCTTCCACTACCCCATTGGAGCTAGGATTTTTACTGGAGATGTTCTACTGGTATGTGAGCAATGTGGTCCAGTTTCACTCAATTTGGAGAAGATTTCATGTGTAAACATTTTCGGGTTTCGAAATGGCAGAAGGTGTTCGATGGATGTTCTGCAAGAAAAAGTTGGTCCAAATGATCCCAACTTTTTACCACTGCCTAGGTTTGGTACAAGGAGTGTTTCTATGGAGTTTGAGCTCAATTGAACATTGGTAAGTTGGGTTTTGGCAAGATGTCCAAAAATTGGCATATCGGCATGATCAAGGCAAAGTGATTTTTCACACTTCACCTTGGGGTGATCTTCTGGATTTGGGTGTCTAGGGACCATGTGGTCAAGGTGACCAAGTCCCATGGTCATAGGATTTGTCTAGGTATAGGTTTGCTTGAAGATCTTAAAAAAGGCATGAAAATGGCCTTACAAAGGAAGTAGGTCAAAAGTTGCTCAAATGGGTTTGACTCCAAAAGATGAATGGTAGGGAATGTAAAAATATTCATCCCCTGAATTTATCAGAATTTATGGAGATGCATAGCTTGACTCAAACATTTCTGGATCAGAAATGGCATTTTGGAAAATAGTGCCCAACTTGGAAATATTGCATTGAAGCATGCAATATTTTTGCATGGATTGTCTTCATATGGATATGGGAGTCCTCTGGTATTTTTAGTGGAATTTCTCCAGCTATGGAAATAGGCTTTCCTTTGGTAGGTGGAGAAAAGGGTTTAAAAGTTCGATAATTAGGGCTAGGGTTTTCGAGGGAAAACCTAAGCATCAAAATTATCACGGGTGTTGGAGTGGTTCGTGGATCACCGGGAAATTTTGAGAGAGCAATTCCCAAGTCAATTCATCCCCAGAGATTTGAAGAAATATTTTGGATAAGAGGAAAAGTTTTTCGGGTGTGAGAAAACACCGCTAAATTAGGGATCCAAATTTTGGGGTGTTACAGACCTTCCCCCCTTAACAAGAATCTCGTCCCGAGATTCGGGGAGCTATACAAGATAATTTCTTGTATGATCCATAAAACCCTACTAAAAAAAAACTTTTTCTACAAATTACTAGGGTTTAACATTCAGAGGGGCCACCACTCAACAAGGTCTTTATTAAAACATATATTTTTAAAGGTATGATATTTCTACCATACCCAATGCATTTAAAAGAATGGCATGGCAGGGGCTCACTCAATCAAGCAACATAGGATCTACTAGCACACTTATTAAAAAATTAAATCTAAAGTTTTGCTCACCAAACACAAACATGGCAAGATCAAACAAGATCTACAACCAAACTATCAACCAACAAGCAAAGATTTATCTCAGGCAAATAATTACCTCATGTTTGAGAAAACAAAAGTTTACGGTTTTATTTTAGAAAACCTGTATATTCATTTCCATGCATACACAGGTTTTGAAAAATAACAGGGTTTCTTTTAAAAGAAGATATCTGTGACACCGATAATTGGCTCACAGACACAATGGGATAGGGCTCTCCCCAAAATTATTTGTAGTGGTATGGCATGATCATTTCAACCATACCAGTTATCAAGCACACAACATCTACTAAACACTCGACAAAAACTTTCTACTTGCGTGTGGCACATGATCCGTCCCAAGTGGGGAACCATGTATAACACCAAGTAGGTGGTTTTCAAACCTACACACGAGTTAACATCAAGTGAGCGGGGCACCGTGGTTACAGTGTCTCATTAAATACTTCCGCTTAATGATTAAACTTGTGCAACACACACAAAAATATCCTTCATAATAGAAAATAATGGCATTCAAAGTTTGGGTTAATTTACAGGTGAGCATATGCGTCTGGGTTCACATATACTGTCCCTGTTTTAGGTGATCTGTCATTTCTTCAAAAACTTTTAACTGAAGAAAAAGGCATGATATTCCATCATGTGTCAACCAGTGGTTAACAGGAGGATCAGAACACCAAGTTTTATTACGAGCTGGTTCGACATCAACCAGAAAACAGACAACAAACTTGCATAACATGCCAACACAAGAAAACAAACAAGCAACAAACAACCTTGCCGCTTCTCACCTACCAACATAAGAGCGCCACTCAGGCTAACTACACCTGGGTTCTACTCCGCTTGACGGCCTCCGGTAGTCGGTGGAGCGCGGCCGAGACGAAGAGTGGTGTCCACATCTCCATCTCCCGCGGGGTGGGGAATCGCAGGCACGCCTTCGAGGATTATACCTCCTGCTTGGAGGTACTGCTGGACTGGGGCTAGTGCTTGTGTCCCAGAGGCATCAAGACTGGATCCCGGCAAATCATCTGGGAACGGGAGTCCTATACTCTGAGCTGGCTCCTGGTTGAGGTTGGTTAGGTTCCTTGCTCGACTCAGTTGCATGCGAGCACGACCCAGGCTGCGCCTTGTGGTCATGAGTTCATCACTCAGAGAATGGCAAAACCTTGTCATTGCAGCTCCGTAGGTGACCAGGGTGATTACGGCAGGGTCGGCTTCTTCTCTAATGGAAGTTTGGATAGCCTCCGCACCATGCTGGGGTCTGGCTGGGAGGAAGTGGAAAGCTCGACTTTTCGCCATTGCCGATTCCGAGTACCGCAGGCGGACGAGACCTTCCTAGGCTGCTACCTGGATGGCGTGAGGAAGAGTGTGCATGCTCCAACCTTGGATCAAGTAAGGCTGACTTGTGCCCAACGGGCACGAGCCGACATGTACGTCTGCTTGATATTCACTCCCGGCAGGCGAGAGTGAGTTCTCGTACACCACATATCGGGGGCGAGCAGGCCTACCAAGAAGATCACAGACGACCTTCCACAGCATCAGTGGAAATCCGCCATGATCCTCGGCAGTGGTTTCCAGGATGACCTTGGGGTTTGCCATCGGATTATTTTGGTTTTGGGTGTAGGATGAGATAAGAACGCGGGATTCCTTTGTGGGTCCTGCCTTAAGAGAGCTGGGTTGCTAAGGATAGCAGGCGAGGGTGGGGATAAATGGCAGCTAGGACTGGGGTCTCATATAAGCTGGGTTGTGTCGGCTCCTTCTCTTGGAAGAAACCGGCGAGCCTCTCTCAGGGAATGGGACACGTCCTACTGCACCTTACTGTGGACCGACACCAGCCATGCCGGTTAGGCGAAGATGGGTTAAATCCATCGGGCTCACTGTCGGGCAAAAGTAAGGCGGGGCTTTCCATGCTAGGGTAGTCTATAGCCAGCCTGGTGCTCTGATACCACCTCTGTGACACCCCTCGCTGGCACATATCACCAGAGAGGCGGTCGCCCCGTGCGTCAGCCCAAGACATCTGGCCGCACGTCACGACAGTGCAACATAATGGAAATCATTACACAATCAGGCACAAGAAGTGCTACAAATGGTTTACAAGGCCATCGAGGCATGACCAAATATCAAGCCAAGCATGGCTCACGACAGAGTTTAACTGGCAGCGGAAGACGACTAAGGCAACGGCTTGGAGCGGCTCCACTCCACAGGTATCTGGCTGGGCTACTGATCCTAGCACGCTCCTGCTCCATTTCCTCGCTAAGGTGGAAGATCAATCCTCGCCAGAATCTGGCCACAAACACAAGTCCCGTGAGTACATTTGTATGCACTCAGCAAGAATTTGCCACTTACTACAAACAATCCAACAATCATGCAATAAGATATACATTGGAAATAAAATCCTACAACATGGCAAGGTGTACACTAGATACATGACATAAAAGTAGCATGTCATTGACAACCAATCATGTCATAAGCAAGCAACGGGGGTATCACCAGTATAGAGTCCAAGCCAGGTGGGGTTGGATCGTGCACCGACAATCATACAAAGAGATTACCTGTGACGAGGAAACGAATGTACCAGTTGGTACCAAATAATACACAACACCTGTGATCACTGCTAGGTCCACTGGCCTTATCTTTCCACTCTGGGCATGCACGGTTGATGTTGGCTCAGGCCTAACTCTAGGCTCCCAACAATCACACCGCCATCCCACATCTCGGATTACCATCAACATCTCAATGCAACATTCCCTGCATCATCTTATTTGTTTATTTAGTGAGATCAGGTCGTTCATTAATTCTTTCAAACAAAACTTAAGTTTAACCTCCTGACACGACAAAGACACACAGTGTGACCGACACTGAACTGTTGTTCCATATCCCAGGAACGGGCTAGCTTGCTAGGTTGACACTCTCGAGAGGTTGCATTTCCAACTATCAGAATGCACCTTACTCAGCCGGCACTTCAGGTTGTCACGCCAAAGTCGTACTGAGCAAAATACACTCATATGACGGTCCACTTGCTAAGACACTCTCCTGCACCACCCTATGCGCATGGCACAACAGGCAAGTAAATCCGGCACATCCCCCGGCGCTACCGGGTATGCCTAGCTCCGGACTCCCTATCACAGTCGAACCCGTGCCTGTCGACCTCTACCCTCGGACAGCACAACCGAACGACTGCGCCCAATGGATGGCACAAAAGGGGCTCAACAACCTACTAGGTCACGGTCCTCCATGAGACGACGATGGTCCTGCTTTCAAAGTTCAGATTAGTAGCACCATGGACTGACCCTATCGTTGTTTCGAGGGTGTTTCATTTAATCAAGTTTCATCATTCACAAGTCCAAACAGCCGAGGATTAGTCCAACCAAACAACCACAATAATATAATAATGTAACATCAAACGACAAAACATTAGCAACACAATAATTCAAGAAATAGTAGTATCCATGTCCAACTTAGCAAAATAAAAACGTCAACCGGAAGACTACGGCGGCGAACTCGCCGACCCGCGCCTTCTCGTTCGACAAAATAAAAGAAACGTCAACCGGATGACTGTGGCAGCGATTCCGCTGGCAAGCGCCTTCTCGTTCGACACAATAAAAGAAACGTCAACCGGATGACTGTGGCAGCGATTCCGCTGGCAAGCGCCTTCTCGTTCGACAAAATAAAAGAAACGTCAACCGGAAGACTGTGGCAGCGATTCCGCTGGCAAGCGCCTTCTCGTTCGACAAAATAAAAGAAACGTCAACCGGAAGACTGTGGCAGCGATTCCGCTGGCAAGCGCCTTCTCGTTTGACAAAATAAAAGAAACGTCAACCGGAAGACTGTGGCAGCGATTCCGCTGGCAAGCGCCTTCTCGTTCGACAAGAAAAAGAGTGTTGCGATGATCCACAAATATATATATGCAGCAATATTTAAAATGCAACATGGCAGGAGCAATATTACAAGTTTCATATTTAAACGTGAACAACAAACAGACATGCATAAATCTAACAGTACACAGACAACAATGTAACACTCGGCATGGTAGTAAGCAAAATACTCGAACAAACACTGCTGGGCTGTTCATAGCAAGGGTTAGCCTGCCTTCGGAGATGGGGATCCACTGGGCTTGGAGAGGTCGGGTTGGTTCCGCGGCGTAGGGCAGCGATAGCCCCGTTCCACGGACTCCGGAATGCGCGTATAAAAGGGCACCCCATAGAAATATTTTGGAACGAGATGAAATTAGTACCACCGGAAAGATCTCGTCGAGACGAAGATTTATAAATTTGAATCACTCCAATCGGAGCTACGGTTCAAAAGTTTTGGACGTTTGAAAAACTGTCCAGCAGGAAAAGAAAAAGGTTCCGCGAAAAAAAACTGCGCGGGCCGCTAACGGGCCACGGCTGCGCGCTGCGCGTGCGCCAGCGCGGGCTGGGCCGCGAGCAGGCCGTGGCTGCTGCTGCCTGCTGTGCTGAACTGGGCTGCGCTTGGGCCAGAGAAAAAAAGAAGAAAAAAAAACGATTCGTTAACTGAACCAGGAAAGAAAAAAAACGGGATCGAGGCTTCTCCTTCCTCGCGCGTTCCCGTACTGGAACGGCCATGGTCGGCCGGGGATGGCCAGGAGGCACGCGTGGAGGCTGGCCGGCGGCGGGGACGGGACCGGGGCGGCGTGCCGCGGCCGTGGGAGGAGGAACCCGAGGCGGGGGTGGCCTCCTGCGTGCTGCTCCCGAGCTTGGCCATGCGGCCGTGGCAGGAGGCTCGGGGAGCTCGTTGGTGGTGGCGACGGGGGGGCCCAGCGAGGACGGCCAGCGATCGCGGGGTCGGTCACCGACCTTCACCGCATCCGGGGAGAGCTTGGCAAGGAGGGGGAGGCTACGGTTGCGGTGCTGCGAGCTCGCGGAGCTTCGGCCATGGTGGCCGCTGCTCGAGCTCGAGCATACCGAGTAGTTCCGACTTTCTTCTGGCTGCACTGGGAGGTGAGAGGAGTGAGGGGAGAGTGGGGTGCATCAGAGGAGGGCTCGGGGCTCCCTTTTGCAGCTAGAGGGAGAGGAGGAGCAATGGGAGGAGGAGGGGGGAAGACACGGAGGAGCTCCTCAAATAGTCTCCTGAGGCCCTGTGCTGTCGGTGGAAGGATAAGAACAAGAGTTGGATGCACAGGGGAGGCACGAGGTGCACTGCAGCAGACGGATCAGCCACCGACCACAGCAGTAATCGGAGGTTAGGGTCTAAGCAAATTTCGGCCATGCCACAGTGTGCGTCCAGGACGTCCTGAGCGCGACACGGCGGCATCATCGCGTTCCCGATGACTCGGACGTCCAAACGGAAAAAGGTTTCCACCGCTGAGTTCGTAACGACGAGAACAACACCACCAAGCAAGAATCCCTCAAGGATTCCAAACTTTGCAGAGTAAGATTTTCAGAAAACCAAAGACACCGAAGGTGCTCGATGAAATGAAAAGGGGCTTCCACTACCCCATTGGAGCTAGGATTTTTACTGGAGATGTTCTACTGGTATGTGAGCAATGTGGTCCAGTTTCACTCAATTTGGAGAAGATTTCATGTGTAAACATTTTCGGGTTTCGAAATGGCAGAAGGTGTTCGATGGATGTTCTGCAAGAAAAAGTTGGTCCAAATGATCCCAACTTTTTACCACTGCCTAGGTTTGGTACAAGGAGTGTTTCTATGGAGTTTGAGCTCAATTGAACATTGGTAAGTTGGGTTTTGGCAAGATGTCCAAAAATTGGCATATCGGCATGATCAAGGCAAAGTGATTTTTCACACTTCACCTTGGGGTGATCTTCTGGATTTGGGTGTCTAGGACCATGTGGTCAAGGTGACCAAGTCCCATGGTCATAGGATTTGTCTAGGTATAGGTTTGCTTGAAGATCTTAAAAAAGGCATGAAAATGGCCTTACAAAGGAAGTAGGTCAAAAGTTGCTCAAATGGTTTGGCTCCAAAAGATGAATGGTAGGGAATGTAAAAATATTCATAGCCTGAATTTATCAGAATTTATGGAGATGCATATGAAAGTGCATGTGTTGCCCCATGCGTGGTTTTGGTAATTAATG
Organism: Poa pratensis; assembly: GCA_947311845.1. Classification (NCBI taxonomy): domain Eukaryota; kingdom Viridiplantae; phylum Streptophyta; class Magnoliopsida; order Poales; family Poaceae; genus Poa; species Poa pratensis. The sequence goes on from CAMZMU010000084.1 coordinate 27,143,039, forward strand.
ACAATCCTTATGGACTAATGTTTGCATTGAGACATACTTGTAGATCTTGTCCATAGGAAAAGATTGGAGTTCATGTGTTGGACTCTATAAGATTACATGATGACCAAGGTTCCATCCAAGTGTTTATATGAAGAATGGTCATGTGAAGAGTTGAGCTTATTGCAAGCATGGTTGGAAAAGAAGATTGAGTGAACTTCATGTTTATCTCCAAGCCATCATCTATATAAAGAGAAGAATATGAAGCGCAAGTGGATACATGAAGACGGAGCTTAGCGAGGCTCTCCATAATGGGGTATGGGGAGTATTTGGAGAAGTCTTCATCAAGCATGTGCTAGCAAGCACAATCAAGAAAGGTGTTCCAACTTGAGAGAGTCAAGATCGTCATCATCGAGCTCAAGTGGAATGCGCAAGGCAAAGGTATGATCTTGATAGGTTTTCTATTTTACCGGTCTCACGGTGTTAGTGGGAGACCGGGTTATAGGATAGACGGCGTACTATCAAGAGGGTCTCAAGTGAGTAACTTGATCGCATCTTTGTGGAGAGCTCAAACCTTTGCATTTTTGGCATATCATCTTTCTTGGTTTTTATTTGGCTTTTATCCATGTGAGAATTTAGAGCTTGTGTTCATCTCCATACCAAGCTCTAGTTCATCAAAAATGAATTTCATTTGTATATCTTATTGCGTTTTTGATGTTCGAGGTTTTACCGGTTTGTCTTTTCTAAGAGAGGTCAAACTCTCTACTTTGGTTTCCTCCTCACATGATGGACTATGATGTGTATATGCATGATCTTGTAGGCTTGTGAGTATTCTAACAAGCCCAAGATTATAGAAAACGGAGTCCGGATGAGAAACATATTGCGGTTTTGGTTTGGAGGTTTTATCGGTTGTTCTTTTATCGAGAGGTCCAACCTTTCCCCATTTGGTTTTATCCTCCATTGTTGGACTATGATGTTTCTCTGCATGATCTTGTAAAGCTCTTCGTTACGATTCCAACGAGCCCAAGATCATCGAAATCGGAGTCCGGATGAAAAAGATATTGCACTTTTATCGGTCTTGTCTGTCTGGCCAGCCCCCAGGCCGGCCAGACCGGCTCCCAGACCGGCCGGGTCGGGTGGTTGGCCGGTTTCTAGGCCGGCCAAACCGGCTCCCAGGCCGGGCTCGCAGTTTCTGGGCATAACGGTTGGTTTCGGGTACCTATTTAAAGGGGCTTCTTCCCCAACGGTTACAACACGTTTTGAGCAAGTTTTTCCCTCTCTCTCCTCCATTGTTGACCTTTTGAAAGCTTGCCTTCCTCTCAATCCCTCCCATGATTCTTGCATATCTTTGAGGGAAATTGAGAGGAGATCTAGATCTACATATTCATCCAATCCATTCCTCCTCTAAGTGAGGGGAACCTAGTAGATCTTGATCTTGAAGTTCCATTTGTTGTGTTCTTCGTTGTTCTTCCTCTCTTCTCCCCCATAAGCATTAGTTGCTTGTGGTGGGATTCGAGAGTGAAGGATTTGAGCCTTGTGCTCTTGCCATTGCTTCGTTGCATCGGTTTGTGCTCTCCACGAGGATTCGTGGAAGTTGAAAGCTTGTGAACTTGTTACTCTTGGGTCTTTGGACCCTAGACGCCCGTGTGGTGGTTGAGACCCTTGTGTGGTCACTTGTAGCTGTTCGGGAGCCCCCAATCCCGTTGTGGGTTGTGCCCCGGATCGTTGTTGAAAGGCTCCGGATTTCCGCCTCGAAGGATTCCGATAGTGGAAGGTGAACCAAACCTTTGTGGTGCGGTTCATCGGAGAAGAAGGTGAAACCTTTGTGGTTGTTGAACCATTGTGTTGGTTCACACCTCTCCAACGAGACGTACTCCCTTAACAAGGAGGAACTCGGGAATACATCCTCGTCTCCGCGTGCCTCGGTTATTTCTATACCCGAGCTTTTTACTTATGCACTTTACATTGTGATAGCCTTCGTGCTTGAAGTATTCTATATTGCTATCACCTTGTTGCTTGTCTTGCTTAGCATAAGTTGTTGGTGCACATAGGTGAGCCTAGTTTATTTAGGTTGTTGGCTTGTTAATTTAAACACAGTTTTATTCCGCAATTATCAAGCCTAAACCGGAAAAGTTTTAATCGCCTATTCACCCCCCCTCTAGGCGACATCCTTGTCCTTTCAATTGGTATCAGAGCCTGGGCTCTCTTTTTGGGCTTTACCGCCTAGAGAGTAAAGATGTCGTATAGAGAATTAGTGCACGATCCCACTCTTATATTCGATGGCACAAATTATGATGTTTGGAAAATTCGCATGCTTAACCTTCTTAGGGACATAACCCAAATTTTAAGAGAATTGTAGATATGGGTTTTTCTCCTCCAAAGGATTCCCAAAAGTTATCTTTAGAGGATGAGGAAAACTCTTATCTCGATACTCGTGTATCTAATTGTCTTATATGTGTTTTGAGCGATGTAGTTCTTGCATCAATCATGCCTTTTCGGAACGCTCATGAGCTATGGACCAAGCTTCAAGATAAATATGAAGTGTCCAATATTATTGAGGATGATTGTTCTCCTCCACCTCCGGCCGTGATGAGTTCACATTCTTCCACTTCACCAACATGTGATTTGTCACAAGGTAATGATATGGTGAGTGGTGATAGAAATTGCTTTGTTGATGGTGAATATTCTATTGACTATACTTCATCTCTATCTCATTGCAATGATCTATCTTTGGACTTAAACACTTCTAGCACTCCAAATGTTTTACATGCTAGTGTTGCTAGTCCTTGCATATCATGTAATAGTTGTTTAACTAAATCTCATGATGATATGCTTCATTGTCTTGTTGCCATGAAAACAATACTTCCATATCCTCTATTTCTTGTGTGGCTAACAATGTAGAGGAATCCCAACATTTGTTGGAACAAGACGTGGATCTCAATGGTGCTTCAAGTATCTCTTCACCATCTTTGCCACTACTCATTTTGCCTTATGGCTAAGGATTCAAAGGTTCTCCACCTCAATCCAAATTGTGATGATGTGGATGAGGATTCTCATGGAGCGCTTATGGATGTTGAATCCATAACAAAGAAGGGTGAGATGGTATTTGGTGCTCTCCCCAAAGGTAGCAAAGCTATCCCTCCTCTAAGTGAAATCATTGTTTATGCTATTAAGAGTAGGGAAATCATTGAGGACTTGGAAACTCAATTTCTCGAGAAATGTCAAATTGAGAGAGAGGATGCCGATGAAAAGGCATCCTTAATGAATGCCCTTGAGGAAGAGCAAGAGCTTCGAGTGTCTCTTGAAGAGAAACTTGAATCTCTTGATGAATCAAATGATCTTATTATTGCTAAAATCATTAAGGAAAGAGATCATGCTATTGCTAAATATAAAGTGCTTAAAAAGGAAAAAGTTGAATTTGGTGTTGGCAATGCTAGACTAATTGAGGATATAGAGAGACTTGACAAAGCTCACAAGGCTTTAGAAAGTGAACACTCTCTCCTTATCAAGTCTCATGATCAACTCCAAACTCAACTATCTAAAAATGATGAGCTTGCCAAGTTGTCTTCTTCCATTTCTAATATTGATGATGCTTGTGCTACTAACTCCACTTCTTGTGAAGCATCTATTTTGAAGGAGAATGTTGAGCTAAGGGCTCAACTTGAGTTGCTAACTAGCAAGTATGGAAATTGGAAGAAAGTCATGAAAAGCTCTCTAGCTCTAATGAGATCTTCTAGCATCCCATGCTAGGCTAAAGTTAGCTCATGAGGCTATCGCTACAAAGGTAACATCTTGTGAGCCTCATGTGGACAAAGGCACAACTTCTACTAAAATGCTTTATTGCCATGTGCTAGTCCTAGTAATTCATCCACTCACAATGTTGCTACATCTTGTGATGAATTACTTTCTATGCCTTGTTGCTCTAACAATGAAGCTTCTACTTCCTCTAGTGTTTTTGTTGATACTAACCATGTAGAGGAATTAAATGAGCTCAAGGCCCAAGTCACTTCTTTGAAGAAAGACTTGGAAAAGCGTCATGTTGGGGATTCTACACTTGACAATATGTTGAGTGTTCAAAGACGCCCCAATGACAAGAGTGGACTTGGATTCAACTCCAATATCAAGAACAAGTCCAAGTATAACAAGAAGAACAAGGGCCAAGAACAAGTTAAAGATTCGGCCAAGATTGTTTGCTTCAAGTGCAAAGTTGAAGGGCACCATGTTAGATCTTGCCCTTTGAAGAAGAAGGCTCTTAGTGAGAAGCAACAAGGGAAGAAGCCTCAAGTTCAAACTCAAGTTCCTCAAGTTGAAGAACGGCCTCTTCCCAAGAAGAATCAAGCTACCCCTCCTCAAGTCAAGACTCCAACTAAGAAGAGAGGAGGAAGTAGATGTTGCTACCTATGCCGTGAGAAGGGTCACGTTGCTTCTTCATGCACAAATGGTACCTTATCCAACCCCATTATTATTGATGATGATTATTCTCTTCGGAAGGATAAGGTTGGCAATGTGTTTGCCAAATATGTTGGTACTCAAAGTGGTGTCAAGAAAAGAACCATTTGGGTTGCCAAGCCTATTGTGACTAACCTCTTAGGACCCAACTTGGTTGGGGACCAACAAGCTAAAACTTGATCAATAGGTGTTGTTGGAGGGCATTGGAGACTTGGCTACATCATGAAGAATTAAGGGATCTTCATCAATTATATTCTCTCAAGCCAAGTCATTTGGATTATATTGTTCTATCTCATATCCAATGTTCCTCCTTGCGGTAACTTTTATTTAAATCATATATACATTGAAAGTTGCTTGCACCCTTGCATGTGTTAGGTTTTGTACCTTGCTAGTGTTTGTATGTGTTGTGCTCTCTACTTACTTATCTTGAGTAATCAAGTATGTGTATGTTGGTTTGCACACCATTTACTTGTGTTGAGCCTTATTGCTTTTATTTGATATCTTATCTTGTTGGCTCTCTTTTTGAGAGATTAATGGACTATCCTATTTTGGGGAGTGATATGCTTCGTGCACTTCACAATCCTAAAATTGTGTACATGAGGAATACCACTTAGTGTTGATATTAATATTATCTATTCTCTATGTGGTATGTCATGCTCATGAGAAATTCAAATTCTATAATGTCCATTAATTTCTCTAGTTGGTTTTGTTTGCCTCTTGTTAAAAAATGGATTATCACATTATGGGGGAGTAATAAGCTATGTGCATATTACAAGCCTAGAAAATGTGAACATGTGAGGTATTGCCACCTAGAATTGATATTCATTATCTTATTCCTATGTGGCATGTTGCTCAAACAAGTTCCATTTTGGTAAAATGATTTTGTTTAATCACTCTTTTGGATCTTGTTTGTGATGGACATTCTTGGTACGGTTTTCCCCAAATATGTTCGCATATCCTTTTGGGAAATCGATTGCTTCAAGCTACTCTTTGTAGTGGCTTTGCATGATCGCGTGAATACTTGAAGCTATCAAGAATATCTATCTATTTAAGCTTTGGCCTTTAAATCTTCTCTTTTGCCATATGCTTATTTGTTGTGAAATTGGTCTTCAATATCATTTCTATATACCACCGAGAAATATCTCTATATACTCCTTGTCCTTGACAAGTGATACTCATATGTGTGGTGAAATTTGTGGACCATCTTCACTTTGTCTCTTGCTTTGAATTGCCTTATTTTTTGCCAAGGATTTATTTTGATCTAACTCTCTTTGTCTTCCTTGTATCTTTTGGATCCTTGTTGCTCTACTCAAAATTTGTTTTATGCTTCTTGTTTAGGAAAAGCAATGATCCAATTCTTGTGCATTGACATTCAAAAGTCATACTTCTTGATAATGCACTATTCTTGGGAAGCTATCCTACTTGAGTAGAACACCGTTCTTTAAATTGGTATTGCTTTCCTTGAACATGACTAGTGTTTGAATAATATGTATGGAGAGTGATGATCCCATTTGTGTGCATTTTGTATTCAAATGCAAGATCATAAATAATGCACAAATCTTGGGGGAGCAATCCTATATGCTTTTGAACATTAGTTGTCTTCAATTGGTATTTGATCCCGATGACGTGTCTCTTTGGAAGACAAACATTTCTCGTCTTGGTACTTTGTGCCATCATGAAAGTGTAGAGGGTTTGGTTTATTCCTTGATGATATTTTCATCAATTGGTATCTTACTTTCATTTGGTATCTTTTCAAAGTGGTATCTTCAATCATGTGTTGATTTGGTCTTTGATATAATTTGGACAATTTTTTTTCTTGTCACACTTGTGTGTGCTTTCTTGGTTTAATTGGTGTTTTGTCCAAATTGTATCTCATTTGGTTCTTGAAAGTCTTGTGCATGCATATTTACTATATGTATATCTTATGGCATGCTTACTTTCGTTGATCCAATATATAGGATAAACTCCATCAAATCCTAAATGGCTAAGATGTGCATGAAATTCAATTTCATATCAATATGCACATATTTATGTGGAGTTTGTCCTATGTATTGTAGTTGCTCTAACTACTTTGGACCCAATGAGTTTGGGTACCATTTTGTACTTGAATTTGTTTTAGGTACATTAGATGCATTGGAAGCTTGTCTCATTTACAAGGAAGGTGTTATCACCATGTGCTTATTGGAGCCAAGCTCGGATGATCGTGAACTCTTATCTTCTACATCACCAATGCTATCTCGGTAACAAGTATCTACCTCATGCATACTTTTCTAGCTTTCAACCTTGTGTAGGTTGTTTCATGGCATGAATCTCTTTTGTTGCAATTCATTTGGTTCTTGCAAAACAACTTTTTGCAAATGTGGGCAAGCCGGGATGATTACATATCAAGGGGAATATATATATAATCATTTTCATGATTCATCAATCCCAATATGTTAATCTAGCACTTTCTACTCTATGTCTCACATATGCAATATTGATGCTTTTCAAAATCATTTGCCTTTTGCGATACTTGTTATCTTTCTCGGAGCATCCCATTTATCACCTTATCCCTTGTGGATATTTTTGATGCTATGATGAGTATGTGTTGGAAGTTCATCTATATCCCTTTAAGATAAAATTGAGCTTTGTGCTATGCTTTTAAGCAAAATCTTATTGGTGTATTTATGACTTCCTCTTGGATATCATGTTCTTTACCTTTGTACCTATTTTGTGTGTACATGTTTATTTGTGGACTTATATCTTGTGATTGGTGTCTACTTAGAAACTTATACACATGAGAATAGTTACATCTTTAATTGGTATTCCAATTCTTTAGTGACCACCTCTTATTGCTTTTGATTCTTTGGTGGTTTCTAAAAGGCACAAGCTTTGTTTTTATTTGGTTTCTTTCATCTTAATAAGCTTGTGGAGCTATTTGCTATATCTTCTTTGGTGTGTGGGTACGGGAAAGACACGATATGCACTATGTGCCACTCTTTTGAAAGACTATGTTGATGCTTTGGCTCATCCTTGTATTAGTCTCCTAAAAGTGTCTTTCTATCTCACACCCATCCTTTTATTTGCCGCTCCTTGGTCAACATTTTATTTGTTGCAAGTTGTATTGCTTCTTCTCTTATATGCTCTCTTGCACGTGTTTTTGTTCAAAATGATCTAAGAGGGAGTGAGGATTCCATGTTGTGCACACTATATTGAAATACAAATCCTTATTGTGCACGTACCTTGGGGAGTTCCCTCTTGATTGTTAGAACACTTGTTTGATCTTATCATAATATCTTCTCTTGTTCTATTGGTTTTTCGGATCCTTTGATTGGTTACTTCTTTTGTCGAAGTACTTTCAATTTGATTTTCTTTTGCAATCTTTGGATCCTCAATATAGTTTGATCTCCTTCCCAACTATTCGTCATTGGATATGTGCATTTGATTTCACTCATATTATGAGAAATGCACACATTATGGGGGAGCTCTTACTATATTGGCCTTCTAAATTTTTCCTCCCATTTCGGCAATCGATGCCAATGGGGGAGAAGTTTGGAGGGTTTAAGGGAATTTGGTTTTATGCTTGAGTTTCGTTCTTAAGCATTTGCCTTTCATGCTCTTGCATCCTTGCTCTTTGTGTTGCATGGTTGCTTAATTCATTATATAAACCCTCATAAAAGGGATTGTCATCAATTACCAAAATGGGGGAGATTGAAAGTGCATGTGTTGCCCCATGCGTGGTTTTGGTAATTAATGACAATCCTTATGGACTAATGTTTGCATTGAGACATACTTGTAGATCTTGTCCATAGGAAAAGATTGGAGTTCATGTGTTGGACTCTATAAGATTACATGATGACCAAGGTTCCATCCAAGTGTTTATATGAAGAATGGTCATGTGAAGAGTTGAGCTTATTGCAAGCATGGCTTGGAAAAGAAGATTGAGTGAACTTCATGTTTATCTCCAATCCATCATCTATATAAAGAGAAGAATATGAAGCAAGTGGATACATGAAGACGGAGCTTAGCGAGGCTCTTCCATAATGGGTATGGGGGAGTATTTGGAGAAGTCTTCATCAAGCATGTGCTAGCAAGCACAATCAAGAAAGGTGTTCCAACTTGAGAGAGTCAAGATCGTCATCATCGAGCTCAAGTGGAATGCGCAAGGCAAAGGTATGATCTTGATAGGTTTTCTATTTTACCGGTCTCACGGTGTCAGTGGGAGACGGGTTATAGGATAGACGGCGTACTATCAAGAGGGGCTCTCAAGTGAGTAACTTGATCGCATCTTTGTGGAGAGCTCAAACCTTTGCATTTTTGGCATATCATCTTTCTTGGTTTTTTATTTGGCTTTTATCTATGTGAGAATTTAGAGCTTGTGTTCATCTCCATACCAAGCTCTAGCTCATCAAAAATGAATTTCATTTGTATATCTTATTGCGTTTTTGATGTTCGAGGTTTTACCCGTTTGTCTTTTCTAAGAGAGGTCAAACTCTCTACTTTGGTTTCCTCCTCACATGATGGACTATGATGTGTATATGCATGATCTTGTAGGGCTTGTGAGTATTCTAACAAGCCAAAGATTATAGAAAACGGAGTCTGGATGAGAAACATATTGCGGTTTTGGTTTGGAGGTTTTATCGATTGTTCTTTTATCGAGAGGTCCAACCTTTCCCCATTTGGTTTTATCCTCCATTGTTGGACTATGATGTTTCTCTGCATGATCTTGTAAAGCTCTTCGTTACGATTCCAACGAGCCCAAGATCATCGAAATCGGAGTCCGGATGAAAAAGATATTGCACTTTTATCGGTCTTGTCTGTCTGGCCAGCCCCCAGGCCGGCCAGACCGGCTCCCAGACCGGCCGGGTCGGGTGGTTGGCCGGTTTCTAGGCCGGCCAAACCGGCTCCCAGGCCGGGCTCGCAGTTTCTGGGCATAACGGTTGGTTTCGGGTAACCTATTTAAAGGGGCTTCTTCCCCAACGGTTAGAACACGTTTTGAGCAAGTTTTTCCCCTCTCTCTCCTCCATTGTTGACCTTTTAAAAGCTTGCCTTCCTCTCAATCCCTCCCATGATTCTTGCATATCTTTGAGGGAAATTGAGAGGAGATCTAGATCTACATATTCATCCAATCCTTTCCTCCTCTAAGTGAGGGGAACCTAGTAGATCTTGATCTTGAAGTTCCATTTGTTGTGTTCTTCGTTGTTCTTCCTCTCTTCTCCCCCCATAAGCATTAGTTGCTTGTGGTGGGATTCGAGAGTGAAGGATTTGAGCCTTGTGCTCTTGCCATTGCTTCGTTGCATCGGTTTGTGCTCTCCACAAGGATTCGTGGAAGTTGAAAGCTTGTGAACTTGTTACTCTTGGGTCTTTGGACCCTAGACGCCCGTGTGGTGGTTGAGACCCTTGTGTGGTCACTTGTAGCTGTTCGGGAGCCCCCAATCCCATTGTGGATTGTGCCCCGGATCGTTGTTGAAAGGCTCCGGATTTCCGCCTCGAATGATTCCGATAGTGGAAGGTGAACCAAACCTTTGTGGTGCGGTTCATCGGAGAAGAAGGTGAAACCTTTGTGGTTGTTGAACCATTGTGTTGGTTCACACCTCTCCAACGAGACGTACTCCCTTAACAAGGAGGAACTCGGGAATACATCCTCGTCTCCGCGTGACTCGGTTATTTCTATACCCGAGCTTTTTACTTATGCACTTACATTGTGATAGCCCTCGTGCTTGAAGTATTCTATATTGCTATCACCTTGTTGCTTGTCTTGCTTAGCATAAGTTATTGGTGCACATAGGTGAACCTAGTTTATTTAGGTTGTTGGCTCGTTAATTTAAACACAAAGTTTTATTCCGCAATTATCAAGCCTAAACCGGAAAAATTTTAATCGCCTATTCACCCCCCCTCTAGGCGACATCCTTGTCCTTTCAGCATAGCTTGACTCAAACATTTCTGGATCAGAAATGGCATTTTGGAAAATAGTGCCCAACTTGGAAATATTGCATTGAAGCATGCAATATTTTTGCATGGATTGTCTTCATATGGATATGGGAGTCCTCTGGTATTTTTAGTGGAATTTCTCCAGCTATGGAAATAGGCTTTCCTTTGGTAGGTGGAGAAAAGGGTTTAAAAGTTCGATAATTAGGGCTAGGGTTTTCGAGGGAAAACCTAAGCATCAAAATTATCACGGGTGTTGGAGTGGTTCGTGGATCACCGGGAAATTTTGAGAGAGCAATTCCCAAGTCAATTCATCCCCAGAGATTTGAAGAAATATTTTGGATAAGAGGAAAAGTTTTTCGGGTGTGAGAAAACACCGCTAAATTAGGGATCCAAATTTTGGGGTGTTACAGGGAAGTACCCAACACCTTCGCGATCGTGTCGCTTTTGTTTCGTACAATAGTGTACAGAGCTGGATATTGTTCTCTAAGGGTAGAATGGCCTAGCCATTTATCCTCCCAGAAACGAATTTCCGATCCATCCCTAATTGAGAAAGATCCATGTTGGAAAAAAAACTTCTTTGTAGCCATGAGGCCAGCCCAGAAGTGTGAATCGCCAGGTTTCCAAAAAACCTGAGAAACAGCTTGATCTCCCACATACTTTCTTCTAAGAACGGTTTGCCAAACTTCATCTTCCGATAGAAGTTTGAAGAGCCAGTTACCTAGCAAGGCTCTATTCTTGACCTCAAGGTCATGAATTCCGAGCCCTCCTTGGTCTTTAGGGCAACAAACCACACTCCATTTAGTTAGACGATATTTTTTCTTCTCACAATCCCCTTGCCAAAAGAATCTAGACCGGAAATAATCCAATCTTTTTAAGACTCCTTTGGGCAATTGGAAGAATGAAATCATGTATAGTACCATGTTTGTTAGTACCGAGTTTATGAGAACCAATCTTCCACCCAGGGATAAGAGTTTGCCTTTCCAGCTATTTAAGCGTAATTGAAGTCTTTCCTCCACCTTTTTCCATTCAGCATTTGTAAGTTTCCGATAATGAATCGGAATACCCAAATAGTTGATAGGAAATTGTCCTTGCTCACAGCCAAAAAGTTCAGCATAGAAGGCGGCGTTTTCTCGAGCCTCGCCAAAGCAAAACAATTCACTTTTATGGAAATTTATCTTAAGACCCGAAAGTTGCTCGAATGCTGACAAGATCAGCTTAAGGTTACGAGCTTTTTCGATGTCATGTTCCATAAAAAGAATTGTATCGTCAGCATATTGAAGAATCGATAAACCACCATCTACAAGATGTGGAATCACTCCTTCAATTTGGCCCTCAGATTTAGCGCGTTTGATCAAGATAGCCAACATATCAGCCACTATATTAAATAGTATTGGCGATAACGGGTCACCCTGTCTGAGGCCTTTTTTCGTTTGAAAGTATTTGTCAGTATCATCATTGACCTTAATGGCTACACTTCCTCCCGAAACAAAGCTATTTATTAACGCGCACCACTCAGTAGAAAAACCTTTCATTCTGAGGGTCTGCTGAAGGAAAGACCATTTGACTTTATCATAAGCTTTCTCAAAGTCAATTTTAAGAATTACCCCCATTCAGCTTTTTCCTATGTAGCTCGTGAACTGTTTCATGTAGAATCGCAACTCCATCAAGGATGTTGCGGCCTTGCATAAAAGCCGTCTGAGACGGACGAACCACATGATCTGCCACACTGTTCAGTCGAATCGTAGCCACTTTGGTGAATATTTCAAAACTAACGTTTAGAAGGCATATAGGTCTAAATTGTTGAATCCTTTCTGCCTCGTTAACCTTAGGTAATAAAATTATCTCACCAAAATTGAGACGAAACAACTCTAGCTGTCCATTGTGAAGACAGGCGAACAGTTGAAGTAAATCAGACTTGATAACATCCCAAAAGTTCCGGTAGAACTCAGCCGGGAAACCATCAGGTCCAGGTGCTGTATTATGTCTCATTTGGAAAACCGCCATCCTCACTTCCTCCTCTGAGTAGAGTTTAGTAAGTAGACTATTTTCCGCATCTGAAACCTGGGGGATATCCTCTGTTCGAGACTCATCCAGAGTAAAATTTCCTTCCTCTGGAGCACCGAACAGGCCTTTATAGTAATTTGTAATGTACGACTTTAGTTGTTCATGGCCGTCAATCATTCCCTCATCCTGGACTAGAGAATGAATGCGCTTTTTCCTGTGTCTGCCATTGGCAATACTATGGAAATAGCGAGTATTCGAATCCCCTTCTAGGATGAATTGGGCTTTAGAACGTTGATACCATTTTAACTCCTCCTCTTGCAGTAGATTCGCTATCTGTGCATTGGATTGGCTCTTTAGCTCAATCTCTTGCGCGGATAGTAACCGTACTTCTGCTAATGCTTCAAGAGCATCATTTATCGAGGAAAGTCGTTCCTTCTCTTTTTTAAGTAAACCAGAAGTATGACGAGCCCAGCCAACGAGGTGCGTGCGTAAAGCACGTATCTTGTTGTTCCACCGCTGGATAGGCGTATCACCCGCAACTGGTCTTTTCCAAATTCTTTTAACCATCAGACGGAAACCCTCGCGGTGCAGCCACCCAAGCTCAAACTTGAACCGTGGCTTACACTGTGGTCTGGGTATTCCAGTGGTCAAAAGAATGGGAGCATGGTCTGACAATCTCTCAATACGTTCTAGAGCCCGTACCGACACCAGTGGGAACCTAGCTTCTCAATCAGAATCCATCAGTACACGGTCTAGTTTCTCGTATGTGGGTTCAGGGAGAGAATTAGCTCAAGTGAACTGTCTCCCCACCATTGATATCTCTCTTAAGTTCAAGCTGTCGATGACTGCATTGAACAAAAGAGGCCAACGGTTGTCAAACCGACCTTTACTTTTCTCAAACGGAAAACGTAGCATATTGAAATCCCCACCAATAATAACAGTGTGTGGGTTATCTTTTGCCGAGTTTACCATTTCACAGAGAAAAGCAGTCTTAGCCGCTTCCTGGGCCGGCCCATACACGGCAAAAAGACTCCAAATGAAATTATCGAATTTATTACGGATGTGCATTTTAATATGAAAATCACCATCCGTAACGTCCAACACTTCCATGGTACCAGTCCTGATGCCTAGTAGAATGCCGCCGTAACGGCCATGAGGGGGACGCGAGTACCAATCAAACTCTATACCGCCCGAAAATCGGTTCAATAGAGATTGCGAAAACTCACGTCTACCCGTCTCAGAAATAGCTAAGAAATCCAAATTTTGGTCCCGAACACAACCAGCAAAGTGCACATGTTTAGCCAAGTCACCAAGACCTCTGCTATTTGCAAACAAGCCATTCATTGGGAAACCGTGGAGGATTTGGATACCTTTGCCCGTTTCCGAGACTTGTTGGTGGTAGATTTAGATTTTCGACCGGCTGCTTTTAACTTAGTCGAATGCTAATTGCAAGTAGATTAGTAGCAATGCTGATCTATAGTAGATAGTAAATGCTGCTGCGGAACAGCGTGGCCACATTTTTTACGTTGTCTGGTGATGGCAGCGTCATGTATAATTTCCTTGAAATCCCATCTGGCTTTCGTCAGTGGAATTATTGCTCAGATTTGCAATTTTGAATTCGATTTCCAATGTCCATTTGATTTAGCCCGATCGTCATTCCAACTCTTTTATCTGGACAGTTCATTATATAGTGTATCACAGCAAAGTTTAATCAACTCTATGAAAAATACCAAATCTAGAAGTAATACTAAATAGGTATCATTAGATCTGTAATGGAGTATTTTTATCAGATATTTATTTGTTTCCACTATCGCTTTAGTCAATCGTATTTTTTCTTTATTTAGCACTACGTTGTGTAATGTAGGGAAGCATAGTTTTAGCACCATGTCCACCACCCTTTTTCTTTGTGAATTTTTCGATTAAGTAGAGGTTGGTCTGGGAGACCTATCAGGGGGGTGCATATTTAGGGCAAAGGAGAGCAAGGTACAGGCATCATGTTGGTTTTGCCGGTGCCAAATTTCGTCTTCGGGATCAGCTTTAGAACTTTGCCGAAATTTACATTTGTACTAAATAGTGGGCACAAATCTTTGGTGGAACCAGTTTGGAGGACAAATCAAGGAGTGCAGCGCGTATTGGAGGCTCGTTTTGTCACCTGTATGATGGAACAGCCTGGTTCTGATGAATCAATACTCTGACATGGTGAGATTGATGCAAGATCAATGATATTTGGATGAAGTCAACTGTGCTTGCTCTTACGATCAACTACTTCTGGATGAGGTCAGCTGTGCTTGCTCCTACTACTCTACTAGGGCTCTCTTCGCTCAATAGAAGAACTAACTGATACATTGTGCGGTCTCTGGTGGGTTCACAACCATGTCTTTCTGAGCATATTCACTTGAATTACTTTGGATGAGGTCAGCTTGATCTTTGATTTCAGAAGGTCAATGGAGGATTTTTTTTCCAGAAGTTCGATGTCGCATGAGCAAAACCATCCACCCGTGGAAACCCACCCAGCAAATACCTCTCACAATCAGCTGGCGTTGGACAAGAGAGGGACGAATTACTGAAGATATCTTGACGAAGCTAGCTACTGTCTGGTGTGCTCGACGCTGATGCCCGATGGAGCACATTAACTGGATGTGCTAGTTCTTATCTCTTCAATAGTGGAAGGAAACTACCCCCGCAGTCTCTTCATCTGAATTTATTACAAATTCGTGAGAGTTTCAAAGAAAAATTAAAAGCAACAAGTTGTCGAAACACTGCAAACTGGTATTATTATAGCTTGTCGTTAAACCGTCACACATACGTTGCCTTAGAGATAGAGATCGGGTGCCTAGTTTTGATGACTGTACTCTTCTTTTTCGCATTGTTCTGATTCGTGCTTTGGGATGGAGCAGTTCTTTCTGAAAACATCAAAGCAGTCACCTAGGGATAGAAAGGGTTTCGTTTGGTTGAGAAAAGTATGCAGGAATTTTCTCTTCAATATGGAACCATCGATCTCCAACTTCAATATACATAAAACAGGAAATGTATTTCGTGTCAACGTTCGAATACCATAATTAATTAATCCTACTTGGGTTGATGCTCTCATGCTATGGAGTAGTATATAATTTCTGGAACACTGGAATATGTCAAGAGTTCATCTCTTGCTCTGGCACTCAAATAAAAGATATCATCTCTCTCACTCTCACTGTATTGCAAGTTGAGGCACTCAAATATATTGCAGTGGCTTTGTAAGAGGTCACAAGACAAACTGGGTCCTCCAAAGTGCAAAGTCAACTAAATCACAACTTGAACAAGCAATTCCATGCAAGCGTTGTTAGTATAAGATATGGCACTCATTTTGTTCAGAAATTTAAGAGTTGAACAAGAACCAGACAGTTAATGCCACAAGTTTGTTGACCCCGTGAAACCATAATCGCGAGCTAAAGCGGCTCTTGCAACCACCAATTCTCAACGTCTCTCCCTGTTTTTTTATGTCCCCTTTGGCCTCGTGAGGTAGAGGAGGCCACGTTGTTCGGTTCATTACCGTGCATGCGGTAGGTTCGAGATATGATTTTTTCTGGTTTCTCTATGCACGTTGTCCCGTTCATCACAAGGTCTGCAATGGCGGTACGAATAATCGTGTTACGGTCTATTCGTCCGTAATACAAGCGTTCCTCTGACACCGAAGGCGAGGGTAGTAAGACAAATATCTCAAAAAAATAGCATATGTAGTCTTGCGAGATGATGTGCTTTTCACGGTTTCTTCTTTCGCTTTCTTCTATGCACGCTTTCATCTCTGAACAACCGTACTGGTGACTTCAGTTGTTCGCCCTACAAGTTCTGAATAATGCCCTAACCGATATGCTATCAGCCTATCATTGCTCCCGTCTTTCTTATGTTGAAATATAACTGCATTTTCCTTGTTTCCTTAGAAGTTTGAGCTTTTGGATGATCTGGATAGTGCATGGAATCTACAAGGCATCACATATCTAATAGGTCTTGAGTTCAGATCCGGCTATATTTAAACAATACAAATTACATCCCACATTCGGTGTGTGTGTGTGTGTGTGTAATCAACGAACACCGGTTCCTATCACTAGTAGAAAAAACGCTATCTGTGGCGCACAAAATATAGCTATCTGTGGCGCACGGCTGTGCGCCACTAAACTCGCGCCACTGATAGAGATCGGGTGCCTAGTTTTGATGACTGTACTCTTCTTTTTCGCATTGTTCTGATTCGTGCTTTGGGATGGAGCAGTTCTTTCTGAAAACATCAAAGCAGTCACCTAGGGATAGAAAGAGTTTCGTTTGGTTGAGACAAGTATGCAGGAATTTTCTCTTCAATATGGAACTATCGATCTCCAACTTCAATATATATAAACCAGGAAATCTATTTTCGTGTCAACGTTCGAACTCCATGTTTAATTAATCCTACTTGGGTTGGGGCTCTCATGCTTTTTTAGAAAATAGGGTGCGGATCCCCGGCCTCTGTATCACAACGATGCACACAGCCACGGGGCTCTCATGCTATGTACTCCCTCCGTCCCAAAATAAGTGTCTCAAAGTTGTCCAAAAGTGAATGTATCTATACTTGTTTCATGTCTAGATACATCCACTTTTTGACAAATCTAAGACAGTTATTTTGGGACGGAGGGAGTAGTATATAATTACCGGAGCACTGGAATATGTCAATAGTCCATATCTTGCCCTGGCAATCAATTAAAAGATATCAACTCTTGCTCATTGTATTGCAAGTTGAGGACTTGAGGCACTCAAATATACTGAAGTGGCTTTCTAAGAGGTCACAAGACTAACGGGGTCCTCCAAAGTGCAAAGTCAACTTAATCACAACTTGAACAAGCAATTCCTTGCAAGCGTTGTTAGTATAAGATATGGCACTCATTTTGTTCAGAAATTTAAGAGTTGAACAAGAATGCCTCAAGTTTGTTGACCCCGTGAAACCATAATCGCGAGCTAAAGCGGCTCTTGCAACCTCCAATTCTCAACGTCTCTCCCTGTTTTTTATGTCCCGTTTGGCCTCGTGAGGTAGAGGAGGCCACGTTGTTCGGTTCATTACCGTGCTTGCCGTAGGTTCGAGATATGATTTTTTCTGGTTTCTCTATGCACGTTGTCCCGTTCATCACAAGGTCTGCAATGGCGGTACGAATAATCATGTTACGGTCTATTCGTCCGTAATACAAGCGTTCCTCTGACACCGAAGGCGAGGGTAGTAAGACAAATATCTCAAAAAAATAGCATATGTAGTCTTGCGAGATGATGTGCTTTTCACGGTTTCTTCTTTCGCTTTCTTCTATGCACGCTTCCATCTCTGAACAACCGTACTGGTGACTTCAGTTGTTCGCCCTACAAGTTCTGAATAATGCCCTAACCGATTTGCTATCAGCCTATCATTGCTCCCGTCTTTCTTATGTTGAAATATAACTGCATTTTCCTTGTTTCCTTAGAAGTTTGAGCTTTTGGATGATCTGGATAGTGCATGGAATCTACAAGGCATCACATATCTAATAGGTCTTGAGTTCACATCCGGCTATATTTAAACAATACAAATTACATCCCACATTCGATGTGTGTGTGTTTTGTGTAATCAACGAACACCGGTTCCTATCACTAGTAGAAAAAACGCTATCTGTGGCGCACAAAATATAGCTATCTGTGGCGCACGGCTGTGCGCCACTAAACTCGCGCCACTGATAGAGATCGGGTGCCTAGTTTTGATGACTGTACTCTTCTTTTTCGCATTGTTCTGATTCGTGCTTTGGGATGGAGCAGTTCTTTCTGAAAACATCAAAGCAGTCACCTAGGGATAGAAAGAGTTTCGTTTGGTTGAGACAAGTATGCAGGAATTTTCTCTTCAATATGGAACTATCGATCTCCAACTTCAATATATATAAACCAGGAAATCTATTTTCGTGTCAACGTTCGAACTCCATGTTTAATTAATCCTACTTGGGTTGGGGCTCTCATGCTTTTTTAGAAAATAGGGTGCGGATCCCCGGCCTCTGTATCACAACGATGCACACAGCCACGGGGCTCTCATGCTATGTACTCCCTCCGTCCCAAAATAAGTGTCTCAAAGTTGTCCAAAAGTGAATGTATCTATACTTGTTTCATGTCTAGATACATCCACTTTTGACAAATCTAAGACAGTTATTTTGGGACGGAGGGAGTAGTATATAATTACCGGAGCACTGGAATATGTCAATAGTCCATATCTTGCTCTGGCAATCAATTAAAAGATATCAACTCTTGCTCATTGTATTGCAAGTTGAGGACTTGAGGCACTCAAATATACTGAAGTGGCTTTCTAAGAGGTCACAAGACTAACTGGGTCCTCCAAAGTGCAAAGTCAACTAAATCACAACTTGAACAAGCAATTCCTTGCAAGCGTTGTTAGTATAACATATGGCACTCATTTTGTTCAGAAATTTAAGAGTTGAACAAGAATGCCACAAGTTTGTTGACCCCGTGAAACCATAATCGCGAGCTAAAGCGGCTCTTGCAACCTCCAATTCTCAACGTCTCTCCCTGTTTTTTATGTCCCGTTTGGCCTCGTGAGGTAGAGGAGGCCACGTTGTTCGGTTCATTACCGTGCTTGCCGTAGGTTCGAGATATGATTTTTTCTGGTTTCTTTATGTACGTTGTCCCGTTCATCACAAGGTCTGCAATGGCGGTACGAATAATCGTGTTACGGTCTATTCGTCCGTAATACAAGCGTTCCTCTGACACCGAAGGCGGGGGTAGTAAGACAAATATCTCAAAAAATAGCATATAGTAGTCTTGCGAGATGGTGTGCTTTTCACGGTTTCTTCTTTGGCTTTCTTCTATGCACGCTTTCATCTCTGAACAACCGGAGTGGTGACTTCAGTTGTTCGCCCTACCAAGTTCTGAATAATGCCCCAACCGATATGCTATCAGCCTATCATTGCTCTCGTCTTTCTTATGTTGAAATATAATAGCATTTTCCTTGTTTCTTTATAAGTTTGAGATTTTGGATGAACTGGATAATGCATGGAATCTACAAGGCATCACATATCTAATAGGTCTTGAGTTCAGATCCGGCTAGATTTAAACAATACAAATTACATCCCACATTCGGTGTGTGTGTGTGTGTAATCAACGGACCCCGGTTCCTATCTCAGCTTATGCATGGTCCCTTCTAGTGCAGCCGTGCACCCATGAACTTTCTGATGCAAAACACCCTTAGGGTTGTGTGTGTTCCCCTCTCAAATCTGACCCTCATGCATCTCGGGTTTAATGGTTGGTTTATTAAGAGTCTTTGTGTGTGATGTGGTTTCAACTTTCAAGCCAAATAATACTTGTATAAAGTACCCCCTCCGTTTCTAAATATAAGATGTTTTAGCTATTTCACATGTTGATTAGATACACATTGAAATTAGTGAACAAACAAACTAAAACATGTTTAGATACATGGAGTTACATGTGAATCTAGAAATATGCTAAACATCTTATAGAAACGGAGAGAGTATATGTCAACGCTAAACCAGGTCAATCTGAATATTAAGTTACCAGCAAGTACTTGCCACATAGATGGATCATCACACATTTATATGATTCCAGTTGAGCATTATCTTCTGCTTAAACTGAATGGGCGAGCACCTCTTTCCCTGCTTTGTAAGAAAGCGATATAATTATTAGATCTACTATTTTCAGTAAAATATTACTGAAATTTTGAACATTTCAGTATCTTAATAGGAGAACATGTCTAGTTCGCCCGACAACGGTTTACATGTTGAGAAGCTTCAAGAAAATCTAAAACAAAAGATTGCATAGATATAGCATGTACACAACACTCAATAATTTTTCAACATTCTTTAGAATGCGACTCGGTAAACAAAAAATGTTGAAAACTTCCCGCTCTGGACCGGCACCTAGGCGCCAAAACTAGCGGCCGCAAGGAGCCCCTCTGCCAGTGCTCTTCCTATCGTCATAAGACGTCGATGCCCCAAACAACATGATGGCCGAGCCGGTGAGGTTACGCAAAGTCGGCGTCCAGGCCATCTCGTCGTTGGGAACGAAGTCGTGAAGCGCATGAACCGCCCGACGGAGATGGTGGCACCGATGTTGCCTCGAGATCCCGCCCGTATCGTAACCCCAGATTGTTATAAGCGATAGACAAATAAAAGACGAAAAAACAAGATCAACAGCGGGACACGAGATTTTTAACGTGGAAAACCCTTCCAAGGAGGAAGAGAAAAACCACGGGCGCCAACCAGAAAATCTTCACTATGATCGGGTGAGGTTACAAACGTCGGGGATTTACAACTTTTGACTTATCCCAAACCGGCGGCTTACAAACTCGTCCCAAGCTCCGGCGACGCGTTTTGCTCCGCTCGTCAGAAGTTAGTCTCTATCTTTATATGAATTTGGATCATAATAAAACATCACATATGCCATATAGGGTGGCTCACGGAGAGGAGAGACGGGCATGTTAATCGGCAGATGATCTTGGTGCGAGATTGTGCACAAGATTTACCAAGGTTCAGACTCCCCGGCGGTGGAGGAACATTATGTGCTTCTATAATTCACTATATGCGAATATCGTGTACATGTTACAATGGAGAGATTGCTTGCTCGTTAGAACGTATCCCTAAGACATCCCGTAGGGTGGTTTTATATAGGCGGACAGACCTAGGGTTACATGAAGAGTCTTAGCCGATAAGAAGACAGAGTCCTAGAAAAACCCGGCTAAGATGTCGTGTCTTGTACACCAACATGCATAGCACCTGGGCCTTTTAGCAGATTCCGTCTAGGACCTTTCTTAAGCTGGCTGGGCCTCTATCTTGTGATCTTAGGAAACTAGGCCGCCCGGTAGGCCAGCCGGCACTACCACCCGTGGGTCACCCTGGCTTGCTACAACTTCATGGCATGGGCATACCTATTTGGTATATCCCCAACATCAAGTAAAGCCTGCGCGGTGTCGGTGCCGACGCGACCTCCCTGCTGTTAGGTGTGGCCAAAGACGACGACTTGGCGCCAGATGCGTGCATGCAATTCATGCATGGAGGTCGGCTTGGACGTGCTGGGTGTGGCACGCTCTAGCCTACGAGGATAGTGTGGTATGTTCTAGCCTGTGGCGGCCGCTACGACTTGGATCTGGCTTGGCACGTGCAGTTGGGCTAGATCTGGGCCAAAGCGGGCGTGGTACGGCATGAGGGGTTGCAGGTTGTGGTGGTGTCCAGTGGCAGTGGCTGTAGGAGCTTGCAACCGGTAGGAGATGCGTGAAGATCTCCATTTCAGCCGATCTCGTCTTCGTTGACTACATTGCATGCTCAGGGATGCATGCGCGATGGAGGTTATGTATCAAGCCATGGATCTAGAGAAGTTGCAGCAGTAAGGTGGACTCGCCAGGACTTGTCTCTCATGGGAGAGTTTCGAGGCATAGCCAGGTGAAGACCCGTCTCCGGTCGTCGGTTGGAACCAACGACGGCAACGTCTGCGGATGTCGTGACCTTATTGAAGGCGTCGAGGGGGGTGCTCTAATTTATTTGTCAGGGCAGCTCAAGGGGAAACCCTAGCCCCATGGGTCATACGGTGGCAATGTTTTGGCGTTAATCCCCTTTTGAGGGCATCATTTTGAGCTTTAGCTGACCAGAGGGACCAGTGGACGATGATTTATTGGAGTCTTCTTCGGTAACGATGGCCGTGGAGAGAAGAGTTGGGCCATGGATGAGGTTCGGTACTCGGTTCCATCTGGCGTGTTCAAGGGGTTTCATGTACCTTTGTCTTCACGGAGTCCGAGCTATGGAGAGGAGCCCGTGTGGTGACATCGACATGAGATTGGTCTTCGTTGCGGTGCTTGGTCGACACAAGCTTAGCCTTCATTATCGTTGCGGTGCTTGGTTCCAGACGTCTGTTGCGGCGACGACTTCATCGATGGCCATCGAAGGTGAAGTCAGAGTCGCTAGCTCTAGGATGAGTAATGACAATTACGCTCGATAGTAACCTCCACGGTGGTCTTTCTTGTTGATGCCATGTGTGGTTAGACATGTCGGTTGGGTTGCCCTGTGGGGTCTTGTTCCATGAAGGTGGTTTGTGGGTCATTGTGATGGTTGTAGTAAGATATTTTCGTTTATTAACTGTACAATTCTAGTCTTCTTAATTACGAGACGAGGCAAAACTTCTGCATTCGTTTAAAACAAAACAAAAATGATGGTTTAAATATCGGTAGTGCTACTGTGCTGAATTCATAGCACTTAGATTGCTAATATTCAAAGAGAGAATTGCCCTTTTATTGATTCTCGAGTTGCCTATCAATTTTAGCTGGAATTTTACATATGTGGTATCGACATGCTATTTTTTCATAACTTTTAGATATGGTTCAAGGTTGGATGCGCCAGTACCACAAGTATCGGTGCAATTACATATGTTCTCATCGTACTAGGTAATAAGTAAAATATATGCATCTTGGTCAATATATTTTAGTTAGACGTTGCAAGACCAATCCAAATAAGATTTCCACCTTGTTTGATTTCCTCAACTTTTAGTTGGATTTAGCCAAATCCAGGAAAAACTTATTATTTTTCCTAATTTTTTATAACTTTTAGATGAGGGTACAAGGTTGGGTGCACCAGTACTACAAGCACGGCGCAACTAGATATGTTCTCATCGTAGTACGTACTAAAATGTATTGCATCTTGGTCAAAATATTTTAGTTAGACATGATTGTAAACAAGATTCTCACCTTGTTTAATTTGCTCAACTTTTGGTTTGCCCAATGGCCGAGAGAGGTACGTCAGTTATTATTAAGTAAGAAATCATACCCGGCATACCTATAATTTTTAAGCAATGTTGACGCGAGAATACAACTCACATCTCAAGTTGGCGCCCAATATATATACGTAAGGCATTGCTCAATTTGCCGGTGCCAGTGCGCATTCGGCGGAGATCGAGTTGTTGTTTCAATGGCGCCGATTGTTTTGTTTGCTGCATTTGTGTTAGCAGCCACAACACTTCATGTCACCGGTCAGCAAGGTAAAACAGTTCCCTGCAGTGCATCGATCATATCCATATATCCATGCAACTACGCATGGTGTGATCTTTCATCACGACTAAAATCCACGGCTTTTGATATTCTGAATCTTTTCATCCTGGTGGTACGTGGTGTTGGCCAATCAGGCTTCCTCAGCATCGATTGCGGCGTGGAAGACGCATTCAGCGGCCGCAAGGACACATATACAGACATCGCCTACGTCTCCGACAGTCCCTACATCGACGGCGGGGAGAACCACAGGATTGCCGCCGATCAAGTGAGCAATACTGGGAACGACCTCCTCCTGGAAACGCTGAGGAGCTTCCCGTCCGGCGTGCGGAGCTGCTACACGCTGCCCACCGAGAGCGGCAAAAAAATACCTCGTCCGGATGCAGTTCTTCCACGGGAACTATGATGGAAAGAACAGCCCGTCCTCGGTGCAGTTCGACCTGCACCTGGGGACCAACTACTGGGACACCGTCTTCAACGTGACCTGGTGGTGGTCAGAGGCGGTGTTCGTCGCGTGGGCGAGCTGGGTGCCGGTATGCCTGCTCAACACCGGCAGCGGCACTCCTTTCGTCAACACGCTGGAGCTGAGGCAGCTCGGGGACGCGCTTTACCCGGTCCTCACCGCTGACCAGCCCATGTCCACATATAGAAGAAGAAATTTGGGGGCAAGCACTTTTACCCGGTATGTTTATTTGAAGTTTTGCGGTACTGAATTATTATGGTATTTATGTCTTCTTGTTTTTTAAGGGAGTATATGGTTCCGAAATATTGATATCTCATGCGCTGGCATACATATATATACATCATGAGACTATCCCGTTACGAACACATCCCAACATAGACTAGCTTAAGAGTTGGAAAATACACTATCCCGCAAACTCTACTAAAAAAAAGGAAAACGCTACTACTCCTTCGGGGATTCTATGTTCGCATCGTCCGGTTTCTAGCGCGCACCACGTGCCCTTACGCATGGAGAGAGCGACGGAATGAGGGCCCACCATGTTTTCTTATCCCTTCCTTATTCTTCTGCTCCACATACTTTTCTCTCCTCCTTCCTCCCGTCTCGTTCTCGCATGTGCACCTACAAAACGCCATTGCCATCGAGAATTACGGCTGTTGCTCAGCCACCGTCCTAGCCACTCCACCCAGCGGTGGAGCCAGCATCCAAATAATGGGGGTACAGAGCTCCTAAGAATCGTGTTTTCACGGATTTTCTTATCTATTTAATGTATATTGTTCCATACATACGAGTTATACATATGTAATTTAAGTCTGTTACCAAAAATAATGGGTGTACATTTGTACACCAATAGGAAAAGACCCATAGGGAGAAAAATATTAGTGGTGAACTTTTTTTTTTGCACCACTGCTAAACCTGTGGCGCACGAAAAATCGCGTACGCCACAGGTATCCCGTTTACCTGTGGCGCACAAATTTAAAAGTGTGCCACCAGTATGGTTTCCAGGATGCCAGGGGATGAGTGAGAATACCGGTGGCTCCACGTCCCCACGTATCTTCCCTATCTCTTCCCATCTCCTTCCTAACGCCGTGTCCTACTCCACGCCCAGGTCATTCATCGTGGTCGTGGCCGGTGCCCCTGCAGCTGAGATCTCCCGCTGCGAATGAGCACCAGTGATGCTACGAGGGCAGGACGGCAACGTTGCGAAGGAACTCTTGTGGTGCTAAGAGGTCTCGTAGCACAATGGATATGTTCTAGAGATAGATTAATTAGAGTAGATTCTCTAAGTATGTCACTGTGACTTTTAGTGGGTGACATCTAAGCCTCCATCTGGAGGTTCAACATGCCAGTGAGTCAAATTTACATGACTTACATGAGTGATCCACGCCCTGTAACTAGCTAGGAGGTCGGAAATGTTTGATGTCGCTACCTGGATAGTGTAGATTTTTCTTATATTTGATACTTTATTTTTGATAAAAAATAGCCAACTTCGATTTTATTCTCAATGATGAATTGTCAATTTTTCATGAAGGTTTCCGGACGATCCATACGACCGATTTTGGTTTCGGGGTGCC
The DNA here is from genome assembly GCA_947311845.1 of Poa pratensis. NCBI lineage: Eukaryota > Viridiplantae > Streptophyta > Magnoliopsida > Poales > Poaceae > Poa > Poa pratensis. Next base: position 27,168,417 of record CAMZMU010000084.1, read on the forward strand.
GACTCATTGTGGGCGAACATTTCCACCCAAAATACCATCGACTATCTCGATAAGGATGGCTTCATGGTGCCCATCCGTGTTCTTCAAACAGCCATTACTGTTGTCGGCAATGGCACCGTGCTAACTGTCGCGACATGGAGAGCGTACAAATCATCATTGATGTTCAGGGTGTTCCTCCACTTTGCTGACTTCCAAAATAGCCAGCTCCGGCACTTCAACAACAAACAGCTTAACGACTACAGCCCAAAGTACCTAACCGCTTCTACTGTGTGGAATGCTGACTGGTCCAAGACTACCGACGGCAACTACAATATCACTCTTGCAGCTACCAATATCTCTGTGTTGCCCCGATGATCAATGCATATGAGATATACACCCTCATTCCTAACGACACTTTGAGAACGTTCTCCAAGGATTGTAAGTGCTCTCTATCGCTCTCCGTTCTGAAGGTGCACAAACTCAGTTGCGAACGCATTTTAGCTTTGAAACTCAAAAAGAAGTTCTAGCTTTAGTTACAATTATAGTACATGTCGTAAATATTGTTGGTTCACATTTTTTTGACATGTATTATATCATAAAATGGATACTGCTACAAAATCGAATAGTCTAGAGCAACCGACAACAATCATAGTCACATGTCGTGGTGATAAAGAAAAAACATAAGGTAAAGAAATAACCGGCTACAATAAGGAAAATTTACAATTGGTTCTAACTAGGGAAGCGAGTGGATGAATCCCCTGTTGGAAATATAGTAGATGGGATAATACTTTCACTACATTGACTATATATAACTATTTTATTTGTGACATTATCCATAGCTGGATGTGTCTTTTTCTGTCTATGTGTACATTGCAGTTGGATATATAATTTCATATGATTATAATATCTATTGTCAACTCAGTCAATATCTTTCTAAATTTTGAATAATTTTTAGAGGTCCTACCATGCATCGGGTTGGTACCACTAACTATATATGCTTAGGTGGAAACACATATACAAAGGTAAAGAGTGAAATATTAAGAGACCACCCAATAGCGCCTTTCTATTATGTTTGAAAGAGGGCGCTCGACCACCCAATAGCGCCTTTCTCTTATGTTTGTTTGATGGTGTTGTGTGTGCACCCCGAAGGTTCTATCATTCTGTGCTCCGTTGGCCATAGGTAGTGCCATCCTCTCCACTGATGTTAGGATTGGAGTTCACCAAGAGGAGGTGTCGCTTGCTCGCCCGTGCATAATGCATTTGCTCGAGCCCTGTAGGACACCACGAAGAGCAAAGCAGACAACAAATTAAAAGAAATGCCTCCCCTTCGTATTGCCAATGTAGGCACGCAGTAGTGAGGGCACCACTTATTGGCCATGCGCCAACTTCATATCATTTTTTCAGATAGCGTGCTTTATTAAATTTTTAGGTTAACATCACGCTGATACAATTCATAAGAGTTTACATTCGGCCTCTGCAAAGTATGGATACACACAACCGCTTGAACAAATAAACAAAAAATGGCGTAACACAATTATGAAGAAAACGCGATCTCTTCTTTTCCTTTTGGTCTTGTGCATACTTGGTGCCTCGACTAGTTCTTGACGTTATGTTGGTGCAGCTGGGTGTAATTGGTATCTTCTTGACATTTATCTCCTTTGTCGAGAAAAATAAACTTGTAGCAGCGCCTAAGGCAATGGAAGGCCGATTCATTGACTACAATATCATCAATGTGAGATAAAAATATCTCTCATCGTCTTCTCCAACCATATACAAATCTCCATAAACAGGCTTTTGTTCTCCGTACGCTGTTGATACGGCTTTGAATGGAGAAAATGGTAACACTAATAAATAACCAGAAAAGGAGAAGAAGACTTATTATTATATACCATGTCGTTTCTACATATTCAAAGCGACTAAATAATGGAAAATGCTCACACTCCAATGAAAATTTATACTTGTGCTCAGTTCACGCAACAAGTTGCCAAATATGATTGCAACAATACATGGCGGATACAAATTACAGGCCACTTTAATGACAGACCATATATAACGGGCAAACTTGCATTGGAAGAATAAGTACTTAGTTGTCTCATCTTGGTGTTAAAAACCGCATAGTGAGATCCCATGCTCGGTGTGATTTGCAAGTTTATTCTTGGTAAGGATTACACCTTTGTGAAGACACCACATGATTTTTTAAATTTTAGCAGCACCTTCATTTTTCAGATTTTTTTTTATTTATGGACTAGCATATCTGAATGAATGAGTGATATATACATAGAATCCATCGATAAATTATCATTCTCATGTAGACTCCAAAAAACAAATCTCAGTCCCTTACGACAATAAAGCCATTGCTAATTACACAATAAGAGAGTTCCATGCTGCAAGCCTTGATATGACTAAATCTCACTTGAACGTCACATTTGGTGGAGGTCACGAAAAATGTAGTGATTGTGTCGCTCTTGTGATGGACTATAGAGTAAAGAGCATGATATTGTTCCTACGTAGTGGTATTCCCTAGCCACGCTTATCCTCACAGATCTGATTTCCTCGCCATCCTTGATACAAAATTATCCAAAGTGAAAGAAATGTTTCTTCACCACCGTTAAACCAGCCCAGAAGTGTGAGTCCCCTGGTTTTTAATAAACATGTGACAACGCCATTGAGACTATATGTTTTTTTCTCAGTTGACAAACCCCATCCCCGGTAAGAGCCTTGAATAACCATTTACACAGGAGGGCTGAATTTTTAACCTGGAGGTTGTGAATACCAAGGCCTTGCTAATATCTTGGACGACAAACCACATTCCATCTAGCCAATCAATGTTTATTTTTCTCATTGCCGCCTTGCCACAAGAATCTAGATCGAAGGAAACCATAAACCCTCAGTTGGAAGAATGATATCATATATAGTGCCATATTACTTATTACTGAATTAATGAGAACCAATCTTCCTCTGACCAATAAATTTTTTCGTTTCGAACTAATTGGTCTTTTGTGAGGCGCTCCTCTGCGTGTTTTCATATTTATTCTCTAATAAATAAATCAGAATACTCAAATTGGAAACTAGGCCCACTCATAACCAAATTGTTCGCATATTAACCGACCGCGTCTTGGGATTCCTCGAAACAAAACATTTTACTCTTACGGATATTAATTTTGAGCCCCAATAGAAGATATCAATTACATTGAGGCCTCCTCCCTTTTCCACATGCTTTCAAGGTGTATAATTAAATGGCACACAAGGGTTGTCTCGCTGAAAGTTTTATCCCATCTTTTCCCTTCACATTGAGGTACACAGAGCCAAGGAGGTAGCTTGGTTGGTTCCAGCAATTTCTCTCAAGTATCTGCAGCGAGCTTAATTTTTTCCCTAAACCTACACTTTTTTAATTCATGTAAAAGTGTCAAATTTTGGTAATTTTTTGGATGCAATTATCCCTATAAAATGCTCATTAAACTGCATATTTGTACTCAACGATAAAACTATTTTTCACAAGGATGATCAAATATTTTCTTGCTTGACCACTCCTTCTATTTCACTTTGTTATGGTAGTCGACGCAATGATGGCTATTAAACATGAGTATGGTGTAAAGAAAAACTGGATGGGTGATCCTTGTTTTCCATCCAACTATAGATGGAATGGTGTGGAATGTAGCAACTCAACTGTTAACACTACAAGGATAGTCTCTCTGTGAGTACTATGTTGATGGTTTTTCATGACGTGTGTGCAAAATATGTATTATTTACCTTAAGATGCAATGTTAATATTCTTGCAGGGATTTGTCCAACAGTAAATTGAATGGATCGATATCTGATAACTTCACATTGCTCACAGAGCTCCAATTTCTGTAAGTAAATTATATAATGAGGATGCCGATGGTATATAAGAATTTATTACGAAAACTTATACTTTTTAATACCCACATGTTTCCACACTCTCTCTCTCTCTGGAGAGAGAGAGAGAGAGGATTAGTGATATCTGGGGAAGTGCATAAAAGGGTATCATACCTTCCATAGCTCGATTATCCATAATAACCGACATTTCCATTTCATTTAAAAAATATCTGAAATTTTCATTTGAAATAGGGAATTAGATTTTACAGGTAGTCATCAGTGAAGAACACCAATAGGATAAAACTTGGATTTGTTACAATGCTAAAAATATCTGAAATTTTCATTCGAAATATATGGGGATTAACTTTGAAATCTGGATAGAATTCATGCATTTATTACAATGCTAAAACTAGTGTTGAGTGTCTAAAACTACATGTCACTTTCTACAGGGATTTATCTGGCAATAGTTTGAGTGGCCCAATTCCGTATAAACTTTGTAAAAATAATGGAGGACCACTCGTTTTCAGGTTAGAGTTTTCTTCTTGAGGTTTCCTTTTCAATAAATATGAATTAGATTTCTACTTGAACGATTATTTTCTATCATTTTTAGGCACTTGACAGCTCAAAATTACTTTTGTACCAAAGTAACGCTCAACCGGTTGAGAGGTGTAATTTCATTATTTTCAGGTCTGAATCTGGCGAAGATATGTGCAACCAGAACGTTATTCCGCCTCCGTCTCCGCCTCTGCCTCCGTCTCCGCCTCTGCCTCCATCAAAAATTAAAATAATTATAATATCTATTTCAATAGTGGTCCCCATGTTGGTCCTGGTTGTACTTGTTCTTTCATGTCTGATTTGGAGAAAGAAGAGAAAGCCTAAAAGTAAGTGTGATCTTCTCTTTCAGAAGTACTATTAGCTATTAATATTAACTATATATTTAGTGTTTACGTAATGTAACTATCATTTGTCTAACCAGCCTCTACATATGACCCTACAAGTGCGCCAAAACCTAATAGTGCTCCAGTAAGTATAACAAGTAGAGGGGATCACGTGCACAATTCTGAAAATCGCCAATTCACATTCAAGGAGCTGGAGAAGTTTACTAATAAATTCAAAAGGTGTATTGGGCAAGGAGGGTTTGGACTCGTGTACTACGGACGTTTAGAAGACGAAACTGAGGTTGCTGTCAAGATGCGATCTGAATCATCGTCGCATGGGCTTGATGAGTTTTTAGCCGAGGTACTTCTTCCCCTAGTTAAAATAAATTTCAAATTGAAAAGTAAGTCGGATTATCTTTGTGATCTATTTCATTACGCAGGTCAATAGCTTGTCAAAGGTGCACCATCGAAATCTAGTTTCTTTGGTTGGTTACTGTTGGGAGAAGGATCATTTAGCGCTTGTTTATGAGTACATGTCCCAAGGCAGTCTTTCTGACCACTTGAGAGGTTTGTCTGTTTACAAACCTAAGTAATGATTAAGTGATAACAAATTTTGTGGGTACCATAAATTACATACAAATTTTCTATGCATTGTTTGAACCTAAGAGGCTATCTTCACTGATTTAATATATTGTTGTACATAAATAGTTTGAGGATATCTACATATGTTTCTTTTGAAGTGCATGCAATCATCAGTAACAACATTTCATGTCTGGGTATTGATTCTTGTCCATCTTTTTGCATAATGCCAACCGTGTTCTCACAAAGTAACAACCTTATTTCATCTAAAGTATTATATTTCTGGTGAAAAGACTGTAAGAGAATGTAGCGGATATGCAAACAAAGAAATATTGCATGAATGTATGTACTTTGATATGTAGAGTTTTTAAAGCAGTTATGTTCTAACTCTTACTATGCTTTATATGAAGGAAAAAAGGGCATGGGCAAAACCTTAAGTTGGGGCACACGTGTACGAATTGTGCTTGAATCGGCACAAGGTATGGTATAGTGAAAGGATATATGTAGTTCTCATAGTTTGGGTTATAGATCATCTGCTCCTATCACTAAGGGACTTGATGTTATTTCTGTAGGCCTGGACTATCTGCACAAGGGATGTAGCTTGCCAATAATTCACCGAGATGTGAAAACCAACAACATTCTCTTAGGTCAAAATTTGCGAGCGAAAATAGCTGATTTTGGACTTTGCAAAACCTTTCTGAGCGAGATGCAGACTCACATATCAACCAATGCAGCTGGATCAGCAGGTTACATGGACCCCGAGTATGTGTATTTCTACACTATATAAACTTTGTACCTCCTTCTCATATAGCTAATAATTGAACATGAAGGAGACCACTATGCAGTTTAGTTTTTTGTTTTTAACTAGTCCACTATGCCGAGTCAAGAAAAAGAATTACTAAAATACCATTGTCTTAAGTACTTCAGAAAAGGATTGGTAAGATGTGGCCTGTATATGAAGAATTAAATGGTGTTGGCGATTAAGACAAAGTAACAACCTTATTTCATCGAATTTATTATTTTTAAATTCAAAAGATTGTAAGAGAATGAAACAGAGTTGCAATAATATTGTATTATGAACTTTGACATGTAAGATTATTAGTGCAGTTATGCTTGTATATGAAGGAACATATAAAGAAAGATGAACTAACTGCTACTATGTTATGTTTGAATTGTTGTTTTTTAGGTACTACCACACTGGCCGGCTCACTGAGAGCAGCGATGTTTATAGCTTTGGTGTTGTTCTACTTGAGGTAGCCACCGGTGAGCCTCCAATATTGCCAGGCCATGGCCACATCGTTCAACGCATGAAACAGAAGATTGCCGTGGCAACGTTAGCATGGTGGCTGACGTTCAACTGGGAGGTGCCTATGATGTCAACTCATGTGGAAACTGGTCGATACTGCCATGGCTTGCACAGCAGATGCTGCTAGTCAAAGGCCAACAATGGCCGTCGTGGTGGCGCAGCTGAAAGAGAGCCTTGCATTGGAGGAATCACACGAGGACAGTAGCATCAGAGGAAGCTTCACGACTGATACTGGGGCGTCAGTGTCCACAGTTGGTCCATCAGCAAGATGAAACTATGACTCGCTCATATTTTTTTCATTGCATCGTTGATGGGCCTCTATTACAACCGGTTCTTGTGAATAGTTTGCATGTCAGGAAAACTTGTGTGCGGACGGCATGTTATGTGTGTGTGTGTGCTGGTGCAAAACTTTCTTTCTGTGTGCAAAAAATAAGGTGTGGCTCAGCTAGACTAAGCTTTAATTTGCTTCAAATACTTGTTTGTAAGAACCTATAAGCCGTGATTAGTTAATTGTTTTCCTAATTGTCATTCGATTAAGATTTCAGTTTAATGGAAAGTTTAACCTGTATTTTTTCTAAAGAATATAAGTTAGGTGAAAAATCGTGATTTGGATTTTTTAGAATTGATTGAGACAATTATAGGGATATTAAAACTGAGCCAACTAGGGGTTCTCTCACGACATCAGTGTTTGGAGCTGTCCATTTTCATCACGCTTTCGCTGGCTGTCTGATCCCGATGTCCCTAGGAGACGCTTTGATACGGGCACGACGGAGGAGGTGCAGCCTAATTTCAAGACTCCGCCAAGCTAGTATATTTTGTATCAGTATTATTTGTAATAATTAGTTTTAAATAATTATTAGAGTTGAGTTTGGGCCTGTCCAACTCAACTAGGGCGTGGCCCACTAGTGGGGCGGTACTGTAGCGCGCACTGTAGCGTGGTCCTGTAGCGCGATACTGTAGCACCCCTCCCCTCCATATAAGGGTAGGGGCTGCGAGTTAGAAGGGGTTCAGAAAATTAGGTTAAAAACTACTACGTGTGTGTCTTGGTGAAGCATCCCTCTGGGGACGGCGATGCCGTTTATCAGTTTGTAATAAAGATTGCTGCGGAGTTTCTTGTGTTCATCAAGGATTGTCGTACTTTGGTTGGAGGCGTGGTGATCTTTATCACGTTGCTTGCTGGATTCGTTCCTCTTCTCCAGGTTTGCGTTCGTCGTGTAATTGGGAGAATTATTACCTTGGTTGTCTCGCTGTGAAAGATCGGGCAAAACTCTAGGATCGACGGGGTTGATCCTTATCAGGAGGGGTGCTACAGTACCGCGCTACAGTGCGCGCTAGAGTACCGCCCCACTAGTGGGCCACGCCCTAGTTGAGTTGGACAGGCCCAAACTCAACTCTAATAATTATTTAAAACTAATTATTACAAATAATACTGATACAAAATATACTAGCTTGGCGGAGTCCTGAAATTAGGCTGCACCTCCTCCGTCGTGCCCGTATCATCCTCCCCCCCTTCAAAACGCGTTGTCCTCAACGCGAGAGGGTCTGCCTGAAAAGGTGGCGTGATATGAACAACAGCATCACGCGTCGTCGCCATCTTCAAGTCGTGCGTGCCTACCACACCACAACCTCCCTCTTGGCCTGCTCGACTTGGTACAGCTTGGGGCGCCTCCTTTCTTCTCCACACACGCCTGGCCATAGGCGCCACAAACTTCGTCTTCTGAATTCTGGCTGGAACCCTTTGCTGCTGAACATGAACCCTCTTTGTACGACCCTGCAAAAGAGTAATGCCCGGGCCACACAACTGACGAACATATCCATCCTTGCCTTTATGCATCCGCACGGCAGCTCCAACAACACGCCTCACAGGTGTACTAACAAAACAGCGCTTGTCGCCCCGTGGCACCACATGCACTGGGACATGATCAGCACAAATATCATCAGTCTGGACACCTGTGTCAACACAAACTGGCTTCGTAACACATGCTGCAACATCCTTCCTCTCATTAGCAAGAGGCTGTACTTCGACTGGCTTGTCACTAACAAGAACATCTGGCTTGTCATCTACATGCATAGCTGAAGTAATATCAAGAGTAACACTCTGCGCATCATGCTCCTCATGCTGCAGCTTAGCTAACCTAGGCGGTTTAGCCTTGCGCAACCTCTCCTTCTGGATCACCAGCACCACATCGGACTTGATTTGATCATCGCTCATAGGCCTCAAAGTCCGCTGCTTACCATCATGCACAAAAGAATATGTATTTGCTCTCCCGGCATGTGTAACATTGCGATCATACTGCCATGGACGGCCAAGTAACAATCCACACACCTCCAATGGCAATACATCACACTCTACCTCATCAACATAGTCACCAACTGTAAATGGCACACACACCTTATGAGTTACCTTCAGCATACCGCAGCTATTTAACCACTCGAGATGATTAGGTTCAGGAATACGCCATGTGGACAACCCCAACGCTGCCACCATTGCCTTGCTTATGCCATTAGTACAGCTACCACCATCAATCATCATCTTGCACTCTTTACCTTTTATAATGCACTCAGTCTGAAATAAACTCCATCGCTGACCCTTGTCAACTGTCTTGCAAGCATCATCATGTACCCGCTTGAGTTGCATATTCAGCCCTCTCAATGGTACAACCTCCACTGCAGTTTCAGTACACACAACCTTGTCAACAGCAGGCTTCTTCTCTTCAGAAAATGTTGTCACTGCCTCGCTGACCGTTTGCACTGGAACAACAGTCTTCACAGCCTTTGCAGCAGACGGAATAGATACAGCTGCAACCTCCTTGGAACAAGGCGGCTTCCTCTTGCCATCATCAACCATCCGCTGCACATCCCTGGGCGGCTGCTTGATCGCCTTCACGTTCAACACGGTCTTGGTACAAGACCCCATACGACGAGGAGACATAAAACAGTCACGCAAAAAATTATTGAAGTCACGCCAAGTTGCATATGTGCTGTCCTTCCCATACATCTCCTCATTCCACCAACGAGTCACCTCCTCATCCACACGTCGCAGTGCAAGAACCAAACGCGTAGACTGATCCACAAACTCGTAGGTAGTACATCTATCAAAGCCATGTAGCATATGATATTCCCACGACTGAAATTCAGCATATGTCGAAGAATATTTCAGTGTCCAAGTGAGTTTAGAGTCATCACATGCCCTACCATGCAAAATGTCCAGATAGTCATTGAACACATCACTAGACTTCTCCCCAGAAAGACAACGTTTGCCATAAAAATCTCCCGGAAACGATTTGAAAAATCTGGCCATATTCACGGATTATTGTAGCACGGAGACTGTAGCGCGAAGTACTGTACGTAAACAACAGCAGTAGTGCAGTCCAGCAGCGATCGGCAGCGGTAGTCCAGCAGCGATCGCGTGTACTAGTAATCAGCTGCACGCACAAGCTCCTGAGTATTGCGTGTTCTACAGCACCACGTGAAGCAGCAGTCCAAAACAGATACGACTCTTGTATTCTCATTTCTTTATTCTGGCTTTTTTTTCCGGTACTGTAGCTACAGTAGATCGCGAATTTGGATGATACCACTTTCCCACCGATAGTAACAAACAACGAAGCCAGGAGTCCACCTTGTGTACGTCCTGGTAACTCTCCAAACCGAGGCAGATCCGATCGAAGGAAATCAGCACTTTCCTTTCTTCCCTTTTTTTTTCGCGGTACTGTAGCTACAGTAGATCGCGAATTTGGGGACAGAAACCAAACTTTGACCTAAGCACAAATCAATCTGGCCGGAACTAATCTGCACAAACGCAACAGCAATCTACAGCTTCAATGCACGATCTCCTCCAAGCAAATCAATCTGCACAAGAGCCTCCAATCAAACTCCGCCCAGTCAACCGATCTTGATGAGGTCGATCAACACAACCTCACTGTGAGCAACCCAGAAATCTGATACCACATGATAAGGATCAACCCCGTCGATCCTAGAGTTTTGCCCGATCTTTCACAGCGAGACAACCAAGGTAATAATTCTCCCAATTACACGACGAACGCAAACCTGGAGAAGAGGAACGAATCCAGCAAGCAACGTGATAAAGATCACCACGCCTCCAACCAAAGTACGACAATCCTTGATGAACACAAGAACCTCCGCAGCAATCTTTATTACAAACTGATAAACGGCATCGCCGTCCCCGGAGGGATGCTTCACCAAGAAACACACGTAGTAGTTTTTAACCTATTTTTCTGAACCCCTTCTAACTCGCAGCCCCTACCCTTATATGGAGGGGAGGTGATACGGGCACGACGGAGGAGGTGAAGCCCAATTTCAGGACTCCACCAAGCTAGATGTATTAGTCGTGTGTTGCTATTTTAAATAATTAGAGTTTTTAATAATTATGAGTTTGGGCTTGGTTTGGGCCTGTCCAACAAGTCAACGTCGGGGCCCATTAGTGGGGCGGTACTGCAGCGCGGTCCTGTAGCGCGGTCATGTAGCGCGGTACTGTAGCACCCTCCATATAAGGCTAGGGGCTGCGAGTTAGAAGGGGTCCAGAATTTTAGTCTAAAAACTAGCTCGTTGAGTTTAGGGTTGTATCATCCCTCCGGGGACGGCGCTGCCGTATTATCCAATATAGATTGCTGCGAAGGTTCTTGTGTTCTTCAAGGATTGTCGAGCGCAGGGTTTTGAGGCGTGTTGTTATCTTCACGTTGCTTGCTGGAATTTATTCCCCACCTTCAGGTGACACCATTGGTGTTGTTGGAAGGATTTATCGTTCGGGTTACTCGCTGTGAAAGATCGGGCAAAACTCTAATTATTACAAATAATACTGATACAAAATATACTAGCTTGGCGGAGTCCTGAAATTAGGCTGCACCTCCTCCGTCGTGCCCGTATCACGCTTGGCTGCAAAACAAATCGCTGATTTGTGGTTAATTTGGGCCCGTACAAAGCCCACATAACGTGGATGCCCTCTTTACCCGTGAATATTTTGCCTTCTCCTTTGCCCCTTCCCCTAATCCCCTTCGAACCCCACCTTGGCGAGCCGCCCCTTCACCGCGACGGCGGCACGGGCAGGGTAAAGATTGCACCGACGACACGCGCGTGGGCGACGGAGTACTACCTGCAGTACGTGTCTTTCGCCTACAACCTCGTGCTCCTCGACGTCGTCAGCCGCCGCCGCTTGAGCAAGCAAGCCGAGGTTCTTCTCCTTGTGAAGGTCTACTTCATGCGCACCGGCTAGCCCCTCGACCTCAACGTAGCATCCATCCGTCTGCGACGGTTGCCCCTTTCAATTTGGGCGGGCCGAGCGGGAATAATCGCGTTCTGAGATTTGTTGGCTGCTCATGTTCTGTGTCTCTTAGGATTATGAACGAAGGCTGGAATGATTTGCGCTCCTCATCCGCTCCCCTCCCCTCGCTACAGTACAGAGAGAGGCGGAAAAGGCGTCCCCGTGCCCTCCTCCTCCCGCCGGCGGATCCGTCGCTCCCCTCCACCTCCGGCCGCCGTTTCGGCACCGTGAGGTGGGGGGGAGCCCTGGTTCTTGCTGGTGGGTGTAGATAGGTCGTAGTTAGTAGGTTTGTGTGCCCGGGCGGCGCTGTTGAGGACGGCGGCGATGGCGTCCGCGGTTAGGGCTCGGTGCTTCCCCTCCTGTCCCTGTTCCGGCCTCGCCGGGGAGGTAGTGAAGCTAGGTCAGGTGCTCTCCTCTGTCTCTGCTACTCCGGCCGGCCGTGGTGGCGAGGGGGGTAGTTCGCAGAGGTGGGTTGCCTGCTTTTGGTGCAGGTGGTGCTGGTGGTGTTCTTCGGCGTGGTTGCTCTGGCCGGCCATGGTGGCAAGGGGAGGAGCGGCGTCTGGAGGTGGTCAGGTGCTGGCGGTGGTGGACCTGCTCGTCGGCGTTTCGGCTGGAGGTTGGGTGGTGTCGGGAAGTTGGCGTTGTGACCGTGCTCTTTCAGCGCGTCTCGGTTCCGTCGCGCGGCGGCGGACGGCTCCTGCGGTTGACTACATGTTGTGGCGGCGCCCTCTCCCCGGCGGCAAGCGGTACGGCGACCTCGCCGGCGACTAGGTGCTTGGGGTGCGACGACGAGGATCTGATTGTGCTTCTTCCCGGTGGTTTAGGGTGCTTCGTGCACTTTTCGAGGGCCCTTTTGTATTTTCTGTGTTCTTCTGGGCTTGTTTGTAAAAGTGTTGAGCCTCCTTTTATTTGTATCATATCCTTTCCTCAAAAAAAAAAAAAAAGATTCGGAGCACGTTCCGAGGGCTGGAGGGTCCCCACGTCTTGACCTTCCAGGTGAGGCTCGTATGCTAATTACGAACGTGGGAAACGTGTAACTCGATGTTTATTTAATTCGAGATTTTGTTACAATTTAGTGAGGATTAGCGACTTTATTATGTCATGTATTGTTTACCTCTCTTTGTTCTTTTGGGGATTGCAGTGCATTCGTTCAGCTGAGGCAGAAAGCAGAATTGGTTGCCTGTTACTGTATATCATTTAGGGGTTTCTACTTCTGGGACTAGGATGTCAGGTTAAATTCTATTTTTCTGGCTAATATTTACGATCAGGAGTATTCTGACTTACTCTCATGTTTTCGCATAACATGATACCTGCATCAACATTGCAAGGTGGAGAGAGTGACTTTGTTATGCAGATGTGTTCTTCTGATGGAAGGCTCGAAATGAGCCCGGTTTTGAATTAACGAAGTCAACAACCGGCTAGTGGTTACAACTTACACAACACACACACGCGCTGGGGATGCTAGCTTTACAGAGAAGATCAAATACAACAAAAGACAACAAAAGAAAAGTCTTCATGTCTTCTGTTGCACGGAAGCAATGCCGAAGAAAGACAGCTCCACCAAACCTCACCGACATCAACATCGCCACCCGAAGTAAAGGGCAAGCCACCAAGTAATACTCGAGAATCCAAAGGAGGGGCTTCAAACGACGCCTCCAAGAAGGAAAACGACGCCCAAGAACGTCGTCGTCGCCGGCAGAGTCCAGAGACCTACAAAGATTTCGCCAAAACCCAATCCTCCTACAAAGAGCTCGATCGTGAAGACGGCGAGGTCCTGTGGATTCCAAAGACACCGCAATGGAAGCAAGCCACACAAGGGCAGGTTGAACCGGAGGTAGAGTCCAGCAAACAGGGTAAGGAGCTTCAAGGTGACGCCTTTAGGAAGGAAAATGACACCTGAAGGTGTCATCGTCACCTGCAATGGCCACAGCCAAGCACAGTTTTCACCGGAGCCCAAGCAACCCGAGCATTAGAGACCACCATGAGGACGCAGAGCTCGGACACTGCTTCCGACCAACTTCCCAGAGCGACATGGTGCTCCAGCCCCCGCTGAGAACACTAGCAATACACACCAGAACCAGACACACCCGGCCATCTTCCTCCAAATCAGATGACATTAAGTCATCCCGGCCCTGCCCGGCCAAGACCTGGCCATGAGGGATGATGGCCGGCGGAGGGAGTTATAGCGAGCCCGCCTGGACCGCTAGGTGTCACACCGTGGAACTGGGAGAGTCCCGCAGGCAGGGACGAGCTTCACGGGAAGCTACACGCGGTCGAGGGAAACCGCACCACCACAGAGGCGCACCGATCGCGGCAGGGGACCGGGGAGCCCCTACTCCCGCCGGCCAGCAAGGCCGTGTCACCCTCGCGATGGTCGCGGCGCGCGCGACCCAGATCCCACGCGGCACAGATCAAACCCGCACGGCCCAGATCGGGCCCGTGCGGCCAGATCGGGATGCAACGATCCCCATGGGCACACCGCCGCCTTCCTCCCCTTCTTCCGCAGCCAGCCACGCTGCTGCAACCTCCGCCGCGACGCCGAAGCACGCTGGCGAGGCCTTGGGCCGCCGCCCAGAAACCGCATCTCCGGCCGCCCTAGCCCCACACCGAGCGACCTCCGCCGTCGAGAGCTGCGCCACCCCACCCCCTTCGGGAGTGGGTCCGCCGCCACCGCGGCTCAGGCCGGCGGCAGCGGCGGTGGGGAACGCCGGAGTAGCGGCTGCTGGCGGCGCTACGCTCGAGTCGCCCCCTCGTCGCCTGGGGAGCGACGCGAGAGCGATACCTGGCGATGATGGCTGAATAGATCATCTGACAGCCGTCGTCTTGCCTTGGTTGTTCTTCATGCTATCTGTATCCTTTTCTTTCGGGGTGTATTTTAATTTGTTGGATTCATATTGGTCTCAACGCCTGTAGGTTTGCCATTGGGGGTTGAAGACGCTGCCATGAGACTGCAGTGAAGGAGCCACGACTGATGGCGTCGACACTACGGAACTTGCAGGTGCAAACTGCAAAGACGCCCTCCGCCTCATGTATAAGTACATGACCCTGATCTGTGTCAACGGCTCAGTACTGACATTATTTCTATGTTTTTAAGGTTATCGCATGAGCCAAAAGGTCAGCTGAATGGGATCGAAGAGAAGCCTTGGAGATCTACATGCATCACTGGAAATTTTGTAGCTTCAATGATAATTCTTATGTGCAACGCATGGGGCTTTCTGCTGGTTCTACTTTGTTACAAGACATGTAAAACTTGATTTCTCTTCAGTTCAAATCAATTCTAGAATCACGCCGTATAGACGTAGTGTCCCTTGGACAACATAGTCATGAGGATATAAATATAAGAAAACCGTTAGCACCTGATCTCGTGCTTGCATACA
Source organism: Poa pratensis (assembly GCA_947311845.1). NCBI lineage: Eukaryota > Viridiplantae > Streptophyta > Magnoliopsida > Poales > Poaceae > Poa > Poa pratensis. The sequence continues at coordinate 27,183,651 of CAMZMU010000084.1, forward strand.
AGTGAGACTACTATGATTAGCAAATATGGTTAGCCATGGCTAATGATGGCAATTTTACCCACGGGTACCGTACCCGCATGGGTGGGGTATGGGTACAATTGTATACCCATGGGTAGTACCCATATCCTACCTGTTAAGTCATGGGCAGGGCACGGGTATAGCCTTGTACCCATGGGTACATGTACCCTGCCCGTTTATATACCTTAACTTAACCGTTGAGATCCAACATTCATTCTCGTGATCTTGTGAACCTGTGTTAAAGTTGTCAGCAATTGTCAGTTTGTGTTGAGATAATTTGCAAGTACTCAAATATATGTTATTGAGTTGAGATAAATGTTTTTCTTTTATCAAATGTGTTATCGATGGATGTCAAATTATGAGTAACTTGTGTACTATTTGATATACCTTTGGGTAACCACCCGTCGGGTAAGGGTACGGGTCTCTCGCACCTGCGCATCTCGATCCCCTTTCTCCTCACTCCGCCCGCGCCGCTCCCAGCCTGATTCCCACCATTCCTCCTCCGCCGCCTCTCTCCCCACCATCTCACCTGCGCCGCCTCTCTCCCCACCATCTCACATGCGCCCAATGCATCTCGCCACAGCTCCGGCTCCTCCACTTCGCACCGGCTCGAGAAGCAAGTCAACACCCCCTCGCGCAGATCGGAGGCGGACCGATCGATGGGGTCCCCGCCTAGTGGTGCCGGAGATGAGCCCTCAGCATGTAGACAGGTCGACCTCCGTGAGGGCGCGGGAGATCACGCGGAGGCGGGACAAGATGCTCGAGATGCTGCACGGCCTCCCCGAGTCCGACTACGAGCTCTCCCTCACCGACCTCATCGAGAAGACCACCGGCGCCGTGCCCCTGCCACCGACCCGACGCAGCCAAGCGCAAGAGGAAGGAGGCGATCCCGAGCCCCCTGGTGAGGCTGGCAGCGTGGTCCGATTCCGGCAGGCAGACCGAATATGAGTGTTATGAAATTGATGTGCCCCCACACACTGCCAGCAACAAGGCGGCGCAGCTCAACTTGACGAGAGCTGGCACTGTTTTTTCCTGCTATTTGTGTAGTTTGCTAGACAGATATGGTACAAGATGTTGCATATTTTTTCATCAAATTAAACTACTAACTGCGGTCAAACTACTAACTACACATTTCCTCTGGTATTGTGTGATGTTATGTACAGCATGCTTATGAGGAATGTTGAACATTTTTGTGCATAAGCTTTGTTTTCAAACCTTTTGAACTTAATAGCCTGAATAAACTTGGTATTGGAGTGATTCTGTATATTGAACAGTACAAGACTCATCTGGAATTAGTTAAGTTGATATCAGATACGTTTTTTGGGTTCCATATTAGTTGTTTATTATACTTGTAACCTGACCTGTCATTTTAGTAAATATAAAGCCATTAAAGTAATTGTTTACTCTCTCCTAACAGTTTACTACTTGTAAGACGTTTTTGTGTTTCTTCACTTCTTCAGTATATTCTTTACTAATGAACTGTATAATGAACTGCTAGCTGTTTACACTCTCCTATAAATGTTCTGTTTTGAAGATGGAATTGTGCTTTGTTGAGCGCAGCCAGAAGATCTCCTTGTCGCCTTGCGTAGCCAGAAGCTCTCCTCCTCGACGACTTCAGGACAAGGAGCAACGGTGGCAACTAGAGTCGTCGACGACGAGCGGCACCTCTGTTTTCTTACATTGTCAACTTACCGCGAACTTTCTGTACGCATTTTAGACGTGTGGTGTAATATGTACTACTAGATGAACTATATGCAACTATTTGGACAAATAGATTAACTACTTTGGGTTTTATGTTTATTTTTTTAATTCCCCAAATACTACCACAGGCGAACAGAGCTGAGGGTGCGCCAACAGTAGTCATATTGCTAGTGGCGAGCAGAACAAGCTGCTCTGCGGTAACTTGTTACTGTTGGTGAACAGGACTGTTCGCCAGCGGTTATACTATCACTGACGGATAGCGCTGGCGCACCTCTGTTCACCAGCGGTAAGCCATATAGGTTCGCCAGCGGTAGGCTATTTCCTACTAGTGAATACTTCTGTGTGACAGGCTGAATAGCGATCCGGGGTGGATTATTTGTCATAGGTGCAGCTGGATAGCGGTATATGAATTTTGACGTAATGTCCAATTAAATATTATAGTGAACTATATCTTGTCATAATAGTATTGTCATGTCTTCACAATTTGTCAATTGCCTAGCTGTATTTTGTTCACCCAACATGTTTACTATTTTATGGATAGACACCATTAGTGAACTGTGGGCCCTAGTCCATTCTTTTACATTGTTTTCAATATTGTTTCCATTGCTTTCAATCACCTTTTGGTCATTGTTCCTTTGTGCATTTACAATTGTTTTCCATGTCATGCGTTTAATATCTTTGATTTCAGCTAGACATGAAGATTAACAAACTTCTTGTTTCGTTGGAGCAAAGTAGTTTGTTTGTGTAGTGTGCAGGTCCACGACAACTTGTTGGCGCCAGGTTGACACCAAGTTTAAGTCTCTCAAGTGTTACTGATTTGATAACCTTGGTTTTGTTATCAAGAGAAACTTTCTACTACACTGATTTACACCTTCGTCTTGGGGTTCCGAACGGATGTGTGATCCACGCCATCAACGATGTTGCTGCCGTGATAACCTACGAGCGGGGCTCCATACACGGTGTCGTCACCAGGAGCAGTACAATTTGTGCAGCATGATGAAGACAGTCGATGATCATCCGGCGGTCATAAAGACATAGGAGGAGAGCTCCAGCCACGCGCATGGATGAACTTTTGTACAGCAGGGCGAATAGGAATACAGTGACGAACGGGCGGCTGTCTAGTCGCATAGAGCGGGGCTACGCCAGCTTCTGTCGCCAGAGCAGAAGTAGGAGCAACTGGCTACGCCGCCAACACGTGTCCCTCTGGTCCATCTCTGGACGACGCAAGACTACATCGATCTCGTCATCGACGACGACGAGTAGAGCGCCCGTGGCCAACCCCTAGCCCCCTAGCTACCCCTAGCTATGTTCTTTTTATTTTTAGGTAATGTAAAAATGGCTGTTTATGGCTCACCCCCCTATTTATAAATCTAAATCGGCCTTTTGTCTGCTATTTTACGTACGAATCCGGAGAAAAAAAAAAGAAATGCGTCCGGGCGTTGTGTTGGCTGCTCGGGCCGGGGACGTGGCCGGATATTGGTCTCCGTTTCGCGACCCAAACGGACAAACTCCGGACACAAAATGTATCTGTTTGGATCGACGCACTGGATCGAGTTGCCTAGTTTTGATGGTTGTGCTCTGCTTTTTGACATTGTTTGATTCGTGCTTTAGGATGGAGCAGTTCTTCATGAAAAGTGAGAACATCAAAGCGGTCACCTATGGAAAGAACAAGTTTCGTTTGGCTGGGACAAGTACGCAGGAAATTTTCAGTTCAATATGGAACCATCGATCTCCAATTTCAATATACATAAGACAGGAAATCTATTTTGGTTGCAACGTTCGAACTCCAAGTTTAATTAATCCTATTTGGGGTTTTGGTACCTCTCATGCTATATAGTATATCAAATTTCATGAACATTAGAATATGTCCAGAGTTCATCTCTTGCTCATTACATGGCAAGTCGAGACACAAAAAAATAAAAGATATCATCTCTCGCTTATTGTTGTGTTGCAAGTTGAGGCACTCAAATACTCCCTCCATTCCTGAAAGTAGGGTGTATAGTTTTCTGCAGGAATATTAAGACATAGGTATTTTGCATATATTGGACTCATTTTTCTCTAGAAAAAATCTTGAGATATGAGTTCATAGGCACAAAATGAATACAATCCGTTAAATTCCTTTTATGAAACTAGTCTCTTTCTTATGGGTCAAATTGTCCTTAAATAACAAATACACCTTATATTATGGATTTTTTTTTTTAAAACTATACACCTTACATCAAGGAACTGAGGGCGAGTATATTGTAATTGTTTTGTAGGATGTCACAGGACAAACTAGGTCCTCCAAAGTGCAATGTCAACTAAATCTCAACTTGGCAAGTAATTTCGTGCAAGTGTTGCTATTGTAAAATATGGCACTCATTTTCTAAGGTGGAACTGCTGACTGAAGAACCAATCAGCCAATGCCACATGTGTATTGACCCCGTGAAACTCTACTCGCCAACTAAAGCGACTTTTGCAACCTCCAGTTCTCATCGTGTCCCCTGCTTCTAATGTCCCTTTTGAGGACGTTTGCGGATAGGTTTGAGATCTGTTTTTCCGGTTTTTCTGTGTGTGTTGTCATGTTCATCGCATGAGAGCAATGCGGTATAATTAATCGTGTTACGGTCACTAGGTCCAAAAGACAAGTGTTCGTCAGAAGTTGAAGCGGGATAGTAAGACAAATAATCTACTCCCTCCGTTTTTTAATATAAGATGTTTTAGATTTTGTCCACATTCATATGCACACAAATGTATCTAGACACACTTTAATTTGTGTGTACACTCATTTTAGTATGTACATAGACAACATGTGTAACACGTAAAACATCTTATATTAAAAAACGGAGGGAGTAGCATATAAGTCTTGCGAGATGGTGTGCTCTTGTGGGTTTTTTCTTTGGCTTTCTTCTATCTGCACGTGCTTTCATCTCCAACCAACCGACCGGGGACTTTGGATGTTGGCGTTGCCAAGTTCGAGTGATGCCCCCAGCCCCCACCCGATATGTCATCAGCATATCATTGATCTTATGCTCTCGTCTTACATGGCGGGATTCTATTGCGGTATTCAATGGACCTATCTCAGCTTGTGTGTGGTCTATTGTAGTGTGACATGCACCGATGTGTTGGCCGATGGAGAACACCCTTAGGGTTGTGTGTGTTACCCTCTCAGATCAGACGCTTGATCGTCTTTGGTTAACGGGGTTGGTTTGTTAAGAGTCTTTGTGTCTTATATGTGGTGATTTTGGTGATTTTATGTTCTTTCCCTTTTGTCTATTATTTTGCTCCATATAGAATATATAAATCTCGTTGTCTCCTTAAAAAACGATGTAATGATCTCCAAGTCCAATAAGGGTGAAGGTACATGTCAACTATGTACCAGGTCAATCAAAATATTGAGTTGCTATCACTTGTCACATAGATGGATCATCACATTTATATAATTCAAGTTGGTTCTACTTAAACTGAATGGGTGAGCTCCTCTTTCCCTGCTTTGGAAGAAAGCGATATAATTATTTGATCTACCATTTTCAGTGAAATGTTACTGAAAATTTTGGGCATTTTCGTGACCTTTGTAGGAGAATATGCCAGATGAACCGGACATCGGTTTACATGTTCGGAAGCTTAAAAAAAAATCTGGAAAAATAGAGTGCATAGATACAACAAATACACAACACTCCAGAAATTTTGAACTCTATATTAAGAAGGCAACTCGATAAACAAAAATGATGATTTCAAGATCGTAGTGCTACTTTTGTTATTCACGAGCTGCCTTTCACTTTTGAGACAGAATGTTACAGATATATTGTGTCTACATGCTAGTTTCATAATTATAACTTTTCGATAAGGGTACAAGGTTGGGTCACCAGTATCACAAGTATCCATGCGACTAGATATGTTCACATCATATAGTAGGTACTAAAAAATGGGAGGGGGTCTTCAAACCAGGAAACATATGCTCCCGATTTTTAAAATGTGTTTTATATGTGTTGTGAAATGTTATAAATTCTGACAAAACAATCGCGCGTACATGTCGACATTGTTTGTGCTCGTAAATCTGTTTTATGAAAAACGGACAAGATTTGGTGTTAAAAAGTGCTGTTGAACGGGACTTTTTTTGTTCTTTTTATATAGGCCACAAAAATATCACAAAAGTGCGCACACCAGATTTTCGTTCGGAATTTTTTGTGCAAGACAAAGAAAAAACAAGATTCTCACCTTGTTTAATTTCCCCAACTTTTGGTTGGACTTCAGCCAAACTCAGGCTAATACAAATATTGGTCAATTGGTCTAACTGAAAACCGAATGCCGAATTGCTGAGAGTATTACGTCAATTTATATAGGCTACAAAAATATCGCTTGTCTGCGAAACTTGGCCTGCGCACACCAGATTTTTGTTCGGAATTTTTTGTGCAAGACAAAGAAAAAACAAGATTCTCACCTTGTTTAATTTCCCCAACTTTTGGCTGGACTTCAGCCAAATTCAGGCTACTACATATATTGGTCAATTGGTCTAACTGAAAACCGAATGCCCAATTGCTGAGAGTATTACGTCAGTTATTATTAAATAAGAAGGCGTGCTCGGCGTACCTACAATTATTAAGCAATGTTGACGCGACCCCATGCAATTCTCATCTCAAGTTGGCGCGCAATACATATACGTAAGGCATTGCTCCTTTTGGCCGTGCCATTGCGCATTGGCGTAGAGTTGTTGTTTCAATGGCGGCGTTGTTTGTTTTCCTTGTATTAGCAGCTACAGCAGTTCATGTCACCGGTCAGCAAGGTAGGTTTTTTCACCCGAAGTTCATCGATCGTTCGTAGCCATATACACACACCACACCGAAACGATTGTACATATTTTTCATTACGAATCATAATCCGCGGCTTTTAGATCGACATTCCAACTGACTTTTTCATCCTGGTTTTGTGTAAATAGGGAATCAATCAGGTTTTGTGAGCATCGATTGCGGCCTGGACGACGCATTCAGCAACCGCACGGACTCAATTACAAACATCACCTACGTCTCCGACAGTCCGTACGTCGATGGCGGGGAGAACCACAAGGTAGCCGCCGATCAAGAGAGAAAAGCTGGTTTCGACGAGTCTCTGCTAACGCTGAGGAGCTTCCCGTCCGGCGAACGGAACTGCTACACGCTCCCCACAAAGAGCGGTGGCAAGTACCTGGTCCGGATGAAATTCTGGTACGGGAACTACGACGGCCAGAACAGGTCGTCCATACAGTTCGACCTGTACCTGGGCAGTAACTACTGGGACACGTACCAGAATATCCAGGAGAACGAGGGTTATTGGTGGTCCGAGGCCATCTTCCTCGCGTGGGCGAGCTGGGTACCGGTGTGCCTGGTGAACAACGGCAGCGGCACGCCCTTCGTCAACACGGTGGAGCTCAGGCCTCTGGGGCGCTCAGTTTACCCGCAAGCCACCACTTCGCAGTCCTTGTCCACTTATGACAGGGAAATCCGGGGGAGACAGCCTTATCCGGTATGTTTGAAACCTTCTTTTCCCGGTAGGAAAAAAAATCCAATTACCTCTCGCAAATTAGTGGCACGCTAATTTTTTTCAGCTCGTTTTTTTTCCAATTTTGGGAGGATTCCTTAAAGTTCTGGCCCTTTATTTTTATTTAATGGTTTTCCTTATTTCAGTCGTTTAATATATTTTCGGTTGTATTTCTTTTGTTTTTACTCTTTCTAAATTAATAAAAATGTATTTTTTGAAAAGTGTTCATTTTTTTAAAATGGTTCAGATTTAAAAATTCTTCATTTAAAAACTTTTTTTGCGAATAACTTTTCAAATTCATTAACTTTTTTCGTGAACCATTTTTAAATTCATGAACCATTTCATATTCACGAACATCTTTTCGTGAGCTATTTCTTAATTCATGAACCATTTTCAAATTCATGAACATTTTTTTTGGTGAACCATTTTTTAATTCATGAACATTTTTTCATGAACCATTTTCAAATTCATGAAAAAAAGTGAACCATTTTTAAAATCCATGAACCATTTTCAAATTCATAACATTTTTTTGTGAACTTTTATAAAATTCTGGAAACACTTTTCTATTTTTGTATTTTTAAATTGTCAAAAAATTGGGGGCTTTTTAGCTCCAGTAAAAAGTTTTAAGTTAGGAGAAACAATACGAAACAAGGAAAGAAGGAAAAAAAGGTAAATGGGCCAGGCCGAAACCACCGTAGGGGTACGCGTAAGCTCTCAACTTTGACGCTATGAGGGTAGCATAGGATCTCCCCAGCCGAACGATCACGCTAAGGGCCCATGGATTTATGTCATAAATTTCATGTTATATAATCGTTTTATCAAATTTAAACCACGAAATACATAGTCCTCTTATAAAATTAAATGGTGGAAATCTTATCTTCATAATATTTTAGCCGTACCTCCTCCTTCTCAAACCATGTGCATATTATTTTGGTCAATGTCAAATTTTATAAAATTTGGTCAAGTATGTAGAAAAATATATATACATCTACTATATCAAATAGATGCAATATAAAAATAGTTATTGTCCTTATTCTAACAATATTGATTTGATATTTTAGATATTGATCTATTTTATATACTTAGTCAAAAATAAAATTTGACTTTAACTAGAAGTTATAACAATGTATTTAGGGAGTAGAGCATACTTAAGTCTTTAAACTACCGTACAATGGGCATTAAGTCTTTTTTTATTTTTTTATTTTTTTTATTTAAAAGCTTACGATCGGTAAAAGAAAGAAAGGGGCGGCTTAGGGTTTCAACCCTAGCCGTCGTCGTCGTCGCCATCTGCATCTTTATCGTCGCCATCGTCTAAGAATTGACAGTCCTCACCTCCTCTAGGTGCCGCTCTGGCACTAGGAGGGGTGGGGACCTCGGATCTGCGCAGGGCGCTATATAAAGATCATTAATGTTAGAGCTTGGTTTTGGTTGTTGTCTTCTTCGTCAATGGAGATGGCATCGTCTACAATAAGTGATCTTCCGCGCTTCGTTCGTCGGCGAGATCTCCTTCCCGACGTCAATGGTGGCTTTGGAAGATTAAGCTTGTCTAGGTATGGTTCTTCAGATCTTGCTTCGCCAAATCAATCTTGGATTGTTTCTCATGGTTGCCGCGAGGAGGTTTGTCCTCGCATTATCTATCCCGGCTACTACGTCTTCGCAATGGTGATTCGTTCTCTCGGCTCCCAGCGACGTCGACAAAGTGGTCGGTTATTTGTCCCTGGAATATCAGTGGTGGTGCTCTTGTCGATGTTGCTTGATTAATTTAATGGCTGCGTGCGTGCACAAAGCCTTGGCATTGCGGCTCAAAATTATAAGCGGAGAACCTTCGTGGTATTCACAGGTCTGTGGTTTGGTGTTTTCGGCGTTGTTCTACGGCTGTCTTCAGGAAAGTACAAGATGTGTCATGGAAAAAGAAAGGTCTTGAAGATCTCATAGATTTGCTCGTCTCTTTTAGTATTGTTTTTGTAATCGATGTAATCGTGGACTCTTTGTTGGTTTAATATATATGAAAAAAATTCAAAAAAAAGTCTATTTTTCACCCCTCCCCCCCCCCCCCCCCCCCCCCCCCCTTTCATTTAAACCATCACCGCGCAACAGAATTTTACAACATCCTGGCCAGGCAGAGAAAGCAAGTACCAGGTTCACCAACCGAGAGTCTTAAAAGGCACTCTTAGCAAGTTTAGGTACTAAACATGTCCAATTTACAAGATGTGGGACTAAAACGTTTACACCATGCAAGATGTGGGACTAAAAGTGTTAAATCCTCTTACCAAAACGACCAAACTTCTCACAGACTACCCACCAGATTACAGTTGCCAGACTGAGACAGGGGAAGTGTGGGACTGCATAGATTATCTATGCGCCATGGAACTTCAGAATCAGCATCCTGTAGATCTCCGCCTGTCTGTCATCAAACTTCTTGGAGGGAGGGAAGGGCTGGGGGAGTTGTAGTTGATCTTCTGGTACTTGGAGATCATCGCAAGGCGATGCACATCTCTTCTCCACATTTCTTGTTCAGCGACAACGCGTTTTTTGCCAGAAGAGCTGAAGCCGCATCTTTGGAGAGAATTTTCCATTTCCCCAGGTCAATTGCAACTCTTCTCGAGATGTCCTTCACCCCTGGAAACACATATTATTACGTAATTCCCAGATAGCCCAAAGAATAGCAGTGTAAACTACATTTTAAGCAGAGTTCTTTTTATTATTGCTAAGCCACCATCTTGCGCCTCAGATTCAAAATCAGCCCCCGCATGGATGCCAAACAACTCATGAACAACAGGCCATACTAGATTGGTATCAAAACAATCAAAGAACAAGTGGTGACAGGTTTCATGCCCAGAGCAGAAAAGACAAGTCATATCATGCACGGTTCCACGTTTGGCTAGATTGTCCATGGTAAGTAGCTTATGCGAGGAGGAATATTCAAATTCCAAACATCAGGAGTATGTACAGGAACAATCCCCCTATTACTAACTATATGAAAGCCGTGCAAAATCTCGCGCTGAGAGCGCTCCTCTACTGTAGCTTATCTACAGTAGCTACTGTAGAAAATCTACAGTGCTCGACGGTGCTCGATCCCTGCCGTCGCTCGGCGATCGGACGGACCACGGAAGACGTCTGTGACGCTTTTTCAAAAAAACCCCTTACTTACCAGGAAATCAACCCGCAGTCCAACTCTTCACGCTGCGAAGTACGTCAATGTAATTTTCGAAAACCTAAAGGACCTCCGTGAAAAACCATCGCCACTTCCCCCCTCTCCTCTCTCTCTCCCAGCTCCGGTGCTCCCCCGTCAGATCGAAGGATACCAAAAAATTCGCCGCCACTTCCTCTCCGTCGCCGGCGCTTCTCGCCTTCCGGGACGGCCCGACCTCGCCGCAATCGATGCCGCCGTCGTCGCGGGCCGCCGCACCGTCTGCAGGTCGCCGGCGACGCTCCGGCGTCCCAAAATCGGCGGCGCCGCTGCTGGCGGGCACACCGCGTCCGTGCGCATCCCGCGGCCGTACGCGCGAGTCCGAGCGCGCTCTGCTGCGCCGCCGGCGACGCCCACGCCGCCGCGGCAGAGGACATCCGCGCGTGACATCACGCTGACGACCAAGCGGCCCTGGGCTGCGCAGCTGGGCCGCTGCTGGGCCGGCCTGCTTGCTGCAGCGCACGCTCGGCCCTCTTTTTTTTTCATTTCCCTATTTTGTTTTCCCTATTTCCCAAAACTTATACAACTTTTTTATTTGTTGGAAACACACAAACATGTAACAGCATATTTAAATCCAAATAACACCTTCATATTTAGTATAACTTCACATTTGATTCTCCTAAAAATATAGCGTTCTTTAGAACATTCAAATCCAGATTTGAAATTTAAGTCTCCAAAAATACCAACCTTAATACCTTTTCCATTTTGAACAATTTTTCGAACCTAAACATTTCCAAAACACAAAAAACAATTATTCACGGCTAAAAAAACAAACATGTTTGGAAGATCCAAATTTGACAACTTGTGGCATGATTTCAGGAAAACAAATAAACAAAATGAAGCATTTCAATCCACATTTCAGATTTAAACCCTCAAAAAAAAACTCCTTGAAGCCCAAATATTTTATGAACGTGACATATACGTCCGCACTTTCAACAACATTTTAAGAAAACGAAAATTCTTCCAATTACAGCAATTAACTAACATCATTTCTAAATTTCGACATTTTTAGATACAATGGACGAACAATTTTCAGGCACAAACTCTCTTTGCGTTACAACGATTCTCAAACCTACACAATTTTAAAATACCGCCATTTTCAAATTCAAAATCCACCACATGGAGCAAATACAGCAGCATGGACACAACAAAAGGTCGCTGCCTACTTATGGCGTACGGTCAAAATCCAAAATTTGAATACTCCAAAAAATTAATACATACAAAATGTGATCATTTAATAGGCGCATCCACAATCCAAATGTAAATAACTTCCCACTTTTACCGACTTCCATAATTTGAAAACTTACAAACATCAAGATTCTTTGAATTTCAACAGATCTCAATTTGAACAACTTCTGATTGTGAACAGATTCAAATTTGAATTCTTCACACCTAAATTTGAATTCTTCACACCTCGGTATTTGCAAACATGAGAAAAAAACAACGTGACGGCAGATCCCCTTGGCAGTTTTTAAAGGGCAAACGGAAAATGGAAAAATTCCCAGAAATAACCACTGGGAAAATTTCAAATTTTGCATATTCCAAAAAAAAAAAAAAACTTCCAAACCTGATTTTTTTTGTAATCACTAAAAGATTTTAAATTCGAATAACTTCAAATTTGTACAATTTTCAAAAAACTATTTGCGCATTTCAGCTCAATTTCCATATTTATATATACCACACATTTAAATGCCTTCCATATCCGAACATTTTCGTAAACATTAAAACAATTCAAATTTGAACATGACCCAACGCATAGAATTTTAAAAACTCCCAGAAAATTTTAAGCGCAAAAAAAAAAAACTTTGAGTTCTAAATAATTTTAAACTTCAAACACTCCAAAATTTGAAATTTACCAATCAATACTCCATATTTTAGAAAAAAAAAATCAAACTTTCCACGGCACCTAATAAATGTCCATATTGTTCAAAACATGATGTATTAGTTTTTCCACATGATTTCCCTATTTTCTCACTTTGGAACCTCCAACCTATAATATTTAACCGCATAAAACAAATTAACGTGATTTTCATTCTTTTTTAAAACATTTCTTCAAAAATTTAAGCTCCTGACCGGTCGGAAAATTTTGTCTTCATTTCAAATAAATTTGAACATTCTTTTTGCTGTAAGATGATTTCCCTATTTTCTCACTTGGGAACCTCCAACCTATAATATTTAACCGCATCAAACAAATTAACGTGATTTTCATTCTTTTTTAAAACATTTCTTCAAAAAATTTAAGCTCCTGACATATGCTACCATTTTACTTACCCAATTTTTCCATAAAATCAAAACCGGTCGGAAAATTTTGTCTTCATTTCAAATAAATCTGAACATTCTTTATGCAGTAAAAGCATTTTGAATCCAAAACATCATCGACATTTCAACACTTCAAAATTTCAAAATTCCTTCAAACTTGATCATTCTACAAACGCAAACATAATTCAAAACTTAATACATTTCCAGTTTAACCAATTTTTAAAAACTAAACGCCCCTAAGACATACTTTTCTTTTCGAACATTACAACAACTTTCAAATTTAAGCAACCTCTGAAATGTGAACTTTTGTACAACAACAAATTTTTCGAAAACCAGTAATTTCCAAACTTAAACATTTTTACATTTCCCGCGTCTTCAAATTAGAATTTTAACACACAGGCGCGGCGTGTCGCCGCGCTCATATACCTAGTTATTAACAATAGCATAAAAGGAGCTAACACTATAAGTGCCCGATGATTCAAAGGCCCACACAGGCGTGTCATCATCAAGTGAAGGGGACACTATACAGATTAATTGACAAAGCTCAAGCCATCGATTGTATTGTTCCGGAGATACACATCTCCTAAAAGTAAACTGCATGTTAATTCCATCCCAAACCTGAGCTACGGTGGCATCTTGTTCATTAACAATAATGAACAAATCCCTTCCTAACTTCCAACTATAGCCCATTTTAGCCGAACTTGCAACCCACATCACACCTTTCCAAAAGGGGAGCAGGGTTGGGGAAGCACACAGGTTGTTAGGAGACAAGTCATATTTGAAGGCCACAATTTTCCTGCAAATTTTATTAGTGTCTAGGTGATATCTCTTGATCCAAGAGGCAAGCAAACATAAATTAAACTCCTTCAGCTTTTGAACCCCTAGACCCCCAAACTCATGTACACAAGCTCCCAATTAGCCAAGTGGTATTTTTCCTGGTCCTCTTTATCACTCCAAAGGAAATGAGACATTTAAGCATTAATTGCTTTAAGAGCCCACTTGGGAAACTTGATCACTGAAAGCAGGTATGGGGGAATACTAGCAATACAGGATTTAAAGAGTACAAGCCTACTTTAATAGTTAAGAAGCTTGCCCCTCCAACCACCAAAACGTTTAAATGTTTTGCCAACTATCGGCTGTAAGTCTTCGTTTTTCAATTTAGAGAAATGTAAAGGCACTCCCAAGTACTTACAAGGGAAGGAAGAAATTTGACAACAGAAAAAGGCACGTGCGGTCATTCCTTCTTGAAGGTTCTGCAGAAAAAGTTGTGTACTTTGTCTTTGTTTTTTTGTTTCCACAAGGTTAGGGGTATTCTGTTGGATTGACTGTCGCGACGCATAAGGCCTCAGATTTTATTTTTGTTTCTTCTGAACTACACAATAATATGTCCGTGTACATCACTTTGATAGAGGAGTTGGGACATGCTCCATTAATTAAATATTTATAAGTTTACATATGAAAGTGTGTGATATTACCCATATAACTCGTGAGAAACTATACCAAAAGACTTGTTCACGATTTGTATTACGAATATGAAACGGGACAAACATTTGTAAAACTGTTACCAAACATAAATGTCCAAAACTTGGTTTTATTTTATTACAGAAGTGATCAAAACATTGTGAAAACTTTTTAAGGATGCATTGGACTCAGATAATTTATGAAGTTGTTGTGACGTTTCTTTGAACTTTGGGATAATGTTACACCTATGTAAACTTTGTTACATTTTACTCCCGAAAGGAACTTCTATTTATATTGTCAGTGATGGATTTATTTTGCACGAAGGTTTCCCTTGGATCCATTTGACCGCACCTGGGGTCCGAGGACCAGCTCAACATGGGATAAGCTTTATACAAACTCTAGCATCGAGACGGACGAAAGGTTTGCCGTGCCCAGCCTCGTGCTTCAGACAGCCGCTGTTGCTATCAACAACGGGACAGTGTTACAGGTCGTCTCGTTGAGGCCGTCCGTAGAGTTTATGGTGTTCCTACACTTCGCCGACTTCCAAAATGCCCAGCGGCGGCAGTTCAGCGTCCACATCAACAATTAAAACGACGAATTCGTTGAGCAGTATAGCCCTTGGTACCTGAATGCTTCTAGTCTAGAAAATCCTGGCCGGTCCAAGGCCATCAACGACAGGTATAATATTACTCTTACAGCCACCAATATATCCGCACTGCCCCGATGATCAATGCATACGAGGTTTACACCCTCATCGGGCACGACACTCCAATGACCAACTCCAAAGACTGTAAGTTGCCCCCCTCTCTCTCCATTCCCTTCTATAATGTGTTGTCATTAAGTTATATAGCTGGGTTTTTATTTCTCGCAAAAAATAATACTTGCTCAGTTTCAAGATGTTCTACATTTTCTGAATCGCGTGTGAATAGAAGTGTTTTAGTGTCCATGTTCGCTTATTTCAGTCCGTATATAGCCCATATTACAATATCCAAAACATGTTATAATTTCGAAGGGAGGGACTAACCCGATCATAAACACATAACACGCTCAAATATATTTTTGTTATTTGGATACGAGAGGGAAGACATATCTTACCTATACTGTGAATAGTATATTCATATAAAGCCAAATTTTACAGCTATGAATTAAAATGTCGACAATGTTGTTTGAAACTGCCTCGTAGATGAAATGTCTTGATATTCAAAAAGTGTGTTAAAATTTCAGCGTATATCTAGGCACCGGAATGCAACCCTATAGAAGCGCAATACAAGTGCAATATTATGAATATTGGTCTATGTTTTGATTATCAGCATGTATGCTACGCTATGCAACTATAAACATATATAAGTGAAATATAGTTTGTCAAATGATTGGTGACTTGGGTTATACTCGTGGCGCCTCCCAGCATGAAGAGATATGTACTATGCACCCATTTTTTCACTCACATTGTGAGTCGGGTTATACGAAACACGTCAGAAAGGTAATGGCCTCTCTACTCGGTCAAGCAATATGTAATTAAACTAAATGGACTCTTGATGTCCCCAACATTATCTAAGTAGCTGTCGGTTACAACGGAATTAGATTTGAATTTTTTTATTATATAAAACAAAATTAGAACTAATGGTAGAGCATCAAAAACGGTGTTTCTTATATTATCAAGAAAAATGGATTGCGGTTTATGGGCTCACTTGTTCTCTCTCGTAAACATGGTGAAAATAAATAATATGCATACATATGAAAACTGTTATAATCTTGCATGCAAACATCATGGTTGATAAATACACAACAGTCATATAGTCATCACGTCAGAAAATTACACACACTTCGCACTCACACCAGCATGCGCTAATACCCACAGTGACAAGAAGTTACGAACCGGTCTACGGCTAGTGAGACACACCTATATTTATTCCTTTGTATCCCTAGTGACGCTGTTCGAGAAAGTACCAATGGGAAAAACTAGTTTTACTATTTCAGTCAATGAGCTAATCACACCCCTCGGTCCACTCCATCTAGAGCACATCACCCTCGGTTCCTTATTTGGCACAAAGTTTCAAATAGGGAAGAATTTTTTTCTCAAGGCCTATAAGGAACCCAACTTTCAAGTAGTGTCATATAAGGAATTCTCTCCTATTCTATCTAGTAGGAGATTGATCGGGAATCAAGAACAGAGCAAAAATATGCGTTTATAAATATCTCAGAATCATCCATAACAAAGAACTGGATAGAATAACCATCAAAGATTCATATAGGTGCCTATAATATTGTAGGGTATGGAATATGATCACTCGACACTAAAGAACGCAGAGAGATTTCATCAAGATACTGCCACAAACTATAGTCCAAAGGATAAAAAACAACAATACTGCACAACCTTCTCGTCTTGGCTAGGGCAAAGCATCGGATATTTTTCGAGATCTGAAAGTTTGGCAAATGGATTTGAAAGCATAAAATTGGCGCTCGTGTGGAAATTTTTATTCATCAATAACAACAAGTGTCGATGGTGTCGGCGAAGATACCTCCGGTGCTGATTTTGACGACGTTGACCCTCTAATCTTCTCTGGTTGCATCCTGGTTTCTTCTCTATACCGGTACATATGATGGAAATTTTAGAGTTTGTATGACTTCGCAGCAACAAGGGCAAAGGTGTTGGACTATATTAGGCCCATATGTCATGGGTGTGGCTGGGACCAGGTGGCGCGATGAGGTGACATGTAGCCCACCTCTTTTGATTACCTTCTCCCGCAAGTACGAGATCTTATGTTATATGGATTACAGATTTTCCTCAAATTTTAGGGGCCCAGAAGATGCTTGAAATAGATAAACAAATGGAAGGGTTTCATTCCTCTTGGAGGTTAATAGCATTTTAATAGAAATTTATTCGCATAATCAATAAACATTGGTACATATGAATAGAAATATTACATTGAATTGAAAAAGGAATCGATATGTTAACAACATATCATCCAGTTTCTAAAAAAAAAACATATCATCATCCCAAGCTTTATAAATACATGTCCTTGAGTATGTAGGATGAAACATGAATTGATTCTTGAAGTGTAATAGCTTCAACATGCTTAATCGAAAATATGATCATATGTCAATCTACATTATTATATTCCAAGTGAGATACATAGCATGCTACAAAAATCCTAGTTAATTCACAGTTTCTTCTAATCATGATATATAGAAATGGAACACTCAAAGTGTCGTGCGTAAGAGCATCTCCAGGAGCTCCTCTATATGGACATCTATAGCAAATATAGAGGACCGAAGCCCGAAAACGCTCTCCAGCAGCCCATCTACATGGTCATCTATCGATAGATGTCCACCGAGCTCCCGGGTCGCTCATCCACATCTGGCCGACGGAGCCGTGATCCTCCACACCAACTGCTTGCTCGCTCGGAAGCCTCCCGCGCGCATCCGGAGGTTGCAGGGGACGAGAAGGTCGCCGGCGCCACTCCCCCGACTCGCCATGGAGGTATGCTCGGCTACCTTTTTTCGATTTAGAGAGCGAGGTAGGAGAGAGATTGGGGACGGCGGCGGCGCTGTGAGGACGATGGGGACGGACGAGATGAGGGCGGCCGGAGGAGGCGCTGTAGGCCGCCGCTTCGTCGGCGATGGGCCCCCTCGTCGGCGCCGTCCTGGAGTGGAGATGGGCACGGGAGGAGAGATGGCGGCGGGGCATGGATGCAGGCCGCCGCCTCCATGGATGCCGGCGCGATTGGGGGCGGCGTCGCCACGAGGGAGATGGGGTGCAGGGGGATGGCGGGGCTTGGTGTGGGCGGCGTCGTACTGGGAGGCGCGCAAGGCAGGATGGGGATGGGGACGGCGGCCGTGCGCAGTTTCGCTCGTGCTGGACACGCGCAAGGCTGGGCTGGGCTGTGGATTCCTCGATTCCTACTGCTGCTGTTTCTGCCTGCTATTTCTGCTACTGATGTTGTTTCGATTTACACTATAGAGCGTTCATGCCTGCTAATTCTGCTACTGTTGTTCGTGCTGGTACTGCCGTTTGTACTAAAGTAAGATCTTGTTTATTTTAGATGGACAGTTCTGGGATGAACAACTCACAAACACCTAGCAATGGTTCTTTTCTGGACATGATGAACATGGGTTCCGGTGAGATGCATTGGGGTGAGACACAGGATTATAGTCCAATTGGGGAACAAGTGACGATGCCAACTGAAAATGTTGTTGCATCTGGTAATCCTAAACCGAGCAGAAAGGGTATCCCTAAGGGGAAAAATTGGTCAAGTCTTGAGGACAAGGTGTTGATAGAAGCATGGGCAAACACTAGTTTGGATGGGGTAGTCGCAACCGATCAACATTTAGATTCTTATTGGGCTAGGATTACAGAGTACTACAACCAACACAAGAATCCGCATGGCAGCACCGTAATGTTGCATCGGTCAATGGTCGCTACACCACTATTTCAACCGCTACGAGTAAGTTTTGTGGATGCCTTCAGCAGGTTTTAAATAGAAACCAAAGCGGAAGAACTATAGACGAGAAGGTATGCATGTTTCGAACATTTGTTAACTATCTTCCAATTCCCGTCTAATATTCTATATGTGTTTCCTACATATTTTAACTATACATTTCTTGCTGCAGAAAGAGGAGGCACACCTTCTGTTTATTCAAATGGATAAAAAAAAAGCCTTTTACATTCATGCACTGTTATTTAGAGTTTGCGAAGTATCCAAAGTGGGAGACAAGAGAACTTGAAGTTTCTCACAAAAAACAAAAGAAGAAGTCTGATGCAAGTCCAGGAGTATCCGCTGGTATTATTGAAGATGGCTTCAGTGTATCTTCCAAAATTCTTGAACGAGAGGAGGCACCTTCCGGTGCCAAGCACGAGAAAGAAGCCCGGAAAGGTAAAACTCCCATGCCCGATGGTAGTTCTTGCAAGTTATCATTACAATCTGTGTGGGCACAAAAGCAAGAGAAGGATGAGATGAAAGAGGCTTCCAAATCTGCTCGCTACGCACAAGTAATTGAATTGCAAAAGGAGAAGGTTGCATTGAAAAAGATGGATGTTGAACGTAAGCAATTTGAAATGGACGAGAGGGTTATGCTGGTGGACACTAGTGGTATGAACTTTACAAAAGCAATTCTACGAAGGGAAGCAGAATGAGATCATTACTCGCCGCCAAGGAATGTGATTTGTTAGCTGCTTGATGTATTAACTATGTTATTTGTTAGCTGCTTGATGTATGAACTATGTTGTTTGTTAGCTGCTTGATGTATGAACTATGTTATTTGTTAGCTACTTGATGTATGAACTATGTGATTCGTTAGCTGCTTGATGTATGAACTATGGATTACATCACTCATTGCATTTTAGAAAGGAAATGTTTTATTGATAACACTGCATTACATCACTCGTTGCATGAAAGGTAGAACTAGATGAAAATAAATGGATTACATCACTCATTGCATGAAAGGTAGAACTAGATGAAAATAAATGGATTACATCACTGGTTTCCAAACTTCTGCCAAATGTTCTCAACTAGATCACGTTGAAGCTGAGAATGATCAGCTTTATTTTTAATCCGGTGATGCATGTGAAGAAAATCACTCAGCTCTTCTGCATAAGTACGAGATACTGTGACCCTTTCTCCCATTCCATCATAAGTGTAGCTTTGATGACCATTGTCTCGCTCCTCTTCAACTATCATATTGTGCATTATGACACAAGCTATCATGACATCACCAATTTCTTTACGCTTCCAACCTTTAGCAGGTCCTCGAACAATGGCAAAACGAGCTTGCAGAACTCCAAAGGCTCGTTCCACATCTTTTCTAGCCGACTCTTGCATTTTGGGTGTCTGGAGCTGGTATGGTTTTCACAAATGTTGCCCACTGTGGATATATGCCATCTGCAAGGTAATACCCCATTGTGTACTGATGACCATTGATACTATAATTCACTTCTGGAGCTTCGCCTTCCGCTAGCTTTGCAAACACGGGAGAACGTTGAAGAACATTCAGATCATTGTTAGACCCTGGTAAACCAAAGAAAGAATGCCAAATCCAAAGATCTTGTGAAGCAACTGCTTCCTAAATCATTGTGGGCTCTTTCACATGGCCTTTAAACATGCCATGCCATTTCCTTGGGCAATTTTTCCAAGCCCAATGCATGCAATCTATACTCCCTAACATACCAGGGAATCCTCTTTCCTCCCCTATTGCAAGCAATCTTGCAGTATCTTGCGCATTTGGAGATCTTAGGTACTGGTCCCCAAATACTTCGCAAACTTTGATCACAAATTTCTTGCAAGACTCTAAATTTGTGGATTCTGCTGAGCGGATGTACTCATCCGCTAAATCAGCAGCTATTCCATAAGATAACATCCGCATTGCCGCGGTCATCTTTTGCAGAGGATGCAACCCAAGAGCTCCAGCAGAATTTCTTTTTGCGTAAAATAACCCTCATAGTCATGCTCAAGTATACCATTAACTATGCGGTTAAACAAATTACGGGACATCCTAAACCTGTGCATAAAAAAGGTAAATGAGACACGGTACTGAAAATATACAAACACAGAGTAGTGTTCTAATGCCAAACCTTCGCCGAAATAAGTGCTCGGGGTAGCGAGGATTTGGTTTGAAGTAATCATCCCAGAGAAGAACAAATCTGGCATCTCTTCCTCTATCGATTATCTGACGTCCAAGCTTGGAACCGCCACGGCGTCGTGCATTTCCCTGCTCTTCCTCCTCGGCGATTGCTGCCATAATAAGTTCATCGTCGCCTGATGAAGACGACGATGAATTCATCATCATATCCCAAGAGGTGCTCATTGTATTGTGAGAGAGTGGATAGAGAGCAAAGAAGCTACAACCAGGAATGTAGTGAGAGAGGTGGGAGATGGTGGTATATATAGATCTGAAAATATAGCCGTTGGGAATATAGCCGTTGAAAATATAGCCGTTGGGAATCTAGCTGTTAAAAATATATCCGTTCAAAAAATAGAGTCGTTGAAAAAAAGCTGTTGAATGGTAGTTATAGGATTGTATTAAAATATAGGAGAGAGAATATAGATGTCCTGAATATAGATGTTCTGCTGGAAAACTGGGGACATCCAAAAAGGAATCTTTATAGATGATCCTCTATATGGAGATATAGAGGACCAAATTTGGATGAGCTCCTGGAGATGCTCTAAAAGCAATACACATGACACAAAAGTAGTAAGGTGTGTACCCTAGAATATGGGTGATAAACAATAATCCTGAAGAGGTAATTTCTCCTCTTTCATTTCTCTCTCCTGCTACAGTGCCCTTGAGAGTCTCCTGCTCAGATCCGGCCCGATCCGAAGCCACTCTCGCCGGTGCTGCTGGCCAGAGTTGGTGGAGGACATGCGCTAGAGGCAGTAGTGTACATAGTAGGCCTAGATATAGTCATGTCGTGGCCTTTAGGAGTAGAATACCGTTTGGCCGGATCTGGTACCTACTACTGCTGGCGTTCGTTGATGTACTACTCCGGTGGTGGGAGTGGTTACAATCGGCGAAGCTGGTGGCAGACATCTCCATCAATAAGCCCGCCTACCTGAGCTCGTCCACTTCAGCGCTGTCGCGCGGAGCTGGGTGGTGGTCGCTGGGGATTCATGTCTTGCTTCCAGTGAGGAAGGAGATAAGGGGTGACCTCACTGCGGGCTCCTTCAAGAAGCGCGTCTGCCTCCAGGTTTGGAGTTGTTGTGTCCTCCTCTTGCTCTTGGCCGGCCTAGGTGGAGAGGGGGAGATGGGGGAGAGTGCGGCGGTTGCTGATGCTGGATGGTGGTGGGGAGTTGTCGTGTCTGCGTGCAAGTCGGCGATTTCCTCCAGCGGAGGATCCTCAACAGCTTCGGTGCAGCGGTGTTCATTCATGTTGCCCCAAGGAGAGTGACTGTCCCCGGCGGCGACAGGGATGACTGCGCCTAGAGGCTGAGCAAAGACGGCGCATCCTAAGGTCTCATTTGCTTTTTGTGATCTTTTAGGGTGCTTTGTGTAAAAGTTAGGGATCTATGTGCTTTTTCTATTTTTGTTGAGGTCTTCCTTGTAAAAATGTAACCACTCCCTAATCAATGCAGTACCTTGGTCCTTTGGGAGCTTTCTTCGTTCAGAAAAAAAGATAAACAATAATCTTAGTAGCGGTCAAAATATGGGTATACACAGCGTATTGGTGCCCCTAAAAAATAAACACGTCGTGAAAAGCGCATATTCTGCGCCTTTTGTTGCTCAGTTGATAGTCATCCACCACACGATCTGTTATGCGGCATTTAGGTATTATACCCTGATAGATTGAAATTTTGTGGTAGTTTGGTAAGGCGCACACAGGAAGCGTGGTGCATTAAGTTGTTGTGTTAGGTACACCGTTTCGAGGGGAATAACTTAATCACAATCAAATATTGATAATAATTTGCTTCATCTTTCGCACTGGAATTTTATTTCATTAATATATAAATATTATTACATTAAGATATAGATTTTGATTGAATTACACTACAACCACTTATTTACGAGATCCATTCCTTACATGGATCCCCTATTTCTTTTTCATTATGATGAAGAAGTGTTGATGTGATTTTTTAACAACAGGAGAATGTCTCTATTGTTGAACTGGGACGGGATTAAGGTTTTCAACATTCTTCACCTTCACACCACTTTTTATCTTAATTTATCCTAGAAAAACTTCACCACAAAACACTCTACATTTGTTTTTCTCTGTGGATCCGTTAGTGTAGAAGATAATTTCCGACAACTGTATAGAAATTCAATAATAAGTTTTAAATTTGAAGACCATGTGTGCTACTATGGTGGGTAATATAAAAAAATGTTTAAGATCCTAAAAATTCCAATTCAATGCCAAATCCTACTTTCCCAACAAGAACACATAATCAATCTCTCGTTTGTTTGACAATGTTAAAACAACAACTTTTACCACGTACTTCGACTTGTAAAAAACATTAGGGAAGACTTAGGACTTACTTATGTACAACTAGTAATTTTCAGGAAAAAAATTTATCTTCTAGCTAAGTTTGATAAATCGGACAGAGAACCGCGAAGTAGGGGGAACATCAACTAGAAAAGATAGAGAATAAAATAAACCCAAAGTTTAAACTTGGTTTATTTTTGAAAACAGAAAACGCATATCTAAGACTAACACGTAAGTGGGAATAAAAACAAATGAAGAACCACAAGGATTGCCTCCCGAAAGCGTTTTATTTATAGACATATAGTTAGTCTTTACTGCTTTTTATATATTTTTCACCACTTGGAGTACTATTGTGTGGCCAAACGTAAAATGTGTTAGTAACCTTAAACATCTTCCATGAATTATGCTCCGTAGTCTTCTTGGGAAGTGAAAATTTATATTGCCTTCCTTCGTATCAATTGTTGCACCTACAGTTTTTAGGAAGAATCTTCCAAAAAATAATTTATAAACAAAGAATAGCTCTCTGTACCATGATGATAAATGAAAGGGAACACAAGATATATAAATATCAATCGTACCACCATCTACCAAGAGTTTATTTAATACAAGAATCATCAATATGTAAATAAAAAGAGCATGGATCCATGGTAATTAAAGCCAAACATATTAGAAAGACTTGGCATAGTGAAAACACTAGCACCTAAATCACATAGAACATTGCAAGAATAATTACCAAGACCAATGTTAATGATAGCTCTTGTATCCACAAGATTTAATGGGATCAAGTACTATCTTTTATACCTTTAAAGCTTATCATCAAACATGTACGTGAGAATATATATCCCAAACGGCTTTTGGAAATATCAATTGAAGGATTTCTAGAAAGATTTTGTAAAGTAGAGACAATATCACGTAAAGAACAATCATAACAAACAACAATATGATCTTTAGGAGTATCAACTTTAGTAGAAGAAGCATTCATTTTTTATCACAATCATCAATTTTTTAAGAACTATAAATTTCTAAGACCATAAGGTTTCTTGAGTAATATCTATAGTTACTTGAAGGTGCTTAATTTTTTCCACGGGGCTTCTTTTGGGATGAATAATTTTCTTAATAGTAGAACCCTCCCTAGTTAAAATTATACCTTCTCACACATATAATAAAAGTTTTCAAAATACCAATTAACTCTTTATCGAGTTATTTTTAGTAGAATTAGCCGTCTAAGATCTCTAGACATATTATTATACCACTACCATAATTATTAGAATGGAAAGAAGGTAGGAAATTGTTTCAAATATATTCTTATAATCATTATTTCTGAAAGTATTTCTACTAAAATTCAAATAACATATTTCATAAAAAAACTTCAACAAGCTCACCCAAGGGAAAATTATGAACATTAGGTTTAGGAAGTATAAACATTAAAGCATCAACTTCAGAACTTAGGGACTCCACCTCCTCAAGCGAATTGACCATTTCGGTTGAAATGGAGGCCCTCTCATTGAGCCACTAACCATGATTATCCAGCATATTATCAATAATAGTCTTGGATTCGGAAATAGTTTTGGTCATAAAGTCACCACATGCAGCAGAATCTAGCAAACCTCTAGAAATATATTTCAAGCCAGGGTAAAAAGTATGGAGAATAACCCACACACTGACTCCATTGGAGGGAAAAGTTATAAGCATATTTTTAATCCTTTCCCAAGCCAAAGCAACATGCTCATCCTCATTTTGTCCAAAGCTCAAAATGTGTTCCTATTTCGAAAAATTGGTAGGACGAGGATACTTAATAAAATCTTATTTGCAATTATTGGAAGAATTTAATATTACCATTATCATAGGATAAAGACACTCATTAGCTCTGCCGCACAAGAAAAATAGTTAACAACGTAAGCTTTGTAATACTGTTCGCATTTAAAAAAAATCATATCATAGGTTTCACAAAAGTCATGCAAATTCAAATAAGTGACCACTGGAAAGCACCTCTAAACTTATCATTAGATATTAAATTAAGGATACAAAATTAACATGAGGAGGGTAAATAGGACTGCTAATAAATAGATCAATGTGCACATTAGTAAAGTCACACAACTTGGTGCTTGCAGCGTTGGTTCCCATAATAGCAATATAAATAAATAATAATAATATTAGAGGCAAGTAATATTTTTTTGTACATTTGATTTCTCATAAAGAAAACAAAAAGGTCTCTTGTTGTACATAACCATACTAAAGTAGTTTCAATGATAATGGCAGGATAATGAGATAGATGATAAGATAATATTTTTATTTTAGTATTATATAAAAATATTTAAAATGTAATGCTATGATAAAGCAAATGGAGTTTATTGTTAAGGAAATTGGACCAGAATCCACGGGTTCACTGTTGTCTCTGTTTGAAACATGGTGACACAAAATAATAAGCATAAATAGGAGAAATTGAATAATAACTACATGCAAATATCATGGTTGAATAATAGGAAAAACATTCACAAGGGCATCACATGCATAAAACCACACGCTCCTCATGCACGCGAACATGGGATAATACCCCCCCCCCCCCCCCCCCGGTATACGCATCCATGACATGCAGTTAATTTCTCAGTATGGAAAACTACCTTAAGTACAAAGACATGAAATTGATAATATATCTAATGCTATGAGGGACACAGCGATACATAACATTTCATAACCCTAGGGAGTCCGTTTAATAAAGTACCAACGGCACAATTGTTTTGTAAGTCATGAATCTTCATACACTAAGAAGAAAGCTTCCCACATGTTTTCCATATTTTGAATTTTCTCTTGATTTATGTGGTTTTTGTCAAAACAGGCCCAAAATTGTTCATGTGACCATTTATAGCTAGGTGTTGAATTTTTTAACTTCTTTGGGGGATGTTGTGTACAATCATGCTAGAATACCTATACATGACATTTTACTCTAATTTTGTGGCCAAACTATAACGGACTTGTAATTTAAATTTGAATTATTTTTGGTAAATGCCATTAAGCTCATTTAATGAATGGAATATAGTTAAAAACTCCAAAAATCAAAATATTCAGGGTTTGACTCCAACATGCTATGCTCTGTATAAAAAATGTGAAAGGCCGATTTAAAATCTTATTTGTGCTACCTGCTTCATAAACACTCGCATTTTCTACACTAAACAGATGATATAAGTGAAATCAAAAAAACTTGGAATCTCACTTTGCCAATCTTGTTTACAATATTAAACCCCATATTTGTGCCATTTTTGTCTGATAGCAATAACTTAACTATGGATATGGATATGGCCATGACTTGATCATTTGGCAGTGTGTGTAAGTGTTGTATTTTTTGAACAAGTTATGTTTGCAAGACTATGTTGTTTGTGATGTAAGTGATGTTATGACTATGTACCGGTTCTCAACATAAAACCAAATTTGAACTTTCCTCACTACCTTCTCTAACATACCCCCCCCCCCCCCCCCCCCCCTCCCCCACCAACATAATTATACAAAATAAAACTACTAATGTTGCTCACTGATTTCTCTAACATAATATCAACTACTACTCCATTGATTTATTTAACATAATTATACATAAACCAACTAAAAATATTCCTCACTCTCTCCACAAATGTTCCCGGTTCCCGCCAGTGTCGTCGTCGGCACCCTCCATTGGGGCCTTGCCCTTGCCCTCCACCTCTTGGGTCCATATGTAGGTCCTCCTCATACTACGCGGCTTTGGCCTGCTCTGCGCTTCTGCTTCAGCCACAGATGCGACAAGAGTATCCACGAAATCTTGCTACTCAATAGAATGCCTGGCCTGCTCTGGGCTTGAAAATCAGCTATAGACTAGGCCACAGCCGTGTCGTCGTCCACCTCGTCGGATTCGAGATTAATGGACGGAACGGGAATTGCATCAGACGTGAAACGGCGGCTGATATTGCGGCTCCTGCTCGAGCTCAGAGGGGTTCTTCTAGAACGTTAACCGGCGGCTCATGCAATCTCCATCGGAGCAAAAACCAAGGATATGTGATGCGGCGGCGGTGGTTGGATCAAGCTGCCGCCGCGACCGGGTTGGAGGGCCACAACCGAGAGCCATGGAAATATTAGAGAACTTGGGCGTTGGTTGCACGGAGAGGAAGAATACGTAAGTGGGAGGGATGGATGCAAAGGAGAATAAAATGGCTGCTTTGTAGGTGTATTCGTCTGGATCGGCAACAATGGCGACGGCATTGATTCGGCTTGCTAGACTAAGCATGCGGGGGATAGACTAGACAAGAGATGGGAAGGTGGCGAAGCAGATAAGCGACTACTCATGAGGGTGGGTGTAATCTTATAACCGGTCCCACTTGTAACCTATAAGTGGGTCCCGCATGTGCCAGACCTTAGTCAATGAACGGTCAAAGGGGTTGACTCGATGGAAAGGATTTTGGTCATTCGCCAGGCTGGTTTCGATGAACCGGGGAAAGGTGAGGAAAGTAAAGGTTGTGGGCAAAGCTGAGTAGTGCAAACCAAACTGGGGCATCAAAATGGAAAACCCATTAAATATAGATGAAATAGGCATGATGAACCACCATTAAATTGCTTATTTGCATTGGATGACCAAGCATCTTTTTCACGACAATGATCTAACATTTGTTCCTTCCTATGGTAGTCGATGCAATGATGGCTATCAAAATTGAGTATGGAGTAAAGAAAAATTGGATGGGCGATCCATGTTTTCCAGCCAAATATGCATGGAGTGGAGTGAAATGTAAGAACACAACTGATATCACTATGAGGATTATATCTCTGTAAGTATTCTTTTGATGTTATTTAATCTTTCATACGCAAAGACTAGACCTTGCCTCATGTTCTACTGCTAATTTTCATGTAGGGATTTGTCCAACTTTAACTTGAATGGAGTGATATCTAATAACTTCACATTGCTCACAGAACTCCAATTTTTGTAAGTATAAGATAATGCTAGTGACTATTGTATATACAAATCTCTCACAAAACTTATAGACGTCTTCATACCCAATATTTTTCCATTCCAAAGCACTCCCTCTTGATAGATGATTATAGGAAGGTATGGAAGTGTATAAAAGTGCATAATACTTGCCCTTTATAGCTCTATTCCACTATCCACAATATCTGACATTTCCATTTGACGTGAATGGGGGAGCACCTTCGACCTGTAGTTGTTAACAAAGAACACCAACATGATCTACCTTCGACATGATCTATATGGAATGGGGGAGACATCTGTTTGAATAGATTTGGTTGCAATTGTTACAAATGTTAGAAAATATTGATGCGGTCTAAACATGTCACACTCTACAGGGATTTGTCTGGCAATAGCTTTAATGGCCCAGTTCCATATAGCTTGTGTAAAGAAACTGCAGGGCCGCTCGTTTTCAGGTTTGGAAGTTTCCCGAGGTTTCCTTTTCTGTGAATATGCATTATAGTTCTACTTGGATGCTTCTTTCTCTATGATTTTTGGCATCGGAACGAGTTGAGGATTTTTTTGTGCCAAGGTAACTCTGAACCGACCATTTGATGTATTTTCCTGTTACAGGTATGAATCTGGAAAAGAAACGTGCAACAAAACAATAAGTCCGCCTCCATCAAGAAATAAAAAAGTTATATTATCTATTTCAATAGTTGTTCCCATGGTGGTAGTGGTTGGAATTGTTCTTTCATATTTGATCTGGAACGAGAAGAAAAAAACCAAAAGTGTGTATGCTCCTCTCTTTTAGTAACGTTTAACTGAAACCATGGATTATTGAGGTTTGCTAATAACTCGCATTTGTTCAATAAGATTCTACACATGATCCTTCAAGAGAATCAGAGCTTCACAGTACTCTAGGAAGTGCAAAAGATCACAGAGATCATCTGCAAAATACCGAGAACCGTCGATTCACCTACAAGGAGCTGGAAAAGTTTACTAATAAGTTTGGGCGATTCATAGGACAAGGAGGTTTTTTTTTTAGATAAAAAGGGCTCCGCCCCGGTTTCATTTCATAGAAAAGAAACCACCATGTCTTACAAGAGCATTCCGGAGAACGATTAACATCGCCCCAGAAACTAGAAAGGAAATTACAACGAGATGATTCTCTGAAGCTAGTGCTCAGAGAACATCAACCCAACGAGGGAGGACCCAGAGAGCTTGCAGCATTGACGAGGAGGGATCGTCGGTATCGTACGGAGGAGCTCCGCACCAACACCCACGGCCGCGCCATGTCCCTAGAGGGAGCCTTGCCACCAGCTCCGGCAGCCCACGCGCGCCCTAGATGGACGACACCGAGAAGAGCCACTGCTACCGGGGGTACGCCCCAGCACCAACCTTGAACGCCGTCATGGGACTCCACGAGCAAACCGGACAGTACCTCCAAGGAGGGGACGACGACATAACGCCGCTACTGTCACACTAGCAAGCTAGAGTTAGGGTTTCCCCCGATGCTCGGGAGAGGGCATGCCGGAGAGAGCCTAGATGACAAGGAGGTTTTGGGCTCGTGTACTATGGTCGTTTAGAAGACGATAGTGAGGTTGCTGTCAAGATGCGTTCTGAATCATCAACTCATGGGCTTGATGAGTTCTTAGCCGAGGTACTTCTTTATCGGTTGATGAAAAATATAATTTGAAAATTAAGTTGGGCAAGTCGTTATCATTATTGACTTTACGTGCAAATTAAGACATCTCTGCCTCTGAATCATTACATAGGTCCATAGCTTGACAAAGGTGCATCACAGGAATCTAGTTTCTTTGGTTGGTTACTGCTTGGAGAAGGACCATTTAGCATTGGTTTATGAGTACATGTCTCGAGGCAATCTTTGTGATCATCTGAGAGGTTTGTACATTGGAAATCTTGGTATTGATTAAGAGATAAGAATTTGTAGATGTCCTGTAATTTCATATAATGTATATATGCTTGCTTTATCTTGAGAGGCTATCTTGATTGGATTTAAGATATTTTGGTATCTAAAACAGTTCGATGCTATCTACATATGTTCCTTTTGAAATATGCACATGCTATTCATAAACTGCATAATGCTTCTGTTCCAAATCAAAGTTATATATTCCTAACCATTGGCTGACAAAGTAACATCCTTGTTTCAACCAAATAATTCAATTTCAAACACAAAAGAGCGTAACGGAATTGCAAAAACCAAATGCTGCACAAATGTATGAACATTGACATGTCAAGTTGTCGATACGGTACTGTTCTAACTATTACTATGCTCATATATGAAGGAAAAAATGGTGATGAAACCTTGGATTGGGCAATACGTGTGCGAGTTGTGCTTGAAGCTGCACAAGGTACGATGTAATAAAAAGTTATTATACGCTTAAGCAAATATGTTTTAGATTGTTTGCTTTGTTTCACTAAAGTTTGATGGGACTTGTAGGCCTAGAATATCTGCACAAGGGATGCAGCTTGCCAATCATTCACAGGGATGTGAAGACCAGCAATATTTTGTTTAGGTCAAAATCTGCGAGCTAAAATAGCTGATTTTGGACTTTCTAAAACCTATATTAGCGAAACACAGACTCACATATCAACAAACGCGGCCGGATCAGCAGGTTACTTTGACCCAGAGTATGTCTCTGTGCATATATTATTCCTGTGTCCTCTTTTGATGTAACTTCTAATGAGAAGTTTGCTTTACCAAGGCATGCAAGAGTACTGCTAAACCGATGACACAGTCTTAATCTCTTAATCCAAATTTTGATTTGTTAAGGTGAGGCTTATCTCCCATTTTTCCAGGTACTACCACACCGGCAGGCTCACTGAGAGCAGCGACGTTTACAGTTTTGGTATTGTTCTACTGGAGATAGCTACCGGCGAGCCTCCGATACTACCGGGACACGGCCACATTGTTCAACGTGTGAAACAGAAGATGGCCACTGGCAACATAAGCTCGGTAGCCGATGCGCGACTCGGTGGTGACTACGAGGTTACCTCCATGTGGAAAGTAGTCGACACTGCCATGGCGTGTACAGCGGATAGTTCTGAACGAAGGCCAACAATGGCCGCTGTGGTGGCACAGCTGAAGGAGAGTCTGGCATTGGAGGAAGGCCGTGGGGACAGTGTCAGCAGGGTAAGCCCCACAAGTGACACTGCAGCCTTTGTGTCCACATACGGTCCCTCGGCAAGATGAAGATGCGACCATAACCAGATTATTTTGGCAGAAACAAGATGTGTGTGTATTACAACGGTGTCTTTTCCCTCGTGTTAAGGAAAATTTATATGTGTGTATAAAATCGTGGTGCATTGGTTTGGTTTATGTCTGCAAAACAAGAAAGAAGCCGAGGGGTGAGATTACAGCTTCTTCAGATACAGAGCTACTTTTCATGCTCATATGTACGAACCTACGACTTGATTACTCTAGTTTGATGAAAATATGGTGCAATATGATGCACTAGTTTGCTTCCATGTTTATTTGATTTCCTGCAGTTTTTCCTTTGATGTGATATTTCCATGATCCAGGATTCAAAGCTCTGGTTTGCAAATTGTTATACCATTCTACAACTAATTTTTGGAGGAAATCCTGCATGTATGGGTCTTCGTGTCCTCTGCCGTTGCAATTGTAGTGGTGGAGGTAAATAGTACCATGATATTCCTTGACTTCAAAACGTTGAAAAACGAATCAAAAGTCAAGATGAAGTGCGAACTTTTCAGTTGGTGGTAGACTTCCGTGGGAAGACATAAGACCACCGGTTCACGCCTTCTTTTTTTTTTTTAGAACTGTGGGGCAAAAGCTTTGCCCCAACCATTTTATTAAGAAGAAGTTGCCCGGTAATTAGTGAAAGAAACCAGGCGAAAACCATACAACAAACACAACAACACGGGAGGGGCCAACACAACCACAAAGAGCAACACCTGAAACAAGCAACTCCCGAAGCGACAACCCCACTCTACCTAAGCAACCGCGGACTGTTCACGTCTTCTTTTTGTAACAAGGGGAGATGCCAGAGTCGCCAATATCATATCAGATGATGTACAGAGTACAAAGTGGAGTACACATAGCCAAGGAAGCTGCCATTTTCCAAAGCTGCATAGACTGGGCATTGGCTATTCGTATGAGCTAAGTTGTTTCAACTGAAGACAGGTTCAGACAACCTTTGTTCTAGAACCTGATAAGCATGGTTATAAGCATCCGCGTTGAGGTCCCTGGTATTCCCTAATTTCCCAATTAACTTGATCAAGACGAAGGAGCCTGTTCGCTGCCCCTGGCAATAGTTAAATTGTGTGTTAAGAAGGTGACATGACGAATCCGGAGGAGGCCTGTAATTTTGGCTGCCAGGAGAAGAGTTGAAGCTTCAACTGGAGATGCGATGGCGTTGGTGCTTATGAGGCCAGCACAAGAATGGTACGTGATGTCTCCACACGTGTCACTGAACTTAAGAAAGGCTCCAATACCTGTAGAGCATCGTGACCTGCATTGCGAGCTAGCATTTTTCCTGTTCTGAACTTTTTTAGGTTTGGGACTTTCACCATTAGAGATAATGGTGAAGGTCTATGTCAACTATGGACAAGGTCAATATGAGTAGCTATTACATAGTGGATCGTCACATTTATTTAATTCCAGCTGTGTATTATCTTCTACTTAAACTGAATGGGAGAGCACCTCTTTTCCTGCTTTGGACATTTCAGTATCTTAGTAGGAAAACATGTCCAGTAGGGCACCACACATCAGTTTACATGTTCAGAAGCTTCAGAAAAATAGAGCGCATACAACATGTATGTAGCACTCCAGAAATCTTCAACTCTATATTCAGAACGCAACTGGATATAAACAAAAATGATTATTTTAATGTCGGTAGTGCTAGCCATGTTTAGATTAGCTAATAGTATTTACAAAGACAACTGCTCTTTTTTATTCCCGAGCTGCCTTTCAATTTTTAGCTGGAATTTTACATATGTTTTGTCTATAACTCTGCATGTTATGTTTTCATATTTTTTACTCCCTCCGATCCAATAAAATTGTTGTACCTAAACACCGTAACATGCACAAGTTATCTGTATAGCGTGTGACAGCACCGGACCACAAGCAGGTGCAACTGGATATGTTGTCATCGTAGTAGGTAACAAAAATATATGCATCTTGGTGAACAACTTTGACCGTAGCGGACAAGCAGTAGATTCACGACAAGAGTTCGGTTCCCCTCCTCCCCTCCTTCTCCCACGCTGACAGCGGCGAGGGCCCCCAGGTGAAGCCCATGCAGAGCCAGCGGTGGCGGATCTCTCCTCCCAACGTGCTAGGAGGGTCTGACGGGGCGGATCCCGGTCCGGCGGCGGTGCAGCCTAGCGATAGCGATCTCGGCCGACGTTTCTC
This sequence comes from Poa pratensis, assembly GCA_947311845.1. Taxonomy (NCBI): domain Eukaryota; kingdom Viridiplantae; phylum Streptophyta; class Magnoliopsida; order Poales; family Poaceae; genus Poa; species Poa pratensis. Next base: position 27,216,997 of record CAMZMU010000084.1, read on the forward strand.
CAGCCATGGCTCGCAGCGGCGAGGGCAGTTGCTGCGGTAGCGGTCCCAGCAGTTCTTATTTTCCTGTTTGTGAACTGTTGTATGGTAGTTGCTTTATTTTTAAAGCGGGGCGAAACCCTATTTTAAGAGAAATATATGCATCTTGGTGAAAGTATTTTAATTAGACGTGAGTGCATGACCATTAAAACAAGATTTTCACGGCTGGACTTCAGCCAAATCAACGAAAAAAATATTGTTTTCATAGTAGGTACTAAAATTTTCCCATCGTAGTGGGCACTAAAATGTATTGCATCTTGGTCAAAATATTCTCGTTAGACATGATTGTAAGACAAAGTCAAACAAGATTCTCACCTTGTTTAATTTGCTCAACCTTTGTTTTGCCCAATGGCCGAGAAAGGTACGTCAGTTATTATTAAGTAAGAAATATACCCGGTGTACCTACAATTTTTAAGCAATGCCTTACGTAGTTACGTATATATATTGGGAGCCAACTTGAGATGTGAGTTGTATGCTCGCGTGGAATATTCTCGTTAGACATGATTGTAAGACAAAGTCAAACAAGATTCTCGTCTTGTTTAATTTGCTCAACTTCTGGTTAGCCCAATGGCTGAGAGATGTATGCCAGTTATTATTGTCAGTTATTATTAAGTAGTTCCTCCGTATTAAAATGTAAGATATTTTATTATTTTTGGACCTACATGTATCTAGACATGTTCAAATCTTGTACATGAACATATCTAGAATTCTAGATATATGTGAGTCCAAAAATGGTAAAACATCTTACATTTCGATACGGAGGGAGTATGAAGTAATTCGTGCAATGTTAATAATAACTGACGTACATCTCTACAGGTGACGCCAGCATGCAACTCACATCTCACGTTGGTGCGCAATATATATAGGGACTCAGGATGGCATTGCTCAACATGCCATTGCGCATTCGGCGTGGAGTTGTTGTTTCAATGGCGCCGCATGTTTTCTTTGCTGCATTCGTGTTAGCAGCCACAGCAGTTCATGTCGCCGGTCAGCAAGGTAATCTCTCCTAAAATCATCGACCATATCCATTTACCCATGCGGTGGTGTTGAGATCTTACATGAGGAACAAAAATAGCCGGCTCTTGATATTCCGACTCTTTCCATCCTGGTCGTGGTGTAGGTCAATCAGGCTTCCTCAGCATCGACTGCGGCCTGGACGGCGCATTCAGCGGCCGCAGGGACACATACACAGACATCACCTACGTCTCCGACGGTCCCTACGTCGACAGCGGGGAGAACCACAGGATCGCCGCCGATCAAGTGAGCAAGGCTTTCGACGACCCCTCACTGGAAACGCTGAGGAGCTTCCCGTCCGGCGTACGGAACTGCTACATGCTCCCCACCGAGAGCGGCGCCAAATACCTTGTCCGGATGGAGTTCTTCCACGGGAACTATGACGGCAAGAACAACCCGTCGTCGGTGCAGTTCGACCTGCACCTGGGGACCAACTACTGGGACACCGTCTCGAACGTGTCCTACTACTGGTCCGAGGCGGTGTTCGTCGCGTGGGCGAGCTGGATGCCGGTGTGCCTGCTCAACACCGGCAGCGGCACGCCGTTCGTCAACACGCTGGAGCTGAGGCAGCTCGGGGCCTCGCTTTACCCGGACGTCACCGCTGACCAGCCCATGAACACCTATTTAGCTAGGAGAAATTTGGGGCAAGCACTACTATCCGGTATGTTTGAAGTTTTCCGATACTAAATTATGGCATTTACTTCTTCTTGTCTTTTTATAGGGAGCACTATATATGGTTTGGAAATATTAATATGTCACGCATACATTTATATATAATTCAGGATGAGACTATTCCGTGACCCCTTAAGCCCCGATTGGAATGTCGTATTCCGGGCGTAAATAGCGGGTGGCAAAAATACGGACCTGGGAGTGTCCGTATAATTTCCGATGGATCTGTCATATTTTAACGGAGGGGAAATATAAACGGTCAACCAATCAGGCCCTTAAGAGTTACAAAATACACTATCCTACAACATTTTCTAAAAAATATAATTCCCCCATTTGCACCTCCCACCGGATGCCACCTTCTTTCACTCCTCCTCCAGACAAGCGTAGTGCGCCTGCGCCAGGGGAGCATAGGGACGAAAGTAACACCTCCGTTCACAAAATGATGTCTCAACCTAGCTCAAATTTACATGTATCTAGACAATTATGTCTAGATACATGTAAATTTAGACCAAAGGCTCAAGGTGAGCCCAGCCTTAACTTAATAAAGCAACAACCATAACAGAGTTTGTACACACCGGCTTACCGGCAACAAGAGCGCGCAGGCTCTAAAATAGAAACATAAGGCTCTGCACTACAAAACCCATGCATGCGGGAAGTAAAACAAAGAGGTAGCGAAACTGAAAACCTCGGTTGTCACCCAGACCTAGCTACCAAATGTAAAGGCACCAGCCCCCCCCCCCCCCCCCCCCCAAGGGACTGTGTGAAGGAACAAACTCCTAAAACATAGGGGATACAAGCAGAATGCGAAGAGAGATCTTCAAGGTGCCTCCCTAACCGAGGTGTAGAGCGTACGAATCCTGCTAATCGTAAGCTGCACCGCTTCCCTGTCCTCACGTCTAGCCACTGGCTTCCATACCTGCAAAAACATAGAGAGTTTGTAAAGGCCCTCGGCCGGTTGAGCAGGGAAAATTCCCTCGATAGTAAACTTGTCGCTAGTGGTCCACAGCGTCCAAGTCAAGGCTGCGCAACACATTCATAGAACATGCTTTGTCTGGCCCACGCATCTATGAAGCTCCTTGTAGAGGTCGGGGAAACAAGAGGGATTCCAAGTACAGTGGAGCAGTTCCCGAATGCACTCCACATGAACTTGGCTAGAGGGCAGAGGAAAAAAATATGATTTGTATCCTCATACTCTCAACAAAGAGCACACCTCCCGTCGTCGGCCCCTGCCTACGACGGATGTCGTCGTTTGAAGGTAAACGCTTCCTAATCAGCTGCCAAAGAAAGACTTTGATCTTATGGGGACCGCTATCCTCCAGATTGCAGAGAAGTGTTTCCTGGGGGTGCCCTCGCACAACTTCTGATATAAGGAGCGGACCGTGAACCTCCCCGAAGGTTCAAGCGCCCACAAGATCCGGTCTGTGGACAGAGAGATATATCCGAAGGGATCCAGGACACGCCTGAGTTCAGCCCACTGCGCAACCTCAGCCGGACCGAACTCACGGCGGAAGGGGATGTTCCAATGCCCCTGACTGAAGGCTTGGGCAATCGATATCTCCGGCTCTCCCACAATGGAGAAGAGGCCCGGGAAGGCAGTGCAGAGTGGCGTCATCCCAATCCACCAATCTAGCCAAAGCCTGGTCGATTTCCCATTGCCCACCTGGTGTCTGGCTCCCAAGCGAAACACTGGCAAGACCTTTTGGAGAGATTTCCAGAACTGGGATCCTTGGGTGTGGGAGTCAACCAGCAGGTCCTTCCCACGGAGGTACTTATTCCGGAGGATGTCGGCCCACAAGCCTTCCTTGCCAGAACAAAGTCTCCAAATCCATTTGGCCATCAGACACTTATTCATGAGAGTAGTGTCCATGACGCCCAAGCCCCCCAAGGCTTTGGGAGCACACACATCCGCCCATTTCACCCAATGGTATTTGCGCCTAGACCCGTTCTTTCCCCAAAAGAAATGAGCCCGATGAGTGTTCATGGATTCGCTTGAGACATCATTTTGTGAACGGAGGGAATATTACTTAAGCGCCCTGATAAGCGTCGTGCACTGCGGATGCTCTAACGTGCCTTCTCCAGCGCTTTGCTAGGCTCCATGTTGTTTGTCGAGAGTGCACTCGTCGTACCAGAGTTCGCTTTATTACAGAAGGGACAAAGGTTTTTCTCTTCATAATTTGGTTGCTCGTAGTATAGAAAAATAGAAGTCCATTATGCTAAACCTACAACAACACAGTATCTGAACCAAGAAAGCAGAAATTGACTATTCGAAATCTCGGGAGTCCGCTAAATATTTGCAAAATGAAGTTCAATATATAAAGCATAAAAAACAGAAATACAAGCGTGACACTGTGTAAAACAACAGAAGTTTACTCTGTAAACTGCAAAAAGACAGGAAACATAAGTGCACTCCCTCGTCTTCATTATTGAGACATCTATTTATTCTTTGCGGGAACTTGAGATAGGACAACCGCCCCCCCACCAAGTTTTGGAGAGACCCGTCATGTCTAACATGTCAGTAACCCAATCAATTAAAGAGCAGTTTTTTTTTCGGCCACCATGTTTGATAGACGTGAATAGGGAGACGTTCTCTCATGGGTACCATGTTACACACAAAATAATCAAATGCATTTGGAAATAATTCGTGAATGCCAGATATTTGATTCATTATTGATGCACGATTACCAACTTTATTACAAACATCTAATAAATATAAGTGGAATAAGTCTCTGTATCAATAGCCTTTGCCAACTATTTTTTTCATACAGGGGCAAGACAAGTTTATTGGACTCTAAAACCAACTTGTATTCATCTCAACACAGAAGAGATCTGCTAACAAGATTTTTAGTGATGGAGGCACATGATGTATGTTATTTGGGCCGGGCGTACAACCTTCCCAAAGTTTAACTTCAAGTCGATCGTACTAACACCATGGACAAAAACATGCAATTCATTCCCCATCAGCCTGAAGGAAGTCATTATGACCTGATAAGAGGAAAACATGGAAATATTTGCACATATGTGTACATTGGCATCTATGTCAACCAACATTTAAGAGAATAACATACTAAAAAGTAGAAAATATACCATACCCAACATCCTTCATCTCAGTATCACCAATAACAATATCACCTTATCACCAATAACAATATTACCTCTCTTTCGATACTCATACATATATGTCAAAACGGCGGATCCCTGCAAACATGACAAACTTTTTTTCTTCTTATGAGTCTTCTTCTTAAAGTTGGTATATTGTGAGCCCTTGTTCTTACCATCAAACTTTTCTTTGCCCCGGGCTTATTTTTATTCTTTAACTTGTGGGGTTGGAAGTTCTTCTTATGTAGCCAGAGCTTCTCTCAACAACTCGAGCGTGTGTGTATTTTTTTTATCGCCGATCGTGTGTGGGGGCCAAAAAGAATCCAACACATGATGAGCTATCATTGTGGGACTATATTTTAATTCCACCTCTCGCTGTTAGAATAGGTCAAGTTGACATGTGAATGTTTTTATTAGAAATTATTGCAAATTTATTAATGAGTTGACCAAATATTTCTCCACGACCGCGTGAGTCCTCCCTAGCCACCACGACCTTCTCTCGCCGTCTCACGCCTCCTCCCCCTCTGCTTGGTCATCGCACCTCCTCTGCCATCGTTGTGTCACGACGCCTCCTCCTCCTCGGCCGGCCGTGCCTTCCATACCCGCTGTCACGCTTCATCCTCCACCGCGGTGACTCCTTCTGCACCTTCGACCTCATGCCTTCTTCCGTCACACGCATACCATTGGTCATGCTACTCCTCCCTTCGTCACCGAGCCTCCTCCCATGCAGTTTCACATGTATCAGTGTCGTGGAGCAGTCGAGAAGTTGAAAAAACGAGCTGTTCAGAGCTGATTGTGGAGCAGTCCAAATATTTGATTGTACTTTGAAGATGTGATCTTTTGGTGTAGTCAATATTGACCAAGTGGCCAAAATCATGACTTCGACGACCTTAGTCATTTTGTGAGCCTTTCTTGTACTTGTTTGTGTAGACTTTTATTTCTATTTTTCTTGATATACATCCTATCTATGCAGATACCAACTATTCTTGTGGCGTGTATTGTTTTGATGCAAGTTTTGAGTTTAATAAGCTACATTTGTCGAAACAAACGAACTAAACAAAAAGACAGCTCGCTATAAAACAAGTTCACTCTAGAAATCTGCATCGGTTCACTGTATGAACAAGAAATAAAGTTTGCTCGGTGGGAGTACATCAGTTCATTGCAAGAAAATGTTTATTCTCCGAGACTTCACAAGAGATTGCCACCAGACGGTGGGTGGTACATCATTGGATGTTTATTTCATTTTTGCCACTAGAAAAAAACGAAAACCAATGTAAGTGGGCACACGATTTCCGCCCTGTCCGGAAAGGCACACCTGGAAGTTCACAGTAACATCCAGGGTTCGGGGCTCAAATGTAACGCATCTATTTTCTCAACCCCGGACCATGGAATGGAAGTAATTTTACATCAGAGGATCCACACCCAGTTCAATTAGGTGGTCATGTATGTTCGTGATGATGTTATTGGGATAGTGTAGATCTATTCTTATGTTTGATACTGAGTTTTTTTTCTATAGAAAATAGCTAACTTTTACTTATTCTCATAGATAAATTTTCAATTTTTCATGAAGGTTTCCGGATGATTCATACGACCGATACTGGTGGCGCCGCGTCGGCTCATTGTGGGCAAATATTTCCACCCAAAATACCATCGACCATCTGGATCAGGACAGCTTCGCGGTGCCCATGAGTGTTCTTCAGACAGCCATTACTGCTGTTGGGAATGGCACTGTGCTAAATGTCATGACATGGAAAGCGTACAAACCGTCATTGATGTTCAGGGTGTTCCTCCACTTTGCCGACTTCCAAAAGAGCCAGCTTCGGCAATTCAATGTCTACTTCAACGACGAACGGCTCGACGACTACAGCCCCAAGTACCTAACCGCTTCTACTGTGCAGAATTCAGGCTGGTCTAAGACCACCGACGGCAACTATAATATCACTCTTGAAGCCACCAACATCTCTGTGCTGCCCCCGATGATCAATGCATATGAGATATATAGCCTCATCCCTAACGACACTTCGAGAACGTTCTCTAAGGATTGTGAGTGGTGTCTCCTTCCGTCCCTCCCTCCCTCTCTCTATGTTGGCCCCTGTGTTCTGACAATACAACCTCAGATGTGAACACATTTTAGTTTTGAAAGTAAAAAAGAAGGTCTAGCTTTGATTACAAATATATTACATGTCATAAAGATGGTTAGTTCACGGTTTTGTTTCAACATATACTATATCATAAAATGAGCACAAGTACAAAATCAAATATTCTTATCGGTTTCAACAACAGATAAAACCCACAACAATACTAGTCACATGTGGTGGTGATAACAAACATGGACTATACGACACGTCCGTCCTCACATGTAAACCTTGGCGTGTGTCGGGTTACCCTTCTCTCTACCATGATGCATGCAGTGAGATCACCGAGATTTCTATTAGGTTTAGAATGATAATACTTTAACTTTTGAATGGCTAGTCTGATTGGCATTCCGTTTTCGCCGTTGGTTTAGTCGCCACAAAATTTGTGAAACTATACCTCATGTTGAAATGTTTTGAACCGTTTCTGGTGTTAGTTGCCAAATTTTCAATATTTAGTTTCAATTATATAATAACGACTTGCCAAATTAAAATCACTTAGTTGCCAAGACACTCTACGTCATTACAAATCAATCCATTGTTACATGATACTAGTTCACTGGAATAATATCACCTCCGATCCTAGTTATTGAAAACTCTAGAACATAACCAGTTTCTAGTTTTGCATAACATTGCAAAGTCTTAAAACCTATATAATTTTTTTGCAACTATGAAGTATTTTCTTCGCGACTGTTGTATATAGAAATGGCAAGTGGTGCGACAAAAAAATTCGAAACATGGGAAGATGCGATCCAGTTTTAAATTCCTCGAGGATACAAACTCAGCATTGAAAATGGATCTCTAATCAGATTAACGGTTTAGTAGATAAATAATTTTGATATTTTGCAATTTTTCTGTTAATGTGATGATATAAGCGACGACATGGCAGATTCTGCATGCATTTACATGTGCTCTCCCAGTAAGGGGGAGCTCCATTGGCTATTCACCGCACGGTAGACTAATCTGGGACACCTGCCCCTGATAGAGTAACTGAAAAGATGTATGTATAAATAACTAACCTATCACCATAAGGAAAATTTAGAATTGGTTCTAACTAGAGAACCAGGTGGATGAAACCCCTTAGTAAGTTGGAAATATGAGGGATAATATCTTCACTGCATTCGTCTAAATATTATCAACTAACTATGTTATTTGTGACATTATTCATAGCTGAGTTTGTATTTTCTTTTGTCTATGTGAATATTGCATTTGTGTATAGAATTTCATGGGATTATAATATTTTGTCAACTATGTCAATTTCTTTTATGCTATAATAATTTTTAGAGGCCGTATCGTGCACCGTGGCGGTAGCACTAACTATATATGCTAGAATAGGAAATGCAGACAAAATTATAAAGTGAAATATGAAGAGATTACCAGTAGGTTTGAAAGAAGGTGCTTGCTTCACTATGTGTGCACCCCGGAGGGTTTCGTGCTCCGTACCGGAGGTAGTGCCATCCACTCCACGGATATTAGGATTGGAGTTTTAAAGAGTAGGTGCCCCTGGCTTGCCAGTGATGCATAATGCAAGCAAAGCAGACTACCACTTAAAAGAGATGCCTCCCCTTACGTGTTGCCAATGTATAGGCACCCAACACAGTGGTGAGAGCACCACTGCTTGCGAATAAGCCAACCAGACGTCAATAACAATGGGGCCTCCTCCCTGCTTCACATGCTTTCAAGGTGTTTGATTAAATATCGCTCAAGGGTTGTCTCGCCAAAAATTGCATACCATATTTTCACTTCATATTGAATTGCGCACACAGTTGAGGAGGTAGGTTGGGTGATTCAAAAAACTCATCCGAAGTATCTGCATGGAGCTTGATTTTTCTATCCTAAACAGACAATTAATGCGCGTAAAAGTATTAGAGTTTTGTGATTACTTTTGGATGCAATTAGACTGACAAACCATCATTAAACTACATATTTGCACTCAGTAATCAAATAGTTTTTCTTAAGGGTAGATAAAAACTCCTGACCAGTTCTCATTTTATTTCACTTTGCTATGATAGTCGACACAATGATGGCTATCAAACTTGAATATGGAGTAAAGAAAAACTGGATGGGTGATCCTTGTTTTCCTGCCAACTATAGATGGAATGGTGTAAAATGTAGCAACTTAACTGGGAACACTTCAAGGATAATCTCTTTGTGAGTAATATGGTGGTGATTTTCATGTTGCATGTGAAAATATGTATTATTTTCCTTAAGTTGAATGTTAATATTCATGCAGGGATTTGTCTAATAGTAAATTGAATGGATCGATATCCAATAACTTCACATTGCTCACGGAACTCCAATTTTTGTAAGTATATTTGATAATGAGGATATATGTGCCATATACATATTTGTGAAGAAAAAACAGTTATACTTTTCATAACCACATGCATATCCGGAGCACTCTCTCTTGCTAGAGGATTTGTGGGATGTGGGGAAGTGAATAAAAGGGCATCATACCCTTTATAGATTGATTATCCATATTATCTGTCATTTCCGTTTGAAATGAATGGGGAGTCCCTTTTACATGTAGTGATGACTAAAGAGCGTCAATAGGACCCACTTGAGATGACATCTATTTTGATATATTTGGCTGCATTTGTTACAATGCTAAAACTTGTGTGCCTAATACTACATGTCACTTTCTATAGGGATTTGTCCGGCAATAGTTTGAATGACCCAGTTCCGAATACCCTTTGTAAAAAGAATGGAGGACCACTCGTTTTCAGGTTTGGGTTTTCTTCTTGAGGTTTATTCTCTGTAAATGTTAATTTAAATTGTACTTGAATGCTTACTTTTGTATAATTTGTAGGCACTTGCTATTCAATATTATTGTTGTACCAAAGTAACCCTGACCCTATTGTGGATATCATTTCATTATTTTAGGTCTGAATCTGGCGACGATATGTGCAACAAAACCATAAGTTCGCCTCCCCCGACTCCTTCGACAAATAAAATAACTATATTATCTGTTTCCATAGTGGTTCCCATGGTGGTAGTGGTTGTACTTGTTCTTTCATGTCTGATTTGGAGAAGGAAGACAAATCCCAAATGTGTGTTTGGTATTCTCTTTCATAAACTACTATTAGATATTAATATTTAACATATTAAGTGATTTTACATAATTCAACTAGCATTTGTGCAACCAGCTTCTACGTATCATCCTCCAAGTTCGCCAAAACTTAATAGTGATCCAGCAAGTATAAAAAGTATGGCGGATCAACTCCACGATTCAGAAAATCGCCAATTCACATACAAGGAGTTGGAGAAGTTTACTAATAAATTCGAGCGGTCTATTGGGCAAGGAGGGTTTGGGCTCGTGTACTACGGTCGTTTAGAAGATGGTACTGAGGTTGCTGTCAAGATGCGGTCTGAATCATCGTCGCATGGGCTTGATGAATTTTTAGCCGAGGTACTTTCTCATGTAGTTGAGAAAAATTGCAATTTGAAAATTAAGTCTGGAGTTGTTATCATAGTGATATTACACGGAAATTAAGATATTTTCTTTCTGCTCTATTTCATTACGCAGGTCAATAGCTTGACAAAGGTGCACCACAGGAATCTAGTTTCTTTGGTTGGTTACTGTTGGGAGAAGGATCATTTAGCACTTGTTTACGAGTATATGTCTCAAGGCAGTCTTTCTGATCAGTTGAGAGGTTTGTCATTTACAAACCTTAGTAATGTTTACGTGATAACAAGTTTGTGGTTTCCATAAAATCCAATACAAGTTTTCTAGGCATTGTTTACACTTAAGAGGCTATCTTGAGTTATTTATGATATTTTAGTACATAAATAGTTCAAGGATGTCTACATATATGTTCCTTTTTGAAGTGCCTACAATCAACAATAAAAACTACTCATGGCTGCATTTTGCTTCTTGTGCAATTTTTTTTTGCATATTACGAAACATGTGCTAACAAATCATATGAATTGTTAAATTCCAGCTCATAAGATTGTAAGAGAGTGTAGCGGGTATGCAAACAACGAAATATTGCATGCATGTATTTACTCTGGCATGTAGTGTTGTTAATGCATTTATGTTCTATCTATTACTATGCTTGTATATGAAGGAAAAAAGAGTGTGGGCGAAACGTTGAGTTGGGGGACACGTGTGCGAATTGTGCTTGAATCAGCACAAGGTATGGTATAGTGAAATTTATCTATAGTTCTCAGAGGATGGGTTATAGACCATCTGCTCTTCCTTTCAATAAGGGACTTGATGTGATTTCTGTAGGCCTGGACTATTTGCACAAGGGATGCAGCTTTCCAATAATTCACCGGGATGTGAAAACCAACAACATTCTCCTAGGTCAAAATCTTCGAGCAAAAATAGCTGATTTTGGACTTTGCAAAACCTACCTCAGCGACTTGCAGACACACATAATAACTAATGCAGCTGGATCACCAGGTTACATGGACCCCGAGTATGTGTCTTCGTATACTATATAAATTGTGTACCTATTTCTCATATAGCTTATAAATGAACATGAATTACTAAAGTAGCATTGTCCTAATTTCTTACTCAGAATTTAGGATTGGTAAGATGTGTCTTGTCTATGAAGGAATAAATGGTGTTGGCGATTAAGCCAATGTAACAATCTTATTTAGTTTAATTTATTAATTTTCTAACTCGGAATATTGTTAGAGAATGTAGCGGATATGCAATAAATATTGCCTGAACGTATGAACTTTGACATGTAAAGTTGGTAATGCACGTATCCTAGTACATGAACGAAAAATGATGTTGTTTTACCATTTATTCTTTATTATAAAGAAAGAGAACTAACTATTGTTATGTAATGCATGAATTGTTGTTCTTTAGGTACTACCAGACCGGCAGGCTCACTGAGAGCAGCGATGTTTATAGCTTCGGGGTTGTTCTACTTGAGGTAGCCACCGGTGAGCCTCCAATATTGCCAGGCCATGGCCACATCGTTCAGCGCGCAAAACAGAAGATTGCCAGTGGTAACGTCAGCATGGTGGCTGACCCTCTGCTACGAGGTGCCTATGATGTCAACTCCATGTGGAAATTGATCGACACTGCCATGGCTTGCACATCGGATGATGCTATTCGAAGGCCAACAATGGCCATCGTGGTGGCGCAACTGAAAGAGAGCCTTGCATTGGAGGCATCTCACGAGGATAGTAGCATCAACGGAAGCTTCGTGAGTACTACTGGGGCCCCGGTATCTACATTTGGTCCATCGGCAAGATGAAGTCGTGACTTACTCTGAGATGTTTCATTGCATCTTTCATGGTCCTCTATTACAAATGGTTCTTGTGAATTATTTGTAGTCATGAAAAATTGTGTGTGTAGCATACATGTTCTTTGTATGCGTGTGTGTGCTTGTGTGTTGCATTACTTTCTTTCGGTGTGCAAACAATAAGGTGTGGCTCTATTATACTAAGCTTTTGTTTGCTTCACATGCTTTCTTGGAAGAAGCTACCCACCATGGCTAGTTTAATTAATTAACATTTTTGCTAATTCTTATTTGTTTTTCTTAAGTCTCAACTGACTAACAATGCGTCACAGAATTTATCACATAATTAACAAATATCAACCATCACGGGTATTTGAAAGTATAAACGGTGAGAGACCTGGGACGCACCACAACAATTTGAATATTCTGGCCGTCCGATATCGGCCACTCCGCCCTTCCGCACCGTCCGATCACATCGGCTACCTGGAGTCGGCATGAACAGTGATTCGATATATTCCTGCGTGTACCCTGCTTCGTGCGCCCAGTCTCGCTGACGCCATCCCCATACGCTGCCGTGGGATTATCACGGCGGATCTCGTCATTTGATGACTTCTCGAGGGTGACGAACTAGGCGACTTAGGCATCTTCGAGTCTAGATCACGAGGCACGAGGAAAACGATTTTCCCAGGTGTTGGGGAAATATCTAATGGGTTAACTCGCAGCCCGGTAGTCGCGTGCGGCCTACAATGAGCCTATGGCCGCACCACCCGTGGGCTTACACTGAGTTGGGCCGACTCAAGGTCATGGAGTAACAAGAAGAAGGACCTAGAAGGTCGGAGATAACTTGGCTTGGAAGACACGAAGATGATTAGTCTCCAAGTAGGACTCTGGCTTATACTTTCCTAAAGAGAGAAGTTTCCTTGTAACCTGGCGAGCCTCCGAGTATATAAGGAGGGCTCGCAGGACGTAGAACAAAAATCTCTCAAGTTCCAAGTCCTAGATCTAGAGGCGATTCGATACATCGAACCGCACCCTTGTAATCATATCAATTCCAATCTAGGATAGGCAGGAAGTAAGTCTTTACCTCGCATTGAGGGGCCAAACCTGGGTAAACATTGTCTTCCACGTGCCCTGTGATCCTAAGCTCGGAGACGCTCGAATCACGTAATCCCACACCTACGAAGTCATCCCAATGACATTTTTCGTGCCAACCCACGACTGTTGGCGCCCACCGTGGGGCTTGCGGTTAAGAGCGTCATGTTTCGGGCAGGATCGATGTCGGGGGTTGAGGATCTCGCCATCAGACAAGTCAAGCACATCAACGGCGTTCCCTTCATTGACGACTCAGAGGGGGTTCCGGAGGCTGACCACATGGAATTTGGATACATCATCCCCTTCGGGTCCGTCAACATCTTTATCGGATCTATTAGTCGCGGATCCTTCGAAGCACCTCAAGAAGGTGAATCAACAGGAGAGCTGTGACCCATCAGGGTCTGTATACCAAGGGAAGCCACACGAGTCGCAACAGGTGGATCGACATCCCACCTACCAAGTTCAATATGGACGCCGGTACTGGACGAGAACGCGGCTGCCAGGGCACGAGAGATTGAGGCTATCAGGGCCGAACTTTGTGATGAAGTACAAAGGATGGCGGCTGAACGCAGGAGACTCCAAAAGGAGAGTCAGCGGCTTCAACAAGAGCGGCAGCGAGTTACGCAGCACGTTGCTCCCGTACCGCCAACCGAGAAAATCCAGGCAACAACACCAGTACAGCATCATGACTCGGCCAAAGATAACATCGCAGAATCCTCGCTGTCGTCATCACCATTACGAGAATTTTCTACACCAACTGGACATCACAACAGCCCTGTGAGCAACGTACATGCCGCAATCGGCATATTATCCCAAATGACGCCGGTGGGTGACACACAAGCCGACAAGGAGGCACGACACGCTATTGAGTTATTGACCACGGCCGTCCTGCAGCAAGCAAATATGTACAGTATTACGCCCATCGAGCCGTCCTGTGAGGCAACATGGAGTTCAGCAGGACACCAGAAAGAAGTAGTCAATCAACTAGCAGATCTCCAGATCACGCGACATGAAAAGGCGCACACGGAAGAGGCTAAGTCGACACCAAACGTGACTCAACAACCGCACGTCGTCCTTAAATCGTAGACGGCGTGCCCGTCGCCTAAACCCTCAAGTACATGCTCATTACTGGGAGGGCCGGCGTGCTTCAGTGACAAAATAAGGCTTGCGCGTTTTCCCACCAATTTCGAGGAACCACGAGAGGTAACCAGCTACTACATGGACATGGATCCCATCTCATGGATAAATCAGTATGAAATAAGCATGAGCCGGGCTAATGTGTCAGAAGAGATATGCCCAAAGTACCTACATATCGTATTGGAAGGAGAAGCGTGAATCTGGCTCCGAAATCTGCCAACCAAGTCTATAAAAACTTGGGGCGAGCTGAAAGAAAAGTTTATCAGGAACTTTCAGAAAACCAACCAGCTATGTCACCTTTGCAAATGCCAGGGGGAGACTCAAAACACATCCTGTTCGAATGCAGGTTCTCGAAGCGCATCTGGTAGGCAGCGGCCTCCTGGCTCTCCTGCCCTTCACTGGTTCACAATTTCGGTGCGGGACACCCAACTGTCCTTGATTACTGGCAGGCGGCAACCAAGTCTTCCACGGCGCATCCAAGGGCCTCAAATCAGTAGTTACGCTGATCACCTGGGAAATTTGGAAGGAAAGAAACGCTCTCCGATGGTTCGTACGTCGACGGCGGCGAGAACCACAGGATTGCCGCCGATCAAGTGAGCAATACTGGTAACGATCCCGGCCTTGACGTCCATGGACCAATTTTCAGGGGCGGTAGCAGCTCCACCATCTCGCAACAAAAGTTGTTGAGGAGCCGATCCATGGACCAATTTTCGAGGCGTTGAAAGGGAGGACATCGAATCTTAGCGTGCACAGAAAAGCCAAGTTTCGATAGCGTACCACCATAGTACCAATGCGAATGCGAGAAGCTGACGGTAGCATCACCACACCTGAAAGGTGACGAGCTATGGAGAATGCGTTCGCAATCGTCGGTGGACTTGAATCGCACAAAAACTCAGTGGGCGACGCATACGCCTCCAAAATGACTTTGTGTTAAATATAAAAGCCTAGCATTTCTCATCAGTTCAGACTTTTGGGATAATTGGCTAGTGCATCAATTCAATATGGTATCAGAGCCAGGTGATCTCAAGTTCAAGCCCCGACTAACGCACTATTTAATATAAAAATAGTTGTGGTCTCCCATCTATCCCACGTCTAAGGGTGTGTTTGGTTAAGTGGCTATGAAAAAGTGGTTGGGGGTACCCCCAACCACCTGGTTGGTGGTAACCACTTTTCATGTTTGGTTGTGTTGGTTGGTTAGTCAAGTTTTGTGTTTGGTTGAAGTGATAAAAAGTGGTCGAATTTTTCAGGCTATGTACTATGTACTATTCCTATTTCAATATCTCAAATTTTACATAGATGTAGATATAAATATAGAGTACTAGTATTGGGCAACATATAGGCATAAGATGGATTACTCCGGCAAGTACTGGGCATAATAGAACTCATTTCAGCAAGTATTATATATAAAATAACTCAGTTCAGCAACATATGAGAGGGGAAAAGAAACGAGGGAAACAGATAAGGTCGTCGTTCGCGGGCTTTTCGAGGGAGGTGAGCGACGAAAACTGTTTCGCGAGTGATTTCAGCAAGCCCGCCGTGGGTGGTTGGCCTCAACCACCACTTTTTTGGTGGTTGGGCTCAACCACATTTTGGAGGGAATATACCCAACAGGTGGTTACCCCCACACACCCAACACCACATAACCACTTAAAAAGTGGCTACCACTAATCACCTGGTGGCTAGCCACCCAACCAAACACACCCTAAGGTCTTCCCGATTGTCCAGCCTAAACGTGAGGGGGAGTGTTAAATATAAAAATCTAGCATTTCCCATCAGTTCAGACTTTTGGGATAATTGGCTAGTGCACCAATTCAATACTTTGCTCCACCAGATGCAGCATTGAGTGCAAATGTCGCAAACATGTCGGGCGACTAGACAGGAGGCCGTGACCCAAACACATGGTGGCAACGAGAACGTGGCCACGGAATTGTCCCTACCTAGACGACATGCCAAAGGTGCGAGATAAGACGCATGCCCCCAAAGAACCGTCGTAGCTCAGGTTCGCCACGCTGCCACAGCTGGTTGACAAGTGTTTGAATCCGGCCATGGCGTCGATGAAGAGATCGTCACTAATTAAATTGGAGAATGGGAAATATTGGGTGAGAATTGAAGTGTTAATTTGGATTGGGAAGAAAAAGGTAACGATTAGCGCAAAGAATCGTGCAACGGTAATATTTCCGACCATTCGTGTTCTTCAGTTTCGTCCGAATACGCCGCTTGTACTTTAGAGGACATTTTCAGTTTCAGTTTTAGAGAACATTTAGTTTAAAGGAATATTAAAGAAAAATTATAGATTTCTTTTAATTAAGAGGATATTTTTTGTATAAATTTATGCTAACAGAGGATAATACCCCTGCGCTTGATAATATATTATCCAACAGACCAAATTTATGCAAACAGAGAATAATAAATCTAGATGAAACTTGATCAATTTAGCTGGAGGCACACTTCAATTATTTTGTGGAGGAGGTTACACTTGACACAACATACTCTAAGTGAAAGAACATATTTTAGTTGATAAACACAAACTAACTAAACTAAACACACAAAATAAAATAAACACACACTCGACATCGCATGTGCCTGCTAGAACGCCATCTACAACTCCTCTTGTGCCAACCCCTCCGCTGCCTCCGCATGTCAGTGACCTAAATTAATATGTCTTACGTCAGAGGATCCACGCAGTGGTCTAATATCTATGTGATGGCATTACTGGGATAGTGTAGATCTTTATTATGTTTGACAATTAGTATTTTTTGATAAAAAGTTGCCAACTTAGATTTATTCTCAATGATGAATTGTCAATTTTTATGAAGGTTTCCGTACGATCCATACGACCGATACTGGTGGGGGCGCGTCGACTCATTGTGGGCGAACATTTCCACCCAAAAGACGATCGACCAGCTGGATAAGGATAGATACGCGGTGCCCACACTAGTACAGAACGACACATCGGATACCCCTCTATGGAAACGGCACGAGTTAGGCAACAGAGAATCGCGATTTTAGCGTTGCGGACGAGGCCTGGCAAAGGCTGGTCCGTCAACATTGGTTACGGAGGATTTTATATCTCCGTTACCAAAAGTGTTGGCAACGGTCATAAATTCGTCTCCGTTTCCAATATGTATCTCTATGGCTACGGTTGTTTATGTATATCCGTTTGCGATGTGCTTGGGAAATTGCAGTTGCAAACTGGAAGCGCGCCTGTTCAATGCGGCTTAATTCACGAGGGATTGGAACCGCCTGCTCGACGCTAATAAAATGTGACTGGAACCGCGCGAAGCCAGGCAGGTCCCGCATTCTCCCCTTCGTTCTCTCCCACATTCTCTACCACACTAGCACAACCGCCATGGAGGAACCCTGGTGGCAGAACGAGGAAGTCCCGAGGGACGACGCGAGCGCTGAAGACCGCGGTGAAGTTCCATGGTGGGATCAAGACGGGCCGCCGGACTCGGACCCCGACGACTCGGACCCGCCATCTTCACGCTCTGTAGAAGACGACTCCGACGACTCGGACCCGCCGTCTTCACGCGAAGGAGAAGACGACTCCGAAGAGGACGAGTCGCCGGAGGAAGAGGAGCCGGAGGACCCGCCGGAGCCGTATTCTAGCCAGGAAGAATACGACGCCGCCGACGACGACGATGACGAGGAGGCGTCGGAGGAGGCGCCGGAGGAGGAGGCATCGGAGGAGGCGCCGGACGAGGAGGCGCCGGAGAAGGACGCACCGGAGGAGGACGCACCGGAGAAGGAGGATCACGCTCCGGAGAAGGAGGCGCGAGAGGAGGATTCGTCGGAGAAGGAGGAGCACGAGCCGGAGGAGGAGGAGCAGCACGCGCCTGAGGAGAAGTGTGAACCTAAAAATTGTGAACCTAAAAGTGTGAGTAAAATTTTCGCTTTTCATTTCTTGTGCATCATGGCATACTTAATTAAAAATGCTCAAGAAAATATAACATTGAAAACCTCAAATATGAATTGCTTCAATTACAAATTCAAATCAAGGAGAGTATTCAAACTTGCAGAACAAAAATACTTTGACATCCTATGTTTGTCAAGGAAGTTCCTAGAGTTCAAAACAATATGTTGCAGTTGCTTTTAAATTAATAAAGGAGCAACATTTTGAAATTTAGCAAAACTGCCATAATTGAACCCTATGAACAAAGGTTGTCCAAACTATTTTATTTTGCAACCCCAATTTTTGTGGTGCTTCTACATGTTGTTGGGAGGCTACAAGAATTTTCTCAGATTTTTCTAAACTGTCTAAGTGCCCCAAATAATTCAATTACAGTGCTGGTTATTTTTATTCCAGAGCTAAAGGACTTAGTGGTGATGAGAAAAGAAATGCAAGGGGGTTTTCGCAAAGTTCCCTTCTTCTTCCTGTAGCGACCGAGCCGTGCTCGACCGCACCCGCGAGCTCGCCGCTGCCCTGCCGCACCCTTGCTGCTCGATAAGGAGGCCCCCACGAGCCTCTGCCTCTCCCCGCCTCACTCGCTCGCCAGCTCCCCAGCTCCCGCTCTCTCACTCCCCGTGCCCGAGCAAACCCTAACCCGAAACGGCCGAAATGTTAGCTCGAGCTCGCCGCCGAATCGCCGTCGATTGAGGTTGTTCCGGACGAATCCGAGCCCACCGGCATGACCGCCTCGCTCCCCTCTACGTCCTCCTCCAGGCGATTGGACCGGGAAGCCGTGAATCAACGCCGCCATCTCCGTCTTCCCCGCGGCCGTCCGAGCACCGCCGAGCTTCGCGCCACCGCTGTGGTCCACCTCCGGCCTCGCCGTCGCTTCCCGCGCAACGAGGGT
This sequence comes from Poa pratensis, assembly GCA_947311845.1. NCBI lineage: Eukaryota > Viridiplantae > Streptophyta > Magnoliopsida > Poales > Poaceae > Poa > Poa pratensis. Next base: position 27,236,167 of record CAMZMU010000084.1, read on the forward strand.
GAGCTCGCCGTCCTCCGGGACATCTCCTTTCCCTTCCCCGTGCTCTGAGTTGGTCGCGCCGTCGAAGCCCGTAGTGACAGCCGCCGTGCGTCGCCGTCGAGTCTTCAACCCGGTTTTTCCGAATCAAACAAAATCGGATTGTCCGGTTAGCTCCAGTACGAGTTGTTTCAGTTCAGCAGTACAATCGGATTTTCCGATTTGGCAAAATTCGGATAATCCGAAAATAATCAGTACGCTGGAAAAATAATAAGAGGCAGGAAAAATATGGTAGACTTTGAAAATTCATATCTTTTGCTCTGTTAATCCAAATGGAGCAAATGAGGTGTCAAAATGTTTGTCTTAACATCCCCTACACATCCATATTTTATTTGGACAGGATTGAATGAATTTCCTTCTCGGTTTAAATGAATTACTAAAAATGGCAGAACTGAAATGCGACTTTGGAAATTCATATTTAATCCAAAATAATTCCACAAATTATGTTGAATGGCTCAAAATGTTCAGAGGAACATTTGCCATCTATTTTCAAGTATTGCCAACCAATAATGAACTTTGGTAATATTAATAAGTTGCACTTCCCTAAAATGACAGATTCAAATAGCAATTTGAAATACTCACCAAATATTCATATTTGCTCCGAAAATTGCAAACAACATATCACAATGTTCAGCAAGTTAAATACTAACAGAAAACATCATTCTCATGCATGTACAATCATTTTGTGGTGCTGGTCATAACTAGAACAACATGTTGGCCATTAAGATAAATATGGGTGGTTAACCGAATAATTCCTAAATATATCTCGGGACACTCATTTAACTCGATGATCATGTCTAGGATCTCTTAGTTGCATTAAAATGTCATATCATCATGAGTGTGCATTGCACCTACTTGTATTCGTGTTATTTATGTTGTTTCCTTTCCGGTGTTGTTTGTGCTTCGGTAGATCGAGGAGTTGAGGTGCAACCACAATTCTTCGACGATTCTTACTACCTTTCATATCAACAAGGCAAGCGTAATCCCCCCTCTGAGCATGTCTTATCCTATTTTCCGCAAATATTTTCTCCACTATAATATTGCATGCGGTTCCAAATGTCAATTTGATTCGGATTAGAGTATCCTATAGTTGCATTAAGTTTCCGATGCCATTACCTGTTTCCCTCCTATTATCCATAGGTTTGTATTGTTGGCCGGAGATACTTAACTATGCTATGTTGATGCTTAGCCATGCTTAGCTAAATGTTTATTCGTCCGATGGATACTTCATGTTGGAAACAGATGTTGAAATGTTCGGATGAGGGTGGAGAATTGTGGTGACAGGTAATAAAATGCTTAAAGGTGGGGATGAGAGGCCACTGTGGTTGTGGTGCTTTGTCTCGTTCCCGTCGCCTAGGTGCGAGTTCTTTACCTCTTGAACCAAGACTGAGCGTGCAACCATGCGTGAGGCCTATGCATTCGCAGTGCAGGAACCCTCATAGACTAAATAACTCGGGCGGGACTAGCCAGGGTCCTCTAGTTCGAGCTTCCATTTGCGCGTGCGTGAAGATGGTGGTTGAGAATGGGATGAGGATGGTGGTGTTAGGAAAATGAGTGGCCGTGGGGCAGGGTGTTGGAGGCACTGAACCTGTCCTGCCGTCACTGATGATCCTGGAAAGTCCTTAACGAGGGAGAAGTCGACGCCGCTCCCACCCAGCCGGCTTTCCATGGAAGAGAGCTAATGTACAGGCAATGGGCCGGACGGTACGTGTGGCAAACATTGTACACCCCTGCAGGGTAAATCTTTTCGAAAAGCCGTGTCCGCGGTTATGGACGACTTGGGAAGTGAAGGTATGACCATAGAATAACTTGAACGGAATGATTAAAACCTGGGTACTAAAGGTACCACTCAAGAATGCAAGGTTGACTTCCTCGAGGGTGATTCGGGGAGGTGCCTTTGTAGAACAGGTACAGTGGTTGATGATGGTTGATGATGAGAAAGTGATCAAAGGAAAAGAGTTACTTCTTACCCCTCTTTGAAAATGTTCTGATAGTCGATGCCATGGAGTTGTGTTTTATAAATAAAATCAGCTTTATGCAAAACAGCCATAAAACTTTGAAAGCCTCATCGAGCTAAAGCTCTATATTTAATCTTGCGAGTTCGTCGAACTCAACGTCGTTTGTTTTGTTTCAGAGGAGGACTTCACCGACCTCGAAGGTGGGTTCTCTGTGGACGTCGACGAGTAGTCTGGGGTTCCCAGGTGGCAGCTTGGGACATCCCGGGGCAGCTGGCGCTTGGATGTTTATCTGTAGGCCTCTTAGGCCATAATTTGGTTCTTGTTGTTTAGAACAACCTAATTCGCTTCCGCATGTTGTAATGTTGGGTCTGTGACCTCTGGATGTAATTTGCTATCTTTCTCTATTATAAGAGTTGAACTATAATGCTTTGTGTCGTAGAGTCTGTGATGTGCCAGTTGTTCCACAAGTCTTGATCTCTCTATTATGCATTGATAGTTGTGCCTGTGTTAAGGCATCAATCGGGGTGTTGCGTTGCCGATGATCAATTCCGAGCAACGCCTGCCAAAGGTTTTGGCCGGGGATTGGTAAACCCGTAACCTCCGGTTGTATCGCTTAACCGGTGACACACAGCATCACTGTATAGCAGTCGGGTCGGGGCGCTACAAGTTGGTATCAGAGCAGGACTGCCTGTAGGAAACCCTTCTACTGGTCGACGTTGAGTCTAGTGTTTTTGAAAATATTTTTAACCTAAAAATGAGTTGTGAAAACCATCTTAGGATTCTTTTACTCCTTATCTGGTTACATTCTAATCTCGGAGCAATCTTACCTCGATTTGAGTTAAAAGTTTTACTTCTCGTCTGTTACTTCAAAATTATTAGTATCACGGGGTGGGTTCTACCTTTAGTGTTATGTGTCTGGTTGCTCCCGCTGCGTTACAATCCGATATCAACTCAGCTGTGCTACAATCGAACTCCACTCGAGGTTTAGGAACCTGTTATTCTTACTGAGTCTAATCACTTAATCCTTCTCTGGGTTCTAACCCAAGGACTTGAACCGAAGGTCCCGGATTGTACTTTGATTCTGGTGTGTTGAATTATGTGGGTTGTTACCCATGTGATCCTCATGCTAAGTGTGAATCCCGGTACATGAAGCTGTCCTTTTACCCAAGTCCTTGTTTTTGGTAATGTTCAACCATTTACCACACCTCGGATGACTATGTAACTTTAACTCTGCCATAGCTGGAGATTCTGTCTTGGAACCATCTGGGTTACGACCAGATTCTCCTAGCGAGTCTCCCAACTGCGTTCGTGACTCTGAGGCATCTCTCCTTTTTGGGCATGGTTATCACAATTGAGTAATAACCGGTGCATCTTCAACATCTTAGGATTCTCCTGAGCATGTTTCGTACTCTGATCTGCTTTCCAACCTTTGTCTGTCAGTTGACAGTAAAGTTTTATCGTGCGTTGGTATGTTCCGATGCAAGTCACTCTCCTGATCCGTCAAGACTTCCCACTTCGTCTTGTTAGGAGAAACAAACTCCAGTACCTTGTCCACTTCTCGGACCAGGTCAAAGTATTGTAATCTGCAGAATGAGGGCCTTGTCTAGCTTTTGTTCTGCTCCACCTTAGAGTGTCTCACTCTTTGATATCAGGGTATCGTGCTAAGTATCATGATCCTCTTGATGAAGTGATGCTCTTACACGTTGTCACTCTCCGTTCTCCGAGTGACTTGTTACTCCAGGATGATGAGACGTGAGCAATAATGTAACTATCGGATATTCTCAGCAGTTCTTACTGCGCTGAAGTCCAAGGACATTCATTGTCCTTCATATCATGATTGGTTAGCCGATCAATAAGTTGAGTTTGACTGTGTTCCCAAGTTCGTTTTCTCTAGTGCCCTTCCTCGGTCAAAGAGCTAGGTTTGTGCCGAAGCTCCCAAGACCACCTTGTTGTGCCTTGAAAGGCATGATTCTCTCTCGAACTCAAGACATACCGGTGGATCGTGATATTCTGGAGGTCTTTCCAGAAGTATCGCCAGGTTGTCACCTGACCGTGATGTTGAGCTTACGAGTAAGCTGGTTCTCTGAACAACTCCTTCTCCAAGAAAATCGTGCTGGATGTCCTGAATTATTCGGTTGAGCTTAAACAACTTGGAGAGTTAAAAGATAAAAGCTCTATCCGATATAGTTCCTTCTCAAAGGAATGTCTAGTCTGTTCGTGTTGAAGTTGGGTGGTATCTCCTTTGCGGATATGACTTCCTACAAACCTTTGATTTGAGTTGGGCTATCGTCAAATCAAACTCAGGCCAACCTACTGAATGTGTTAGTCTGACCAATACTTATGCCCGTTCATATGACATATGAGTCTACCGTCTTGGAGTATCTGGATAAGTTTGTTGTTGAGCCCATCAACTACCTTCTTATTTTCTCCATGTTTGAGGAGATTCATATTGGATAGTGGGCGCTAGCATTGGAAACTTGTTAGAACTAACTTTGTGTCGTCACAAGGTATGTGTTCTGGAAGTTAGAAGTGACTTTCTCTGGTTCACGTGCAATTGCTGAAAGATGTCGCCGTGGATCTGAGTAAATTGTCGAGTTTCCTCGGAATCATCTCAAGTCAATCATGCATGTGCAGAATATTCTCGGAATGGTATGTTGTTACCTCCATTCCTTGAGAATTTCATCTATGCATCCAGGTCACTGATTGAATTGTTCCAGGAAGAGAAGAAGTCTGAGAACTTCTTCGTCTTCTATGGTGTTACCCATCAAGAACTCAATCGTGTCTCGCTGCAAGATATTCAATTAGGGCAGCTGTCTCCTGACAAGTTGCTAATCCGCGAGTTCCGCAATCTCGTTCCTCCTTTGGAGTTAGACCTTGTAGTCCAACTCTCGGGGTCCTAGCAATTGTAATCCGTTGGTATGCTTTGCAAAGATTCCCTATTCATACATGTGGAGTCTGAAGTATCTCTACATCTGACCAGATCTAAATCTCAATCAGAAACGATAGTTGGTGATCCTCAAGAAGCTTGACCCGATGTCTAGAACATCGAGAAGTTTTTCCGATACTAACTTCTCAGAGTTTCTAAGGTTCCCTCGGTCCATCTTCATGATCCTTCTCCCGTGGATGGAAATGCTCCTCCGCGAGGAAGGTTCTACCCAAGTTGCCTAGTAGAAGTTACCTCTTCATATGTCGAAATCTTGTTTTAACATTCTTTCTCGGAGTCTTAAGGCCTTGTGCAAAGTTCATATTCTGGATCTTTCGAGAAACACTTGTCTACCAACTGGGATCCTCTGAGAAATCTCCAGTCACCTCATGTGTCTCCTAATCGCCAATTCGAGAGTTGATTGAAGTCTCATCCTAAGTTCTACTAGGAGGTACTCGGTCGTTGTATCTTCACAAAGATCCATCCTCCTGGAGAGGGTTTCCTCCTTTCCTATGGTGTACTTTGATGATGACCACAAAGTGACGACGATGAAGATCTCCATGATGCCCTCGATCAACCTCTTCAATAAAGAAGCCACCTGAAGCGAGAAGATCGTGTAGTACCGTTGTAACCCTTTTCCCTCTTTCCCACTCTAAGAATCTCGGGACGAGATTCCTGTAAGGGGGGTAGAATTGTAACAGCCCAAAAATTGTGAACCTAAAAGTGTGAGTAAAATTTTCGCTTTTCATTTCTTGTGCATCATGGCATACTTAATTAAAAATGCTCAAGAAAATATAACATTGAAAACCTCAAATATGAATTGCTTCAATTACAAATTCAAATCAAGGAGAGTATTCAAACTTGCAGAACAAAAATACTTTGACATCCTATGTTTGTCAAGGAAGTTCCTAGAGTTCAAAACAATATGTTGCAGTTGCTTTTAAATTAATAAAGGAGCAACATTTTGAAATTTAGCAAAACTGCCATAATCGAACCCTATGAACAAAGGTTGTCCAAACTATTTTATTTTGCAACCCCAATTTTTGTGGTGCTTCTACATGTTGTTGGGAGGCTACAAGAATTTTCTCAGATTTTTCTAAACTGTCTAAGTGCCCCAAATAATTCAATTACAGTGCTGGTTATTTTTATTCCAGAGCTAAAGGACTTAGTGGTGATGAGAAAAGAAATGCAAGGGGGTTTTCGCAAAGTTCCCTTCTTCTTCCTGTAGCGACCGAGCCGTGCTCGACCGCACCCGCGAGCTCGCCGCTGCTCTGCCGCACCCTTGCTGCTCGATAAGGAGGCCCCCACGAGCCTCTGCCTCTCCCCGCCTCACTCGCTCGCCTGCTCCCCAGCTCCCGCTCTCTCACTCCCCGTGCCCGAGCAAACCCTAACCCGAAACGGCCGAAATGTTAGCTCGAGCTCGCCGCCGAATCGCCGTCGATTGAGGTTGTTCCGGACGAATCCGAGCCCACCGGCATGACCGCCTCGCTCCCCTCTACGTCCTCCTCCAGGCGATTGGACCGGGAAGCCGTGAATCAACGCCGCCATCTCCGTCTTCCCCGCGACCGTCCGAGCACCGCCGAGCTTCGCGCCGCCGCTGTGGTCCACCTCCGGCCTCGCCGTCGCTTCCCGCGCAACGAGGGTGAGCTCGCCGTCCTCCAGGACATCTCCTTTCCCTTCCCCGTGCTCTGAGTTGGTCGCGCCGTCGAAGCCCGTAGTGACAGCCGCCGTGCGTCGCCGTCGAGTCTTCAACCCGGTTTTTCCGAATCAAACAAAATCGGATTGTCCGGTTAGCTCCAGTACGAGTTGTTTCAGTTCAGCAGTACAATCGGATTTTCCGATTTGGCAAAATTCGGATAATCCGAAAATAATCAGTACGCTGGAAAAATAATAAGAGGCAGGAAAAATATGGTAGACTTTGAAAATTCATATCTTTTGCTCTGTTAATCCAAATGGAGCAAATGAGGTGTCAAAATGTTTGTCTTAACATCCCCTACACATCCATATTTTATTTGGACAGGATTGAATGAATTTCCTTCTCGGTTTAAATGAATTACTAAAAATGGCAGAACTGAAATGCGACTTTGGAAATTCATATTTAATCCAAAATAATTCCACAAATTATGTTGAATGGCTCAAAATGTTCAGAGGAACATTTGCCATCTATTTTCAAGTATTGCCAACCAATAATGAACTTTGGTAATATTAATAAGTTGCACTTCCCTAAAATGACAGATTCAAATAGCAATTTGAAATACTCACCAAATATTCATATTTGCTCCGAAAATTGCAAACAACATATCACAATGTTCAGCAAGTTAAATACTAACAGAAAACATCATTCTCATGCATGTACAATCATTTTGTGGTGCTGGTCATAACTAGAACAACATGTTGGCCATTAAGATAAATATGGGTGGTTAACCGAATAATTCCTAAATATATCTCGGGACACTCATTTAACTCGATGATCATGTCTAGGATCTCTTAGTTGCATTAAAATGTCATATCATCATGAGTGTGCATTGCACCTACTTGTATTCGTGTTATTTATGTTGTTTCCTTTCCGGTGTTGTTTGTGCTTCGGTAGATCGAGGAGTTGAGGTGCAACCACAATTTTTCGACGATTCTTACTACCTTTCATATCAACAAGGCAAGCGTAATCCCCCCTCTGAGCATGTCTTATCCTATTTTCCGCAAATATTTTCTCCACTATAATATTGCATGCGGTTCCAAATGTCAATTTGATTCGGATTAGAGTATCCTATAGTTGCATTAAGTTTCCGATGCCATTACCTGTTTCCCTCCTATTATCCATAGGTTTGTATTGTTGGCCGGAGATACTTAACTATGCTATGTTGATGCTTAGCTAAATGTTTATTCGTCCGATGGATACTTCATGTTGGAAACAGATGTTGAAATGTTCGGATGAGGGTGGAGAATTGTGGTGACAGGTAATAAAATGCTTAAAGGTGGGGATGAGAGGCCACTGTGGTTGTGGTGCTTTGTCTCATTCCCGTCGCCTAGGTGCGAGTTCTTTACCTCTTGAACCAAGACTGAGCGTGCAACCATGCGTGAGGCCTATGCATTCGCAGTGCAGGAACCCTCATAGACTAAATAACTCGGGCGGGACTAGCCAGGGTCCTCTAGTTCGAGCTTCCATTTGCGCGTGCGTGAAGATGGTGGTTGAGAATGGGATGAGGATGGTGGTGTTAGGAAAATGAGTGGCCGTGGGGCAGGGTGTTGGAGGCACTGAACCTGTCCTGCCGCCACTGATGATCCTGGAAAGTCCTTAACGAGGGAGAAGTCGACGCCGCTCCCACCCAGCCAGCTTTCCATGGAAGAGAGCTAATGTACAGGCAATGGGCCGGACGGTACGTGTGGCAAACATTGTACACCCCTGCAGGGTAAATCTTTTCGAAAAGCCGTGTCCGCGGTTATGGACGACTTGGGAAGTGAAGGTAAGACCATAGAATAACTTGAACGGAATGATTAAAACCTGGGTACTAAAGGTACCACTCAAGAATGCAAGGTTGACTTCCTCGAGGGTGATTCGGGGAGGTGCCTTTGTAGAACAGGTACAGTGGTTGATGATGGTTGATGATGAGAAAAGTGATCAAAGGAAAAGAGTTACTTCTTACCCCTCTTTGAAAATGTTCTGATAGTCGATGCCATGGAGTTGTGTTTTATAAATAAAATCAGCTTTATGCAAAACAGTCATAAAACTTTGAAAGCCTCATCGAGCTAAAGCTCTATATTTAATCTTGCGAGTTCGTCGAACTCAACGTCGTTTGTTTTGTTTCAGAGGAGGACTTCACCGACCTCGAAGGTGGGTTCTCTGTGGACGTCGACGAGTAGTCTGGGGTTCCCAGGTTGCAGCTTGGGACATCCCGGGGCAGCTGGCGCTTGGATGTTTATCTGTAGGCCTCTTAGGCCATAATTTGGTTCTTGTTGTTTAGAACAACCTAATTCGCTTCCGCATGTTGTAATGTTGGGTCTGTGACCTCTGGATGTAATTTGTTATCTTTCTCTATTATAAGAGTTGAACTATAATGCTTTGTGTCGTAGAGTCTGTGAAGTGTCAGTTGTTCCACAAGTTTTGATCTCTCTATTATGCATTGATAGTTGTGCCTGTGTTAAGGCATCAATCGGGGTGTTGCGTTGCCGATGATCAATTCCGAGCAACGCCTGCCAAAGGTTTTGGCCGGGGATTGGTAAACCTGTAACCTGCGGTTGTATCGCTTAACCGGTGACACACAGCATCACTGTATAGCAGTCGGGTCGGGGCGCTACACGGCTGCCGCGCATCTTCCGTCAGCGGCGCGTCGTGAGCCGCCGCGCATCCCCCCATCGGCTCGTTGGCGAGCCACCGCGCATCTTCCCCGAGTATGTCGCCAACGCGGATCTACTGGTATATTGCCGTCCATCTTCCCCGGGTATGTAGCCGACTAGATCTTACATTTTGTTTAAAGTAGCACGGAAAACGTGTCTAGTATTTGAAGTCTAGTATTGTGTTCTGTCTAGTGCCGATGATGAATACACCCCTCGACACTAGATCTTACATTTTATTTAAAGTAGCATCTACCGATCTAGTATTGTAGTACTGTCTAGTATTGTAGTATTGTGTTCTGTCTAGTATTGTAGTACTGTCGATGATGAATACACCCCTCAACACTAGTACTACCGATGATGAATAGATTAATTTCAACCCTTTGTCAATGTGCTAATCCTCGTTATGGTTTTGTGTAGCTAGTGTATGAAATAATAGTATATTTCGGCGACAATGCATAAAAATGGCGAGGCAATTGAAGGTAACATCACCTTCAAGTTCTGCCTCCAAATCGTTTCGATCGGACCGCAAGCACATGGATATAGGCGCTTAAGGTGTAAACTGTTTTCATCTTAAATTGTATTTATGTCATGTAGCATCATATTTGGCTCTTTTCTAACTAGACATCCATGTATTTTATATGCAGAAACGTCATGCAGATCTAAACAAGCTTTAAAAGAGCTAAATACAAAGTGGGATCATATCCGTGAACCGTCGCTGTTGTGACGTTTCGCTGCACTGTTCAAAACACTTTTTTTAATTAAGAGTGTCTTGGACAGTGTGGCCGAAATGTCACAGCGGTGACGTTATTATATTTCGGCGACACCGTCCAAGATGGAGCAAGCCTCAGTACGAAGAATTTGGCAAGATTAATTTGCTAAGGAGGCTTGCGAGCTCGGTGTGGTTTCTTGTTTTTAGTTTCTCCATCTATTTTGTATATGTGTGTAGCAATTTGGCTGCAGATGTGATTTGGAGAAGCATGAAACCGCTACTCGAGTCTTTTGCTAGGTCGAATTCCGTTTTCGGCGCTTCGGAACTGAGGAAGAAGGTGGAGCTGGAGAAGAGTGGAGTGTCATAAAAGTTAAGTTTAGTGAGGCATGAGAATGATAGGATTAGCGAGGCATGTGTAACTCATCTTTTGATGCTATGTAATGATGACAATTTTTATATACGTTATGAATGGATTTGCTAGCAACTTTGTGCTTCTGCTGTGAGATTTTGAATGTCAATTGGCAACCGCATTGCTGCTGTAGGCTTCTGAAGAAATCTCAATGCAAACGAGTAAAATAGAATCTCCGTTACTGATGCACCGATACATCGGAAACGGAGATTGGTCGGCAACCGTAGCCAACTTATGCCTCATCGGTGACGGTTTTTTGCCTCCGTTCCCGATGAGGTCCTTCACATCAGTCACGGACGCGGGGACACGGACCCTTTCTCCGTTGCCGAAGGGTTTTTTTTGCCCGTTTCCGATATGTCGTTCTGTACTAGTGCCATCAGTATTCTTCAGACGGCCATTACTGTTGACGGGAACGGCTCGATGCTATATGTTGCAACATGGGAAGCGTACAAACATGTTGCTATATGTGACAATTAAACGATATCCATCTACCCAAGAAGAAAGTTCTATGTTGCAAGCCTCTCACATGAACGTCATATTTGGTGGAGTTGTCTCTAAGACTATAGCGTTTGTGTCGCTCTTGTGATGGACTATAAATTAAGAGAATGATATTCTTCCCGGATAGTGGTATTCCCTAGCCACGATTATCCTCACGCGACCTAATTTCTTGGCCATCCTTGATAAAAAAATATCCACAGCCAAAAAAAAAATCGGCGCCATTAGACAAGCCCAGAAGTGTGAGTCTCTAGTTTACAATAAACACATGATGACAACATTGAGACTACATGATTATTCTCAAGATGCCAAACCCCATCCTCGGTAAGAATCTTGAACACCCTTTACTAAGGAGGGCTGAACTTTAACCTGCAGGTTGTGAATACAAGGGCCCCACTAATCTTCTGGACGACAAACCACGTTCCATAGAGCCAGTCGACATTTATTTTTCTCGTTGATGCCTTGCCAAAAGAATCTAGATCAGAAGTAATGCGATCTATGAATAACTCATTTGGTCATCTAGAAGAATGAAATCAAATATAGTGCCATATTACTTAGTATTAAATTAATGAGAGCCAATCTTTTGTCGACCAATCACATATCCTTTCCAACTACTCGGTATTTTCTTGGTGCTCTCCTCCACGTGTTTTCATTTGTCATTTGTTAGTCTCCAATATGAATAGAATACTCAAATACCTAATTGGCTATCCCTGCTCACAACCAAATAATTCGCGTATTAACCGACCGAGTCTTGAGGCTTCCCCGAAACAAATCAATACTCTTATGGATATTAATTTTGAGCCTGAATAGAAGATGTCAATTGCATTGGCGCCTCCTCCCTGCCACATTCTTTCAAGGTTTTTGATTTAATGGTGCTCAAGGGTTTTATCGCTGAAAATCCGAACCCATATTTTCACTTCGGATTGAGTTGCACCCAGAGCAGAGGAGGTAGGTGGGTGGTTCTAACAATTTCTCAAAGTATCTGTAATGTAGCGAGCTTAAATTGTTTGTCCTAAACCTACACTTTATTAATGTGTGTAAAAGTGTTAGATTTTCGTAATTTTTTGGTTGCAATTATCCCGACAAAACCATCATTAAACTGCATATTTGCACTCAGTGATCAAACTGTTTTTTCACAAGGATGGTCAAACATTTTTCTTCCCTAACAACTAATTTCTATTTCACTTTGTTATGGTAGTTGACGCAATGATGGCTATTAAACTTGAGTATGGAGTAAAGAAAAACTGGATGGGTGATCCTTGTTTTCCTGCCAACTATAGATGGAATGGTGTGATATGTAGCAACTCAACTAATAACACAACGAGGATAATTTCTCTGTGAGTCTATGTTGATGGTGTTTCGTGTTACAGGTGCAAATAACTATTATTTTCCTTCATATATAATGTTAATATTCATGCAGGGATTTGTCCAACAGTAAATTGAACGGATCGATATCTGATAACTCCACATTGCTCACAGAGCTCCAATCTGTGTAAGTATATTATATAATGAGGACGAGGATGACTATGATATATACAAATTTGTTACAAAAAGTTATACTTTTTCATACCCACATGTTTCCACTCTAGAGCACTCTCTCTTTCTAGAGTACTAGTTAGATCCGGGGAAGTGCATAAAAGGCCATCATAAGTTTTATAGATAAATTATCCATAATATCTGACATTTCCATTTCATTTGAATAAAACTTAAATTTCCATTTGAAATGGATGGGGATTAGCTTTGACATGTAGTCATGAGTGAAGAACACCAATAGAATCCACTTGTGAGGAATTCTATTTGGATAGATTTGTTTCATTTGTTACAATGCTAAAACAAGCATTCAGTGTCTAAACCTACATGTCACTTTCTACAGGGATTTGTCTGGCAATAGTTTGAATGGCCCAACTATGCATACACTTTGTAAAAATAATGGAGGACCCCTCATTTTCAGGTTTGGTTTTCTCCTTGAGGTTTCCTTTTCTGTAAAATATGAATTGGAATTGTACTTGAATGATTATTTTCTATGATTTTCATGCAATTGGCTGTTCAAAATTATTTTGTACCAAAAGTAACCATGAACTGATTGAGAGATGTAATTTCACTATTTCAGGTCTGAATCTGGCGAAGATATGTGTACCAAAAACCATAAATAGTCCGCCTCCATCGACAAAAAAATAGCTATAATATCTGTTTCAATAGGTGTTCCCATGGTGGTACTGGTTCTACTTGTTATATCATGTCTGATTTGGAGAAGGAGGAGAAAGCCCAAAAGTATGTGTGATCGTCTATTTCAAAAACTACCATTAGCTATTAATATTTACTATATTAAGTGTTTATGTTATATGACTAACATTTGTGAAACCAGCCTCTACATATCATTCGCCAAGTGAGCCAAAATCAAATAGTGCTTCACTAAGTACAGTAAAGGAGATCACGTGCACAATTATGAAAATCGCCAATTCACATACAAGGAGCTGGAGAAGTTTACTAATAAATCCGAACGGTTTATTGGACAAGGAGGATTTGGCCTCGTGTACTACAGACGTTTAGAAGACGATACTGAGGTTGCTGTCAAGGTGCGGTCTGAAACATCGTCGCATGGGCTTGACGAGTTTTTAGCTTAGGTACTTCTTCCCTTAGTTAAAATAAATTGCAACTCAAAATGTAGGTCATTGATTCGTGGTCATAGAGATGTTATATGGAAATTAAAAGATTTTCTTTGAAATATGTTTTATTACGCATGTCAATAGCTTGTCAAAGGTGCACCATCGGAATCTTGTTTCTTTGGTTGGTTACTGTTGGGAGAAGGATCATTTAGCACTTGTTTATGAATACATGTCTCGAGGCTGTCTTTCTGATCAGTTGAGAGGTTTGTCCATTTACAAACCTAAGTGGTAACAAATTTGTGGTTTCCTTAAACTTCCAGACGAATTTTCTATTTATTGTTGAACTTAAGAGACTATCTTCAGTTATTTAATATGCTTTAGTAGGATATCTACATATGTTCCTTTTGAAGTGCATGGTATCATCAGTAATAGCTATTCATGGCTGCGTATTGATTTTGTCCATTTTTGGTATATTGAGAACCGTGTGCTCACAAAGTATCAACATATTCATCTGAAGTATTCAATTCCAGATCAGAAGACCTTAAAAGAATTTGGCGGATATGCAAACAAATAAATATTGCATGAATGTGTTTACTTTGACACGTAGAGTTGTTTAACTCTTACTATGCTTTTATATGAAGGGAAAAAGGGTGTGGGCGAAACCTTGAGTTGGGGAGCACGTGTACGAATTGCGCTTGAAGCAGCACAAGGTATGGTGTAGTAGTGGAGACATATATGTAGTTTTCATAGGGTGGGTTATAGATCATCTGATATTCCTATCACTAAGCAACTTGATGTGATTTTTGTAGGTCTAGACTATCTGCACAAGGGATGCAGCTTGCCAATAATTCACCGAGATGTGAAAACCAACAACATTCTCTTAGGTCAAAATCTACGAGCAAAAATAGCTGATTTTGGACTTTGCAAAACCTATCTTAGCGAAATGCAGACTCACATATCAACTAACCCAGCCGGATCAGCAGGTTACATGGACCCCGAGTATGTGTCTATCTACACTATATAAATTTTGTACCTCTTTCTCGTATATCTAATAATTGAACATGAAGGAAGCCACGTGCAGTTTATTTTTCATTTTTTTAACCAGTCCACTATGTCGAGTCAAGAAAGATAATTAATAAAATTGCATTGTCTTAATTGCTTACTAAAAATTTAGGATTGGTAAAATGTGGCTTGTATATGAAGGAATAAATGGTGTTGGCAAGACAAAGTAACAACCTTATTTCATCTAATTTATTATTCTTTCAACTCAGAAGATTGTAAGAGAATGTTACAGAATTGCAATAGTATTATATGAATGTACGAACTTTGAGATGTAAAGTTATTAATGTAGTTATGCTTGTATATGAAGGAAAATTATAGTGTCGTTTTACCATTTTTCCTTCATATAAAGAAAGAGGAACTAACTGTTACTATGTTACGTATGAACTGTTGTTTTTGTAGGTACTACCACACTGGCTGGCTCACTGAGAGCATGTTTATAGTTTCGGTGTTGTTCTACTTGAGGTAGCCACCGGTGAGCCTCCAATATTGCCAGGCCATGGCCACATCGTTCAACGCGTGAAACAAAAGATTTCCAGTGGCAACATCAGCATGGTGGCTGACGCTCAGCTGGGAGGTGCCTACGATGTCAACTCCATGTGGAAATTGGTCGACACTGCCATGGCTTGCACATCAGATGCTGCTAGTCAAAGGCCAACAATGGCCGCCGTGGTGGCGCAGCTGAAAGAGAGCCATGCATTGGAGGAATCACACGAGGACAGTAGCGTAATGGGAAGCTTCACGAGTAATTCAGGGGCCCGGGTGTCCACATTTGGTCCATCGGCAAGATGAAGCTGTGACTTGCTAATATTTGTTTGACTGCATCGTTGATGGACCCCTATTGCAATTGGCTCTTGTGAATAATTTGCATGTCATAAAAACTTATGTGCGTACGGGCATGTTATGTGTGTGGATTCTGTGTGCAAAAACTAAGGTGTGGCTCAGCTAAACTAAGCTTAAGTTTGCTTCACATGCTTGTTTGTATGACCCTACATGCTATGATTAGTTAATTGTTTTGCTAATTCTCACTCGATTAAGACTTTCCGTAAGTCTCGTTCAATTTTTTGAAATGCGGTTGCAGTTTAATGAAAAGACCTTTTATGGTACATCAGATAAATATGGACCGTTTATATTTGTGATCCAACGGTCCAGATTCGTAATACTACACAAGATATTATGTACTGTAGTATATTTCAGCACAAAGGTTATCTTAGGTATTGCACCGTTTCGCGGGCTGAGCTTCAGGTTAACAGAGTGCATCTGCAGCTCACCTTGCTCCTCTCCGCATACCTGCGCGATCTGATATCCACCGGCACGTTCTGCTCGGCCTGGACAGAGCAAGCAGAGGCGGGTACTGGCGTCGTCGTGCTGGTAGTGCCTGCGTCACATGCTTCCGTACTTCCGTCGTACTCGTACACCTTGATGGTGAGCACCGTGTCATCGTCGTAACTGAAGACGAGGAAGTGCCCTAGCTGCAGGCCGTGATCGCCGGCGAACTAGTCCCAGGCTCCCAGCTGCGCCGGAGATGCATGTGGACATCCCCGTCGAGCACCACCTCCATGTCCCATAGGCGACGCCACCCGCTGGCATCCAGCAGCTTCACTTCCCGGGGCTCGCGGCCGTCGAGCGCGCTTGCAAACCTGTCAGGGAGCCTGTGCAGCAAGGCTGCAAGGTTTAAGCACCGATCAAACAATTGGAAGCAGAGTGGTAAAGATATGGGCCGGTGAAACAGAAAGGGTGATGTATTGTAGTATTTGTATACCACTTTCCTCGAGCCGTTTTCAAGTATGATCTGGAAGAACTCGAAATCTGCCAAGTCGTCCATTCTGGTTATCTCTGCATATATATATACAGATAGCTTAGATACAGACACAGGCCAACGGCTTACTCCTCAACGACGCTGGGTGCGAGCACGCCGATGAGTCTGGGGAGACGCCCATGGTCGGGACGGCCATGAGGCCGACAGTGCCGTCGACTCGGTAGCAGTAAAGATGGTGTTGTGTGGCCTCACGAGGTCAATGCAGTAAAGATGGTAAACGGCCGGGCCTCGACGGCGTCGGCCAGGACAGCCTCGAGATCCAGGCCAGGGCCAAGGTGTGCGCCGAGTTCGAACGATCCACTAGCTCGTCCGTCCTGGTGCACCTAAACTGTCCATCGGCTGCATGATGGCATCAATCTACGGATATTATGCCATAGCAGAATTACAGACATGTCCTTAGGCCTAAATCTGCCCAAAGACACTTTGAGTAGCAACAACGACCAAACTTGCTTTGTTATCGAAGATCTCAGATCTGACAAGACTTAAGTTCAGACTTCAGAGAGGATCCTATCGCAGGCAACAACGACCAAAAGTGCTTTGTTATCGAAGATCTGAGCATTACGCTCCTTCCAGATTAGCCAAGAGGCAAGAATCTGAATAGCTCTCCAGTCCTTGCGACGGGAATTGGCGATAGCCGCAGAGCTACACCACCTGTCACCTGACCTCGTCATTTGGGAGGTACTTTAATGTCCCAAATTTGGCAGCCATTTCCTGGCGAACACGGCCTTCGAATTGAATCAGATGAGCAGACTTGGTTGAGTACTGACCTGAAGAGGAGAATTTCCGTTCAATAAGATCACACCAAGGAGGAGTGACATTGAAGTGCTGAAGCAGCGAGGCCAGAGAATGCAGTCAGAGCTTGCATGGGGTATTGGGGTTTAGGTTTAATCCAGCAAGTCCACTCCGGATCAGTAAGAACCTCAAATATCGTAGCATTCTTCTTCGTCTTGTGATGAAAAAGGCTATGAAATTGATCCCTTAGGGCGGCGCCAATAATCCAATGGGTTTTCCAAAACAAGGCAGTGAGACCATCACGAACACACGAACATGCACTCTCGTACAAGCATCAAACAGAGAGTGAATCAGGTGTCCAGCAGAAATTAGCAGACCAATCCATGGTTTGTCAGGGTTAGTCCATTGTTGCCACAACCAACGCAACTTAAGGGCCAAACTCTGATGTCGAAAGCTCAAGATATCCAAGCCACCGAATTGACGAGGGGAGCAAACCGTCTACCAACGCACAAGGCATTTCCCAGTAGAGGTTTTATCAGATCCAGATCACAAGAGTGTTCTTCAGGCCTGGCCATGGGAAGCCCGGCCCGGCCCGGCCCGAAATTTCCGGGCTTGGGCCCGACTGGGCTTTCCCATGGGCCGGGCCTAGGCCTTAGATTTAGGCCCGATGGACGTGACGGGACGGGCTTGGGCTTTGCATATTGGTGTTTTCAGGAAGAAGCCCGGCCCGAGGCCCGAAGCCCGACGGGATTTTGCACTCACGGGACGGGACTGGGCCTGAAATATAGGCCCGACGGTCGAGTCGGGCCGGGCCTGGGCCTGGGATTTTTCCCGCGGGCTTTTTTAGGCCCGGCCCGACACATGGCCAGGTATCTTCTAAGCTTGTCCAGGACCTTTTCAAGCCACTTTGGCATGTCCGGAGCAAGCAGCTGAAATATAGACATAGCAGAGAGGACAAACTTGACAAGTGTGAGTCTACCTGTAATAGAGAACAACATGGCCTTCCATCCAACAGGGAAAATAAGAATGCTTGATGAAGTTTAGGGTTTACATAATTACACATCTTAAATACACACTTATGTCTACTGGGTCGTCAGGAAAATGTTGAAGCCACCACTAAGGTCCATCTATACATATTTATCCACAAAACAAAATAATAAACAAGATATATTGTCAGATGAACTATAAAGGAGAATCTGGTGAATATTTTGCAAAGGATTACTTCACGTGAGAAACTCCACGGCTTAGCTTAATTCAATAAAAAAGAAAGTATCTAATCGACTTTAGGAGCGATCGAGGGTTGCTAGGGTTCCAACAAGTGTATGAGAAGATGAAAAAAAAAGTGAACTCGGGGTGTAGGTATAGGAGGGAACTGGACACAAAGGTAGAAAATATGTTCGTAAGAGAATTATTTATGGATGTAATATATGAATGGTCATGAAAATTTTAACATTGTATACAGCTATTTGATGAGAATTATGAAGTTACAGAAAAATGATGGTTGAGATAGAAAATAATGCACCCAAATCAAAATTTTCATATTGGTATAGTTTATAGATATTTGAAAGAGGAAATGTGTGACAGTATATTGAAATTTAGTCATTTGAACTACAAAAAATTGAAACAGAAAATTCAAAAAACTTGCAAAATTATATATTGATTCCTAAGATATCGAGTACTCGCATCACGACTTTTAACACTTTGTACTAATTGGGAAAACCAAACTACCTTTTTCGTGAAAACGCAAATGTGCTTTGATTCATTGATAGAACATAAGGTTTAAGTACAAGTCCAATACCGGACCAACACTGCACCATACAACTCAACCCCAAAAAACTAATCCAAGGAGCAGCTCGTGAAGAGTTGTAGCCCTTGCGTATGCCACGATTGTGTCTCTACCCTATCGGGTCGAACAAGGTGGCTAAGGATGACCAAACTTTGTTGAAGACGACCACGTTGCGATTAAGGGGCTTTTAGATCCACCAGGGTGTGAGCATGATCATCAATGAAGTGTCCTTGCACATCGACCGAGGATGGACATAACGTCATCATCCACCAGTCCATCGACAAGGGGAGGTCTGGAAGTGGATTTGATCCAAGGGAACACCTTGTCCCAAATACTAGAACGACACCCCACGCGTTGCAGCAGGTATTTCATAAGAATAAGAATTCTAATAAAACGCATGAAACCTAAAATTGACTAAAGAAATATGCAAGATTTAATTAATCATGGCAGTCAAGAGGCTAACTTTTAGACATGAAATGCATGTGTACTTTATAATTTAAAGTTCGTTATGGTTTAGGAGTGTATTTGATTGATATAGATAAGATTAAATCAACGGGTTGAAGAAACAGATGGTGTGGATGGCTCATAAAGATGGCATGCACATTGACGCATAATATTTTTAGAATCTTTTTGAGTGGATACATATAGAAGAGCCCGTAATTTCGAATAACAGCTATATGATTTTCATCAATGAAAGTAACTGGCAAAAGATTCACTGGCGAAACTAATTTCGGTGTTATACTTACACACGATCTTGTGTAAATACATAGCGACATGGCGTGAACAAAAAAAATGACAATTTGATAGGCCAAAAAAAGATGATGTAGATGCTTGCATGTAGAGATAGAAAATAATTAATAAATGTTACTGGATGACATGGACAATTGATTGGCTAAAATAGCAAATGATATGGATAACTTACATGTGGAGATAGAAAGTTATTAATTAAACTTAGTGGGTTTTTTTTTTGCTTTATAAGAAGTATAGATATATTCATCGAAAAGGAACAATGGTAAGGATGTGCGACATGATCTCCTCGGACTGGTCGCAAAAGGGGCAACGCACGAGTGTTGAAGCCCATGTCTCATGAGCCACTCACCCGTCCAACAATCAGTCAGAGTTACAGACTTCATGTCCAGCGGAAATTTGAACTATGAAAGTCAGTATGATGGTTTCATTCGACCTCCACATTGGCAGAGTTTTAGTGCGGCGTTTTGGAGCCTGGTATTTAGGGAACCCTTTTAAAAAATCAAAAGGGTATTTGTAGGTTTCAAAAGGTTTCCAAAAGTAGATAATGATAAACTCTATTGGTGTGTAAAATTCAATGAAAAATAATATATCTTTTAGGCTGGGGAAAATGATAAAATGTGGATATAGGTGGAATGAACAGTACACATTTAAAAACTCTGTTGTCTCTTGCCTTCTTACATGGTTTTGCCTCCATCCACACTCTCACCATGCATCGCAGCACAAGACAAAGGTGTATTCCATCGAAAAATGCTAACTAAGGCCGAGGAACAAGGAACAAAGGTTTGAACCTGCTTTTTTTGTGTAATCTAGAATATAAAAAATCTTGCATTGAGATTTTGTACACTAGGTTTTTTTAAACGAGGCAAAAGATTTGCCTACTCTATTGATAAAAAAGAAGAGAGATGCCAAGTAACTTAACAAAAATCGAGATTTTGCACATTAATAGTGTTGAACATTAATATCTAAGAATTTGTTCGGAAATTCGCTTTGGAGCTCGGGCTCATATGCTCCCGTTATTTGCAAAAAAAATTCAAAATTTGAAAACTCATCAAAAAAATCTGAAAAAAATCATGCACGTACCTGACCATGGTACGCACCACCTTATTTTTTTTCGCGCCGAAATGACATCGTACGCGCCCTGTACAAAAATGAAAAATTTCCTGTCAGAAAATGAGATTCAAAATTTGAATTTCTGACAGGAAATTTGTCATTTTTGTACAGGGCGCGTACGATGTCATTTCGGCGCGAAAAAAAATACGGTGGTGCGTACCATGGTCAGGTACGTGCATGCTTTTTTTCAGATTTTTTTGATGAGTTTTCAAATTTTGAATTTTTTTTTGAAAATACCGGGAGCATATGCTCCCGGGAGCCAAAACGGCGCTCTCGAATTTGTTGTCCTTTTGAAGCTTATACAACGTCGTGGAGCTCAGGCTCCATTTGGGGTTTCCTTTAGTCTCCAAGCTATATAAATCCAAAATTATCTAATGCTAGTAAATAATTATCTAGTTACTTTATAAAACTACAGTAACGCGTTATTTCATATTCCTGTAGAAACCAGCAAAAGCTTTTCCATCACGAATGTCACGTTTTACATGGACCAGTTTGAGAGGATTCCAAGATGCTGCGACGGTGGGCCCGGTTTCCTCACTGTCCTGCGGGCTCCGCGAGTAATTCCGGTGACGTGGCCGTCGCAATCTTGGTTCCACGTCACAGCGACCCATGATCCACCGTCCGTTCCAGATCAGACGGCCACCGAGCCCCCGCAGCCCTTCCCGGTCCCACTTGCAGCGACCGTAACCCGTGCTCGCTTCGTCCGTCGTCGTCCCCATCCTCTCATCTCTCAGATCTCTCATCAACTCCCCGCTATTAATTACCACCTCTCTCTCTCTTCGTCCCTGTCTCTCCGTAGCTCCCTCTCTTCGCCCGTCTCCTTCCATCCGTCCTAGGGTTCGACGCCCGCCCGCCCGCCCGCGGCGAAGCTTCCCGGCGGCGTCCGTCCGCGGCCAGGTAAACCCGCTGCATCCCTCCGCCCCGCCCGGATCTCGAGGCGATCCTTTGTGATCCATGTCCTTTCCCGATTCGCGTGCCCCGCCCGGCCGCAGATCTGTGTCGCATGCTGCTCGATCCGGGTTGTAGTACGCGTAGCGCTGCGCCGTGCGTCCGTGTTTACCCTCGAGGTTTGTCGTCGTTGTCACGGCCCGTTGGCTTGGTAGGTAGGTGAGCCGTCCAGATCCATGCGAATCTAGGATGCTGCGACCGTTGCATGGCTGCTACGTTCGCTGGAGTCGTTAATTCGCGCTCGATGCGAATGATGGATGCGACGTTTAGTCGGTGGATCTGTGCTTGATCTCGGGCTTGGAGAGTCCCCCTTTGTGGTGCACTTGATATGGGTTTAAGCAAAGCGTTGGTTCTGACAGGTGCCTGGTCGTGTAGTTTAGAATGGGTACTAGCTGAATTGCAATTGGGATCCAAGCTAGTGGTGCAGCTGGGACACTTTGTAGCTAGGCTAGATAATTTGTAAACATCTGCAAACTGCCTGCTTTCCATACATTTAGCTTTGCGTAGCTAGCCCTGCTCGCTTCTTAAACTGAATTAGACCTGTCGAGCATTAATGAGAAAGTAAAACCATTTTTTCATTAATTGTGATATATTTGAGCAGTACCTTGTCTGGTTGCAAATTGATGTAACTGAACGAGGGCCCCTTCACAATTTGAATACAAGAAGTCTGGTTGATAGCATGATATATTGTTAAGCTTTGGTTTTGATTTTATTCCTGTATCTGCGTGTCAATACCTATGTTTTAAGGCAATGGATTTATCTTTTCCAAACCCAATCTGCATCAGATGTGAATTGCTTTGAAGTTTAGTGTGTTATTTTATTTTACATATTTTCGTGTACATTGTACATAATGCTGATATGTTTTCTTTTGGTGGGCACAGAAAGATGGCTGGCGGTTT
This sequence comes from Poa pratensis, assembly GCA_947311845.1. Lineage (NCBI taxonomy): Eukaryota > Viridiplantae > Streptophyta > Magnoliopsida > Poales > Poaceae > Poa > Poa pratensis. The sequence continues at coordinate 27,258,738 of CAMZMU010000084.1, forward strand.
CCGAGTACTGCATCTTGTCAGGCCCTTCTTGGCTTTCTTGCCAGAAGTACAGAGTGCTGATAGGAAGATACCATTTAGGGAAAAAGTTATCTACACCGTCATTTCTCTCTTCATTTTCCTGGTGTGCAGTCAGCTCCCGCTCTATGGCATCCATTCAACCACCGGAGCTGATCCTTTCTACTGGATGCGTGTTATCCTTGCATCAAACCGTGGTACTGTTATGGAGCTGGGTATCACTCCAATCGTGACATCTGGCATGGTTATGCAACTTCTAGTGGGATCCAAGATTATTGAAGTTGACAACAGTGTGAGAGAGGATCGTGCTCTGCTGTAAGTATTTGTAAAATAGCAGAATTTTGTGGTTTACATTTTTTTCTGAAATTTTAAACAGTGATGAGTAGCTTGTCCATAAATCTCATGTATATGTAGCTTATCATTTATGCAGTGAATGGCCTGTGAAAATTGTAAAGCTTGCTGATTCATGTCATATGTCCAGAATATTGTGATGAATGTTGTACTTCTTTACTCAGGAATGGCGCACAGAAGTTGCTTGGTATACTGATTGCCATTGGTGAAGCTGTGGCATATGTTCTGTCTGGAATGTATGGCAGTGTGAGCCAACTTGGAACTGGAAATGCTATTCTCATTATACTTCAGCTTTTCTTTGCTGGCATCATTGTCATCTGTCTAGATGAACTTCTCCAGAAAGGCTATGGTTTGGGTTCTGGCATTTCTCTGTTCATTGCTACCAATATCTGGTAAGCATATTAAACTTGAATTCTCTTACTTATTGATGTGCCTCTGTTGCAAGCTGGCTTATGGTAAATTTGCTGTTATGCAGTGAGAATATCATCTGGAAGGCGTTTAGCCCCACAACCATCAACAGCGGACGTGGTGCTGAATTTGAAGGGGCTGTCATTGCATTGTTCCATCTGTTGATTACTCGATCTGACAAAGTTCGTGCCTTACGGGAGGCTTTCTACCGTCAAAATCTGCCAAATGTGACCAATTTGCTTGCTACTGTATTGGTCTTCCTCATCGTTATCTATTTCCAAGGCTTCCGTGTTGTGCTTCCAGTGAGATCAAAGAATGCTCGTGGGCAGCAAGGCTCATATCCAATCAAGCTGTTCTACACTTCGAACATGCCCATCATTCTGCACTCTGCACTGATTACCAACCTGTATTTCATTTCCCAGGTACAGTATTCAGTTCCAGCGCGGTAGTAACTATAGTAAGCACTTACATGTATCTTTAGGTGCTGACACGTTTTAATTGTTTATTGCAGCTTCTATACAGGAAGTACAGTGGAAATTTCCTGGTTAACCTTCTCGGCATATGGAAAGAATCTGAATATTCTGGTCATTCTATTCCTGTTGGTGGTCTTGCTTACTATGTGACTGCACCATCCAGGTGAGCAATTAATTTCTTGGCATTGCCATCTTCCTTTTTCATTTTGTTTTCTAGGTTTTGGTTAGTCTAGGAAATACTGTTTGTTATACTTACCATTGTTATCTATACTGCAGTTTGGCTGATATTCTGGCGAATCCATTCCATGCATTGTTCTATGTGGTCTTTATGCTGTCAGCATGTGCTCTCTTCTCAAAGACATGGATTGAAGTTTCTGGTTCATCAGCCAAGGATGTTGCTAAGCAGCTGAAGGTAAAAACATCGCGCATGCAGTATTCCTCTTGTCTGGTTACTGTTTCTTTTTGCATGTATCATGTTTCACAAGTCATAATCTTGTGTGGACGTCAGATGTGCTTGTTCCGTTTCTGAAATCTGTGCATATGGAATCCCAAAGTTTTTTAAGACGACTTAGGCAACATCAATGTCATGTCCCTTTCATGTGTTATTTTGCTAGAGTTTTCAGTCCTATTATCTTTGTTCAGAACTAGTTTATTTTTTGTAGGATGAGACTCCACCCTAATGTTGAGGCATCAATATCTACTCGGTTGTTTTCTAAATGTAACATAATACTATTATGGACTAAATTTGTTAAATTGGGGTGATCTATTGTCTCTTTTGGTATTTAGTTTCAACCTGCAAAATGTTCTTTATTTAATCTTGGGTAATTCAACAGGAACAACAAATGGTGATGCCAGGCCACCGTGAGTCAAACTTGCAGAAGGAATTGAACAGATACATCCCTACTGCTGCTGCATTTGGTGGAGTGTGCATTGGCGCGTTGACAGTTCTGGCTGATTTCATGGGCGCAATTGGTTCAGGAACCGGTATACTGCTGGCTGTTACCATCATCTACCAATACTTCGAGACCTTTGAGAAAGAAAGAGCTACAGAGCTTGGCTTCTTCGGATTTTGATACCATTAGCTTTGGGAGCATGTTATGGCTACAGCTCAGTCTTCTTGACAGTCACAGTACTGCTTGGCTGGCTGTTGTGGTTGTAACCGGAGATCTTAAATTCTGTTTAGGTTTCCCGACTTATTTACAGTTGAGAAAATTTGTAGATGCTGCGTGTGTTTTCAGGCTAGTTTGGTGGTGGACCTGTCCAAGGACGGACATGGCCATCATCCATCATCTTCTGTACCCTTCTCATGTCTATTGACTATAGCAACTGAATGTTTTGGGATCAATTTTAGTTATCTGGAGCTGAGTATATGTTTCTTTTTAATTGTGACCCTTATTAGTCCCTGATACTTTGAGCTGTGAAGTAATGCAGTTTTTTTTGTGTTTTGTGAAACACCTTTTCTGATGTTTATCTTGTGTTTTGAACTATTACTTGTGCTAAACTTTAGTGGTTCTTCGTTCACTGAAACACTTGCTGAAATATAATCTGAAACAAAATGAAATACAAACGTCGTGTGCTTGATCATTCTATATGGAGACATACCGTTGAGGAAATAGTTATAACAGATCAATCGATAGAGGCTTACAAAACAAAAAGCATTATCACAGGGAGCGTGTCAGAACCTCTTCAATCTTCATAGATTTTTTGGGCTGATTAGAATATTTTACAGCGTATGTTTTGCGTTGTTTCGTAGTAGCCTACCCCCAATTTGCTTGGGAATGAAAGTCTTTGTTGTTGTTGTCAACATGTTCTGTATCGTAGTAGCCTACCCCCAATTTGCTTGGGAATGAAAGTCTTTGTTGTTGTTGTTGTCAACATGTTCTGTATAAACTCAGGGCGTTGCTTTTCAATCCTATAGGATGTAAAATGTAATGATTTTCCGATTCTATATATTTGTTACATTTGTTTAATATCAGGTGAATCAAGGATTGTCAGAAGACACCAAAACATGATTACAAAGAGCATGATATTATAACATTCTGGTCAAGAAGTCTGCATTACATAATTCTCGAAGTCAAGGATATAACCTCCCGTTTAACATTTGTTCTACTTTCCTATCCTCGAGCTACAGAGGATTTCACGGTTCAGCTAATCAATTTACCCTTGCCTCGTGAGATAACGTTCTTGGCGACCTCAACGATCTCTTCCATTTGGTTGTCCACTAGCTCATTCAGCTGCTGCTCCTGAGTCTTGAGATCTTCTGGCTGCTGCTCGACCGTCTGGTCATCCGAGTCCGCACCCTCCTTCGTCCAGTACACAGCGAATGATGCATCCTCGTTGAAACTAGTTGCCATTTGGACAAGCCGCTTCCCATTGGTTCCAGAGGCGCCGCCAAGCAACTCACCTTTGGTGCGGTCATAGATGCAGGCCCTGAAGTTGTCAATGCACTTGCGGTCCTCGGAATCAAGGTGTAGGTAGATCAAGATTTCCCAGCACCGCAGAAACTGCTTCTTGTTGATCTTCAGCTTCACCCGCACCGTATCAGCAAGGTCAGCCGGTGGAAGCATTATCAAACTGCAGGACCTTTTTGACAGGTTGGTCTCCTCCAGCGACACGACCATTGCACCAAGAGCAGGCTTGATTGGTTCAAAGGTGAAGCCGGAGACAGTCGATGGATGAACGTACATACTGCAGGTAATCAGAAGGGTCTTCTATGGTTACGTCATATATGTTCTCGGATTCTGCGATATAATTGATTGCCTCAAGAAGACGACGCCCGTGGCCTTCACCCTGATAAGGTGGCAAGACCAGTATCTGAGAAAGACCAAAGAAACAAGATCAGCAGAACATCCAAACCAGACCCAAAAAACAGCTTTAATTTCCAAACATCAGGTTATGCAATTATGCAGATGTCGGTTCAGACATCTGAAATAGAAGAATACATAAGTTAACTTTAAAGAAATTGACTACACATAGAAGAAACAATGCAGAATTGCAGATACATGAAGAAACATAAAGTAAAAGCTGCGATAGGTCCAACCTGGCTGATACGCAAGCGAGTGCTCTCAGGGTAATGATAAAAATGATGGACAGCTGCAAAGCCTAGCAGCTGAAATTTTGAAGTGGATGACTCAGGTGCTGCCTTCACCACAAGGAGCATTTCCCATCCATGTTCTGTGATATCTATAGGCGTTGAACCTAGAGTGCAATGGTGTTAGAAGAAAGCTCCAAACGTATTTGACCACTATACTCTAAAGCTTCAGTTACCTTCAACCAGAAGCAGAACAAGTGATATCAGACGAGAATAAAGAAATGCAGCAGCACCTTGGAGTTCAACTCGAACAATCTGGAGACAAAAAAGCAGATCAAACTCAGGACATGGGCAGAACAGAACTAAAGGAGTGTGTTAATATTTGATAAAACAAAAAAGAGAATGGCAACAGTATGAATGCAAATTGTTATGAAAGTACAAGATCTAAACAACATATCCATTCAAAATTCTGAAATTGGAGAGGTGATATTCTCACAATCACGTTAACCTTTACTACATGGAAGCATCGATGCAAAACTTCATCTTGATTTATTAAGTAATAGCACTTGATAGGTAAACATTTCATTAAAGAACTTCAGTTTATGTGCTAAGTATAAGAACCAAGTCAACAAAATGTCATCAATCAAATCACTTCGGCAACAGTTCAAAAAGAATACCCACCTCAACTGCCAAATCACCTTCGCTTGAGGAATCATGTTTAATGTAAGTACCATTCTTCACAACATCACTGCAGAGATTACAAAAATAAGTCCTGCCATGTCTCCAGAAGCAATACAGAAACGCGGCTGTTGGGCTCTGTAAATATAGGTACCTTATATAGTGGCATTCTTTTGAGAATGTCTCCAGAAATTCATCCTTTTCTACTAGGTTTTCCCCAAAAATGCTCTGTCAAATAGAGTAAATGAATATTACAGCCATGCATGTGGAAGTTTCTTCAATTATGAAAGACGTTCTAAACAAACAGATACCTGAAGGACAGGTTTTAGATCTGTGATTCCTTTACCTCCCTGAAAGAAATGGGTTAATTATGTGTTACTCGATGACTTGAGAAAATCAGGATATGCTTAGTTACAATTATGAAAAAATACAGGTGAGTGAAGCTCCAAACTCAGGATTAAGTCAGGTAACAGTATACAGCATCACTAGTGTAAGAAATTGAAGTCGTCATCGTGATGGTTAGTGGTTAAACAAATGAGTGCAACGGAAAAAAGAAAGATTTCCATTTTGGCGAAATCATGTCAAAAAAGAATGGCAAATACATGCTATTAAAAGTGGCAACATCTACACAGTATTTCACAATGGAAATTATAGAATAGAAGGTGATAGCTATAAACATTTAAACGATTAAACAACATGCTAATAGAAGGTGATACTCTTTAAGATGAACAGTAAAATACACAAGGTTATAAATAAGAGACACATTGCAACAAACAGTAATCACAAAGGTAACAAGAAAATAGACAAAGCTAAGACTCAGGACACATGGACTGTTCTTATAAAATAGTCTCATAATATCACAGAGAATAACCAATACTTACAGAAATAAATTTTAGGAAAGCAAGTACTCACGTCAGATGTTTCCTTGAATGAAATCTCAGCATATGCATGCAACGATATAGCACTTATCCACACGTTGATCTGAAACAATTGAGATATCAGACATAAACAAACAGGATTCCAAGCATGTCAAACATCAAACATACAAACAATAATAAAGATAAAAGGGATTGGAGAGCCTGTTCTTTCATCATTAAAATTATTTACAGACAAAAAAAATTACTACTTTGTTTTCTACCTTGAGATCTGTGTAGCCATATATCTTGCCATCTTCACCGAAGAAATGATTTAGGTCAAATGGTTCGATGGAAATGCTGTCTTCTGAGCCCACATCGTCAGGATTTCTAGCTGTAGTGATGCCAACAGCAAAATACATTAAAATCTGCACATAACTGGATTATATATTCATTGAGCTCAGTACCAGAGCCTAAAGGTACAATTGGTTGCTTCAATGCAGTTAGTGAAAATTTGTAACTAAACAAGAAAGGCGCATAACTTAGCATTATGTTACATGATTTTTCTTTACACTATGTGATGTTTTTCACCTGAACTTTCGGCACACCGAGATTTTGTTATTACTCATAACTATACTCTTAAGGATGTATCTTTCTCCTAAGAGGTGATACGCTAAGGTAGTTATTGCTACAAATTTCCAGCTGCAATTTCCTGCTATATAAGCTAGTGCAAATTTGCACAACAGAAAATTCGAAAGGAAACTAGTGCTTGCTGCCAAAATATTTCAGATCAGATAGGACCAAGGAAGGCAATTCCATACCAATAAACACTTGCATGCATTCATTTGCCTCAGTCCCTGCATCTGTTGAACAGATAAAAGGAGATTACATCAAATTTTGTCATGTACCTATACAAAACAAATTACCTAAAAGCAACGAAACATACATCATCAAATGAACATGTTTACATCCGAAGTAACACATGCAAACTATAGCTCTACAAAGCCAGTACAATTTAAAAGGAGTGATTATTCTCCTTGTTTCTACAGGCCAACTCAATGGACCACTCATCAGCGTAATCAACAGATCAAACAGTTGGCAATTTCGTAAGTTCTCTCTAAGGTTTAGTGTCCAAAGCAGTCCTTTCATAGGATGAAATTAACCTTGCAAACAAATCACCAGATCAACAACTCCATAGACAAGTACACGATACAGCGCCGAGCAATGTGCAGCTTCCTATCGGTGTTGACCACACAGAACAGTTTGGTATCGAAACTAAATACTAATGTCGGCAAAACAAATACCCTGTTGACTAATAAAAAAATAAATAAAGAATAAACCCCGCATTGCTAGCACGCAGCAAAGAAAGGCCACTCTATCTAAACGGAACGGAACACGAATCCAGCAACAAAAACACCTCCCAGTCTCGGTTCTCCGGCCCGGTGTCAGTGTGCGTCTCTTCGCCAAACCACCACGACGAGACTACGCGAGAGCATCCTAGAATCTAACAATACACTCGCAGGACTACCGGCCGCGGGCAGCGTAAGCACGAACGCCCGGCTACGAAACCAAATCTACGAATCGAGAGAGAGGAGGTGGGGAAAGCCGGGTCGGTTACCGATGCCCGCGAAGCCCACGCGGCGGCGCTTGCTGGCGTCGGCGGCGGCGGCGGCGTCGCTGCTCCCCTTCTGCTTGAGCGCCATGGGTGGTCGGGTCGATCTGGTGGCTGAGGCGGGGGAACGAGGGGGGCTAGGGTTTGGGGTTTTAATGGAGGAGAAGAGGCGGGAGATGAGGGAAGAGGGAGGCGGGAAATGAGGAATTGCTGCGGAGAGTGGAGAGTCAAGTTGGCGATTTTACCCGTGGAGCCGGGTATCCGCGGGTATTCACCCGCTAAGGGCTCATTTGGCACTCCGGGAAAACGCAGGGATCCGCGACTTTTCCCTGGGCGTCGAAACCACGTGCCGAATTGACCCGGGGCAGTCCACCCGTTACGTTTGGTTGTCGGTGAGGGGAGGGAGGCCTGCCCTTTCCGCGTCTTTTCCCTGGGTGAGATTTCCACGTGTCGATAGGTCGGGGCGGAAATCCTCGTCTCGCTCGCTCTCTCGCGACAGAGAGGCGGCGGCGCTTAGCTCCTTCCTCCGGTGACCGGAGCGAGGTCCCCTCCCAAGCGTTCCGCCACCTTCGTCCATGATCTCATCGGCCTCCGTCCGAGCTCTCCTCCGCTCTCCTTCATCCAAGCTTCCCCCACTCCCCCCGCCTCGAAACTCTTCTCTCCTCCGGCGACGGCGAAGCTGGTCCGGCGACAAAGGTTATCCCCTTCACCTATTCCTCGTTTTGCTTGTTTCCTATTTATTCCTTTCCTTCCCCGCATTGACGAGCTGCTTGCTCCAGATCAAGCTCGTTAGTCTAGGTCAAGAAAGTTGATCTCTCGATTTCGCACGCACCCAGTGTCCCAGTTCAACCTAGTTGCTCAAGATCTGAAGCGGCAGTGTTAATCTTGAGGACAACAGGTGATACATCTTGATCTCTCGATTACGTACCCACTTCCGTTCGATTCTTTTTTACTGATTCAAGTACTCAACCTCGTAGCTCAAGATCTGTAGCGGCAGTGTTTAATCTTCCGGACAACAGGTGATACATCTTGATCTCTCGATTACTACCCAGTTCTGTTCGATTCTTTTTTATTGGTTCAAGTACCCACTGTTTGCCTGTTCTTGAAACTGCTGCAATTTCGTTGTCATTTTTAGAAATTAATTAAGATTGTTGTCTGTACCACTTCCATTGGCACACATTGTTTTATTAGTATCGCCCGCACCGTGCTGACAGTTATCTTCACAGTGCACTTAACTGATTTCAATTTTGTTAGTGAGTCGATTTGCTGTCCCGAAGGTGCTTTGATTGTCCGATTAAACCAAAAAAAAATCTGTAAAGATTTGGATTCGGAAAGTAGCCAACTGACTTACCATGAATACCAATTCATATCACTAGCACGTCTTACAATGCATTCCGGTCTCATCGGTAGCACAGATGCTTATTAGTTACAGGTGACATGGGAGTAGACGAATTTTTGTTGGGAATGATAATGGATGTTTTGTTGATATTTCTGTTCATGACTTCAAGAAATGCCCAGACTTTCCTTGTTATTCTTTCTAGAAAATTACAGCTTATGCTGAGTACATAATTGATAATTGCTCATCTTATTTTCCATGTAGTGTGTCTTGCAAATAAAATCTAAAACTGATTGGGGTTCTTTTTTTAATGTGGCGATGATCTTTTTTTACTTTTTTTAAAACCTTGGTATATTAGCTGGGTTTTAAACTTTTTTTTTTGTGAATCAGGTGGAATAAGCGACTTCTGGGACAAGGTAGTGGCGCATTTTGTGTTGGAAGTCAGCACATCCTTACATCTTTGGGTCACAAAGGTCATAGTCCCATGTGGATGTTTACTTGGAACGGGAGTAGGATGTTTACAAGAGGATTACACACATATATTTTGGTACTCCAGCATGAGCAATCAGCATGATTTTTTCTTTCCAAATGACGCCTTCCATCTATTGTGGAGCTTTTCCCTTTTTTATAGCCGACGGAAATGTTTAAGAACTTGACGGTGGAATGATTACGATGGTTTGGTCTTGGAGATGCAGAGCTATCTGATAATATAATCTTTCTTGCAAATATGCATCCCGTTGTGTGCTAATTAGATAAACTGCACCTTTTTCTTCCCATTATGTGTAGATCATACTTTGCAGATTTGCACTATAGTGTCAAAATCACTTGTTATACTAGCAGCATAGTGTCATATGTCAGCATCATTACTAGTAAGTGGAGCATGTTCATATGGCCTGTAGGAGTGTCCATTCTCCATTCGTAAGAGTTTTCAGTGCATATCATTCAATTAGCTACAATGCTCATGTCTAGAATTTTTAGAGTTTTAGTGTGTTATATCTACGTGGTTCTCAGTTTTAATGTGAATTTTAGATGCCCAATGCGTTGATCTTCAATTAGCTACAATGCTCATGTCTAGAATGTGAATTTTTAATTTATGCTATGCTGCATGCTCCACATTTTAAGTCTGATGCATGGTGAGAAAGGTACTGCTTATTTGAACTGAAGCGTGCTAAAAATTACTTGCGCTCGACTCTTTCTTTTCAGAGAGGTAGCACTGATGATCCCCTGCCTTCATTGTTTGTTTTGATTTTCATTCTTTCAGCAATGAGTGATCTTCATATTTCTGCACCAAATATCATCATTCTTATTTCTGTAGACTTGAAGTAATAAGTAGGATAGCAGAAGTACTTCTCATAGTAATATTGAAGTACTGCCTTTCAGGTAGGTTATTCTCTCTAGAGCTAAGAGATGTACTTCCTTTCAGCTGGTATATTACATCATAGATGTTCTTGTACAAAATACTTCCTCCTAGGCTCCTACCAATATGATATAGTCCAGCTAGTTTTTGGAGTAAGATCCGGCTCCGTTTGTCTGATCGCCATAGCTATGAAGTTGTGCATTGCTTTCCTTTACATGACTATTTTGAATTGAGTATTTGCATCAAGCTATTGTTAGTTCTTTGTTTGTTGTGTAAAACGTTGGCTCAACTTTGTATTGTCGTTGATTCATATAAAAAATATACCTGTAGTCTTGAGTTTCTTATGCACAATGCGCATACAGTGGTAGTGCTTGAAAAAATGTTTAGTGAAACGGTTGCTAACCTCCTCACTGTTTCTTATGATTCAGCCAACGTCGAGCTATGGTACATGATGTCGATGCAGAATAGAGAACTAGACCAAGAGTCCTGATCGTCGCCTTAGTTCAACTCTTCACAAGTATCGCCACCTCGCATTCGACAGTTTGAGAATATTGAACTTTTTGTATTGAGATATATGTATAGGACAACCCAGCAATGTTGTGTATGTGCTAGCTAAACTTGGTCAGTAGCTGTTCTATAGTCCAGAACCTACTGGAATGATGATACAGTGATACAGTCTACTTCATCACAGTGTTACTTTTGAATTCTCGGAATTATTTGTCCTTTTTCCTGTTGCTTTTCAATGGAATACTTCATTTTCTGTTTTTTGAGATTTATTCCCAAAGTGGATTTTGTACAGTATAAGATTCAGAACTGTCAGCTGTACGCCTGGCTTCCTCCCCCACAACCTGCCCCTCCCCCGTGCACCAAATGCACGTACGTACTTTCCCCCGTTGGGAGGGAAACGCATGTGCGGGTGAAAATTCCCGAGGTGCCGTTTCTTCCCTGGGTGTTTTACACCCTACGACCAAACAAGCCCTAAGAAACAGAGGCGGGGGGCAAATTCTCCCCATGGATATAGCGGGGCGGGTACCCGGTATGGTAACGGGGCGGGGATGGGGGCCAAATTCCCTCCATGGAGCCTCCACGGGTACCCGGGACCCCACCTGTCAGTCAAACAAGGCACACATATATAAGAAAAAACTTAGACCCGCACCCGCTCCACCTCTTTTCCCCTCACTCCAGCCGCCGCTACCCATCTGCATCTGGGGAGCTCGTCTCCAGCTCTCCATCTCCTGCACGCCGACCACCGCCCCAGCCGCCGCTGCCCAGCGCACGACCTCGCCTCCTTCTCCTGCACGTCGACCACCGCCCCAGCCCCAGCCCCCAGCCCGTCCCTTCTCCGTCCACGAGTCGAGCGACGGCGAGGGCGCCGAGCAAGAAAGTGGTCGCGAGCCGCCGCTCCTCCTACACGCCGACCACCGCCGCTCCTCCTACACGCCAACCACCGACATCTGCATCAACCGGAGATAATCAAGGTAGACACTTATCTGTATTCTGTACTTTGTGTTGGCTGATGCAGTGTGTTGTCCTCTGTAATTTGTTTGATTAGTAATGGTTGATGCATTTGTCCACTGTTAAATCCCTTGCTTCGTACTGGTTGATTGCTTGATGTATTGATTTGTCCACTGTTATATGTAACTCTTTTCCTTTGTCAGATTGATCTGAATCTGATGTTTCGTATGGTTTTTTGCTTTGAAGATGAACAATGGAAACGAAAAACCTCGTCGAGCTTCCCCAGTTTGGCAGCATTTCACCCGGGTGGAGACGAAGACTACAGAAAATGACGTCAATGTGGTAAAACGTTGGGCAAGATGCAACATATGTGGCCACATGTGCAGAACCGAGCCAAGGGATGGCACAACGACCCTCTACATGCATCTACGTAGGCATAACTGATGAAGTCATTGAACTGCTGAAGCTTGTGAGACTTGAGAGATTGAAGTCATTGAACTGCTGAAGCTTGTGATGTTTAACTATCTATGTTGAATCTTGTGATGTTTAACTATCTACGTTGAATCTTGTGATGTTTGCTGTTTGCTGTCAACAAAATGCTGCTGAAATATCACTAGTTGCTGTCATTTTGCTGCTGTTTTGTTGGCTGAACGTTGCTGTTTCGAGTATCCATGGAGTATCCATGGGGGTCGGGTACCCGTTTGTTTCGGGCATGGGGAATGTTTCCCCCCCGCGAAGCTTGGCGGGTATGGCGGGGACGGGTACTAGCGGGGATCGGGGCGGGCACGGTAGAGAGCCCCCCGGAGATACCCGTACCCGTCGCCACCTTGAGTGGAGAGTGGTGAGCGACAACTGAGACCAGCCGGGCCACCGGGGTTAGATTTGGAATTTTTTTTTCTCCAGTCAAGGACAGATTGGTAACTTCCAACTCTAGCCGTTGGATCTTGGATGGACAGTCCAGATCGACGGTGAGATATGCCTTCAACCACTTGACAATAAAAAAACCACTTCTTCCCTCAGTCAGCTATCTATCATACTCTCTCCGTTACAAAATAGTTGACACAACTTTATCCACATACGCATATACAGTATTTAGATATGTTTAGTGGGTAGATACATTAATATCTAAACAAATGGAAGTGAAGTATTTGGGGAAGGAGGGAGTACATCTAACAAAAACTATCTATCATACAGTACTCTCCCTCCATCCCAAATAGGTGGCTTATAAATTGAGTTGAAAATTTAATATTTTCTAAGTTTGAGTAAATATATAGAAAAAAATATGAGAGTGGATTTTTGGAACCCGGGCTACATGGAGCTCGTTTTTTTGAAAAATTAGAAACCGATATTTTTAAGTTTCAAAAAATTGTGAATTTTTTTCCGGATGTAAATATTGTTGAGATCTAAAATCATGCAATTTTTTTACTCCAAATTCGTTATATTGTGGGCTGTACAAAAAGACAAGTCGGGGGATTTTTCAAAATTTTGAAACTGTGTATTCTTCACCACCCAGATCCACCCGTCTTTTTTGTTCAGCCAAAAATATAACGAATTTGGAGCTGAAAAATTGCACAATTGTAGATCTCATCATCTCAGCAATATCTACAACCTGGAATTTTTTCGTGATTTTTTTAAACTAAAAAATGTCGATTTCGAATTTTCAAAAAAGCGGGCTCCATGTAGCCCAGGCTCCATTTTAGGTTTCGAGAAAATATCAACAACTATCACATTTCAAAACTATATTATGAAAATATATCTAATGGCAAATCTAATGATATTTATATTGTATTATAAATCTTCATATTTTTGTGTATATATTCAGTCAAACTAGAAAAATGTTGACTTTTTTACTCGGTTTATACGCCACCTATTTGGGGATGGAGGGACTATATGACTTGGCCAGACCTGGATGGTTAAACTTTGTGGCTTCAAAAATCTTTTAGTGCCTGTTTGTTTGAGCTGCAGCTGGACAAGAAGCAGCTGGAGCTGGTAGGTTCTGAGAAGCAGCTGGAGCTGGACGGCTGGTGAAATGTAAAATTGTTGTTTGGCTACCTGCTTTTAGAACGGCTGGTAGACATGCCGCTGACGGTGAATGTCCGTATTACCCTTATATGTTGAAGATGATGTATTGACATAATTTTGCTAATTATCAGGGACGGAGCTGGCTTATGCGCAATGGTGTCAGCTGACCCCAATGGAAAATAGCAAATCCTTCACTAATTACCATTGACTAATAGTTTTTGTAGAGGTTGACCCCACTATCATAGAGAGCCCAACCGAAAAAATAAGGTGTTTGGCTAGGCTTGTGCTTTTGACGCCTAAAAGCAGTAGAAGCTCTAGCCCCAGCCCAAACAAACAGAGCCTTAAGACAATCAAATGTGCCCCACGGATCTCGTGGCGAGGCTTATCATTTTTCGTTGTTCAATGATCTCGGAAGCCGGAATGCATGCACGTGTATGGTTTGTGTTCGGTGTCGATGTCGTCTCTAACCTCGAGCTTCTAGGTGAAAACCCTAGGTTTAAACCTTGTTTCTACTGTATCTGTCAATGACGGTATTTACACATCATTCTCGTGTTGACGCTTGCTTGTTTGGGATGAAAACCCATCAGTTGCTCTTCAGTAATTAGGTCTAGCATCATTTGTGTAGCTCAAATCCAGACCTAATCTACTGGGACATGCTCTGGAAGATTGAGAGGGCAGCTCGACGACATCATATATAGGTCACAGGTCAGGAAAAAGTGATTACCAGTACGTTACATAGAGCTAGACTGACTGAGAGATAAAAAAAAGGAAAAGAAGCAACTGCCATAACTCAAGGACGATGTAGTCCAAGCAAAGATCCAAGTGAACTCTATAGTCGCCCCAAATGAAACAGAGGAATGACAAATTTTGGTTTGTACACCAACTAAGCATCAACCCCAAGAGAGTTATGAAAACATCATCGAAAGAAAAATAGATATTATCTACATCTCAAGATTAGTCCCTGAGATACCAGACATCATTACAAATTCTTCACAGTGAAAGCCACCATCTTTTACTCGGGAAAAAATGTGAACATGAAACAGAAATCCTGTGGAAAAAACAAAGAAATGTTTTCTTACTGTTATTTGAAGCCATCGTGATTACTCATGGTTATTATACTACCATACCACAATCAAGGTAAATGCAACTGCAAATTTCTGAAGGTGAAAATATTACACTACAGCGGCATATATTCAAGACATTTCAAAAGTCACCATTCAGAAGTGACAAAACATATACATGTAGCACTTAACAGTTGCATGCACGCAGCAAAGTTTGCGTCTCGACGCGTTGATAGAAAGAAACAACTCACAGGCTTAAGAATAGGCAAATATAACCAACACAACGACCCATGGCCACTTGACGAGCATTACAAAGGATGCGAATAATCTAGCTGGATGAGAATGATTTTTAGGGTGGCTGTGAAATATCGATATAGATCATGACAAAACGTCTTCAACAAAATGATGGTTAATTTGCTCATCAGTATCAACATTCACTATAATACTGTAGAGGCATCAAAAGCTATAATATTGTGACCTCGGAGCTAAAGCGGACGTGCAGTATCCTGTCCACCAGATCGGACGGTGATAAAAGTACTAGAGAATATCTACATCTTCTGTAAGCTTCTTTATAGTATTTGGAGCTTTCTACCAACATCCAATTTCAAGTAAATACTGTACACACTTCATCTGATATGGCTGAAACTATTAAACATTCCAGTGTGTACAGTCTTTGCTGCAGGTTTCGGTGCTTCAGAAGGTCCGAATACATTCCAGAACCTTAGAGTCTCATCTGCCGCGACAGAGGCTACCGTGGAGCCATCGGGGCTCTGTAACAAACACAAAGTAACAAGGAAGCATTTATCAGCAGCATAAGCAAGCAATCATCATCACTATATACTGTGCCACCAGAGAGAGAGAGAGAGAAATACCTGTGCCAAGCAGAGGACACGAGAAGTGTGACCTTCAAGTTCAGCCAATTTGACCATCGATGGGTATTTCCATAAAATAAGTGGTTTTTGAACAAATCCACAAGCGCTCAGTAGCTCCTTTTCATTCTTATTCCAGAGCAGTGCACATACTTGGGCCCCAGTATCAACAGAATTCAAACATAAACCAGTGTGTGTGTTCCAGAATTTGATGCATCTATCATTTCCACCACCACCAGAGGCGAGTAAATTACTCTGGAATGGACACCAGGCAAGAGCTTTCACTGCAGCCAAGTGGTCATTAAACCTATGAAGCCATCTATTATCCCCCAGAGATGGATTAGAAGATGCCATCGATGCATCCCATATGTGCACTAGGTTGTCGTTTCCACCACTTGCCAATTGCTGACAAGATACTGACCATCTCAACCCGCATACCTCTGCTGCATGCCCTCGGTATGTCTGAACCATATGGGCTCTCATCCTAACATCATTGTTCACGATCTTGCCATCCATTCCACCAGTTGTCAGGATGTTACTGTTCCAAGCCAGTGAACCAACCCTCGATTCATGGACACCTCGGAGTGTTCTCAGCTGCAAAATTTATGAGATATATTTGTATTAGTATGAGCTGAAGTGCTTAATCTGCAGTTAGTGTTGAGAGAACTAACCATGCGACTAGAGCTCGCGTCCCAGAGCTGGATGTCAGAAGAGTTTAGGCCAACGGCAATATGTTGCCCCTCAGAAGACCAGCTGACACTAGTGATGGGACCATTGTCACCGTCAACAGTCACAAGCTCAGAAGTAGAGCTATCAGATGAATTCCACAAGTACAAGGTATTCTCAAGGGCAATGGACACCACATTTTTGCTTCCCCAATCCAACACGTTAAGATAGTAATCATCAACCACTCCAGGGGCATCTAATGTCCTCTCAGCAAACTGAAAAAAGTAAACAGTCTAAGCATATGGTGGTAACTAACAGAATAATGCTACCTGTCTGAAGAATCAGAAGGGCAGAAGGTCCACAAAAAGCAATGCATTTTGCATACCTTTGGAATCTTTCGGCGCTGTTTAGCAGAGTTGGTCTGACTGAAAGTCTCAACTGATATCTGCTGCCGCATCCCTTCAGGTTCTGGTGGCTTGTTTCTGAAGGCAAGAATCCTGGTCCTGCCACTCAGGAGTTTCTCAGAGAGAAGCCTCCTGTATGCTTCTTTAGCTGGTGATACGATGCCTTCATTTTCCTGGTCCTTCTTAGGTTCCGTGAGGAGGTAATATGCCATGTCCATGTCCATTGCTGACCTATCTGGTATGAATCTGTCACCCTGTCATTATAAAGATTCATACACAAATTAGACATGTTTATTTTTCTACATGTTAGTGTCAATCCGAGAGTTACTAAAAAATCTAAGAACTATTACACCATCTAGTATATTTCCGTGATGTGCTTGCTGGAAGTAGGTACATAAAAGATGCAAAGTTTTAGTTTATGACCCCGAGGAAATGGGCGTGATTACATGACATGATGCTGTTGGAGTTTTCCGGGGCATCACGAATAGTTCTCCTTTGATATATGTTGCAGGCAACTGAGACAACAATAAATAAATATTTGTACTGATTCTATCGTGAAGTAACCAAGCTTAAAGTAAGAACTGTAGAGGAAAACAGGTAAGCAAAATGCATACAACATATAAGTGCAGCAACATATTTATTAAGAAGTATACAACAGATATTAATGTATGCAGAAAATTCTATAAAAACAAATACCACAGTGCTAAAGTAACAAATATTTGTACTGATTCTATTGTGAAGTAACCAAGCTTAAAAGTAAGAACTGTAGAGGAAAACAGATAAGCAAAATGCATACAACATAGAAGTGCAGCAACATATTTAGTAAGAAGTATACAACAGATATTAATGTATGCAGAAAATTCTATAAAAACAAATACCACAGTGCTAAAGTAACAAACTAACAAACAAACAATTCATGTTTGAAATGAAGGGCACAGAGGAAGAAACTAAAGTTTATGAAGGTTTAATCCTTCGCAACCGAATGTACTAAATGAATGTATTGTTTGCATTTGACAGACCAAGGGCCGCAAAAATCACATTCAATAGTTTCTCGTTGATTACCAACACCAATGAGACTTAAAGGATGTATGCATTTAAAGCCTTGCAAGTTTATAAATCTTCAGAAATAGGTATCAAACACCAAACTGGGCCAGTTAAAACTAATCAAAAAATCACGCTGAACTTTTCTAAGAATAAAATCAAAATGTCTTGTGATGTTTAATTTTCAAAAAGTAATCCTCTTAGCATTTCGGTTCTTTGTACATTCTTCAATTTTTATCCCCTTATGGACCCAATCTTACTGGTCGTGTTGTACATGTTAACTGTTTGTCCTGCATTATATGAAGTAGGCAAATGTTCTACCTTGTTGCATAAAAGGATTTAAATTTATCAACAGCAAATTACAGTTTATGGAGGATCATTCTTTCTCAAACAATGTACGAATTAAACATCTAGGGCTGAAGAAAAGAGCTTCTTTATAGAAACACTAGTATGTGTAACGGCCATTGATCAACTATCATACAGTTCAATAGGTTTTGTTAAACATATCAATAAGAATGAGATCTAGAATGGATTAATTCGTTCCGAAGCTGGACAAGTTTATAAATCTTGATAAGTAGCTAGAAAACACCAAACGGGGCTAACAAATCTAGCCAACAAATCAAGAGATCATGCTGATCTTTCCAACTGTGAAATCACAATGTTTTGTGTTTCAAGAAGTAATCCTTTCAACAAAAACCGTGGGCAAGAACTGCATAAGCACAAGTAGTTTGGTTCAGAAGGACGAATCATACTTCTTACCAATCAACACCTGCCCCAAAACAAAAGAAAAAAAAAGTTCCTTGGCATCCATAACTGCTAACTCATCCATAGCTGGGACGCGATCACGCATTTCCTAAATTAGCCGCTAATCAAACCATTTGATGTAGAACATCAAGAACCACCGAATAACCAAGGTGGAACACGAGGTCACATTTCTTCCAAGAATTACCAAAATGCTTCGTTAATAGCCTCCTAATCATGGATAACTAGGACGCAAGCTCGGGATCCCTTTCAAGAACGAGCGAGCTAGAACATTATGAACCACCGAATAACCAAATTGGTACACGAGAACATGTTTCTTTCGGAGATTACCAAAATATTGTGTTACTAACCGCCTAATCATAGATAACTAGGACGCAAGCACGGGATCAACTTTCAAGAACGAGCGAGCGCGCAGCAACAATCGAGGAATCCAAAAAGCGAAGCAACCAAGAACCGGGGAGGGGGGAAGCCAAGAAAAGGGAGGGTTTCGCGGCAACTCACGTAGCATCTGGTGGACGGGTTCTTGGAATTGGTGCACAGGGACGGCATGTACGGCCTGCTCGGGCCGGCCACCTCAGGCGCCGGCGGCCGCAGCTCCGGTCGGCGGCGTCTCGGCGCCCGGGACGAGCTGGAGCCCGCCGCCTCCATGGGCGAGGGATTCTAGCGAGGAATCCCCCGAAGGATCAGACTACCAGCAGCGCAGCGAGGTGCGAGAATCGATCCGGGGAAGTTGAAAGATTCGGGCGTGCTGGAGTGCGGAGGCGATCGATGTGGATTGCGAGGCACGGGGGATTTCGCCGCCGGGAAGGTTTTGGGGAGGATTTGGGGGCGTTTGGTGTTCGACGGATATTATTTTCGGACGGTAACGCAAGGCGGATTGTGTTGGGGGCTATTTTGGGAATAGGAATATACCGCGTGTCCCGTCGGCTCGAAGCGGACCCTAACGGCTAGTACAACTTCCTATTCTGAACTGAACCGTCAATGATTTTTACAATAAAACCTGACGGCTCACAATTTAAATTGCACGTATATAAGCTTACTTTTAAAATCAGATCTGTATAAAACTTAACTTTAGCGGCACACAAACTCATCTTTTTTGGGTGATTCCAATCCCTCGGCTGCAAAATGGAGCCCGCCGTCGAAAGGAACATTTTGAATCAATGTAGGCGCAACATTGTTCAAGTCCTCAAATCGGATGGGAGTCGGCGTCGTGTGATCAGGAGCCACATAGACGACTGAGCTACTTCATCGGGTTGTGACGCCAAAGCTAGCGTAAAATGCATTTTACTGTTCGTTGTGCATTGGCTCTCACCCGACAAGGTACAGACCGTATCATGTTAGCAATCGACTACCGTATCATGTTAGCAACCGACTGCCTTTCGGTGGTGCGGTGCATCTCCTCCACCCTAGATCGTTCATCTATGGGGTAGTGATTCAGGACATCAAGAAGATGGCGGCACAGCTGGTTACCTAATCCATATTATGTTCTTCCATGTCCACCTAAGCTCAATGAATTAACACATATTTTTAATTAGGATTTTTGAAGTTTTTGGTTTTGGTTTTGATTTGGGTTACTCAAACAACATTTCATGCTCTTGATTTGCTTCATCACTACAATATGCGCCGATGCACTTCTGTGCCCTGATTGTTTGTTGACGGTTCCTGTGGCATAAATAGTTATAAGAAAATTGTTTAGTTTGGTCCATGAACTATGCAGTTATTCGTATTGAGTAAATCCACACGTTTCAAGACAAATCGAGGAAATTTGATAGAATAACAAATTTCGATAAAGAAAGGTTTTGTGAATATCTATATTTCTTATTTTCTAGATTTGTTTTTGGATTTTAGTGAATGAGAAGATAATTAATTTTGAGAACTCTGAGATCTACTTTTTGGCAGTTTCTCAATATCTATTTTATTATTATTTTTGCTTGCTCTTGTACATGTATTAGCACATGCATGCTGATTTTGAATTTTGCACATGCGTTGTTTACTGGACTATATGCATTATTCATCTTCATGTTAATCATGCACTCCATTCTGCAATCTCCTGTGTTTTTGGATGCGTTTCTGTATTTCAATTAGGCTTTAGAGGACAATTTCCCCTGACGAAGAAACCTGTGTTTTCGAATTGGTCTTCCAAGGTAGCCCTATGTGAGATCCTCTGTTTTGCTAAAGCAGCACAACTACACACCTTATCAAAACCTTTGCTTTATTCAGTATTATATCTGTTGAACACTTGACATATTTTACATGCTCTTATATAATTATATTCCTTTCAAGCCAACAAATGGCTATATCTAGCTCTGACATTTATTCGAGTATATAGCTCTACTAGCTTTGCGGTTCTTCAGTTTAGAAAAGGTAGCACTCACAGATCTAAAACGAGCTCACTTGCGCACCATCTGCTTACTCAGTTCTCAGTAAACTTTCCCAGGAAGGACAATATCTCAGCGTTCACTCTCTCGGCCTGCTCTTGCTGGAGGTAATGGTGTCCTTCGATGATGGCAACCTCCAGGTCTGGAACAATGGATTTGAAACCCCCGTCCTCGATGTAGCGCTTGGTTCCAAAGGACTCGACGCCGATGTCCTTCTCACCCATGATGAATTTCGCAGGCACCGTGATCTTCACGCCATGCCATGGTGCAGTGAGCCTCCAATTCCTGTGTTCCACATGGATTAGGACGGAGCTAGATCAAACAAAAAAGCGTGGAAGAGGTTATCGAATTTACGTGTCCATCATGCGGTAGTAGTTGAGTGGCCCGGTGAAACCAGATTTCTGAAACTTCTCGACATACTGGTCTAGTTCTCTGTCGGTCATCCAAGGAAGTGGGGCTGGTGATGCCTCGAGGAAGTCTATGATCTCTACTCCAGGAGGAGCGGCGAGGTTGTCTAATTCGATGGAGTAGAACTTCTTGAGCACAGTCGCAGCGTCGTAGCGGGCAAATGCCTTTTCAGCTCTTCCAGGCTCCTGCAGACATGATGTTGAAATAAATTGTGTCATTGTGCAACAGCTATATGGTGGTAAATACAGACCATGACTATCAAATCCAAGGTAAAAGATATGCTCATCTTGATGAATAATGACACACTGTGCCTGAAGCTGTAATTATTTTCTTTTCGAGTTGTTTAATAATGTGGGAGCAAATGAGAGACAACTGAGTGTTTGTGTCCTGAATATAGAATCTCTAATCCTACTATTGATTACACAATATCTAATTCAATTAATGATTATAGAATCTATCTTACTAGTGTTAGTTTTCCAAAATGTTAACAGACGCTGCACTGTTCTAATTTGCAGAAAACAAACAGGAGTACTTTGGCTATAGACTGTCAGTTAATAAATCAAAGTTGCCTCATTGTTCCTCTGAGCCACTGAGCACAGAAATTGAAAGATTCGCCAACCAATTCATTAGCCCCCTGGAATCGTCATCTGCTTCAAACTATAAGTACATTTGGTTCATTTTTTCTGTAACCAAAGTCTGCAACTGAACTTCCATTCCACACAACCATGCACTGTAATTTCAAGCAGAAGATTGGATGCTGAAACTATATCACAAGGCACAGGAGGCAATCATGGGCAAGGATCACAACTGGAACCTGATACTGCGTGATGTAGAACCCATCGCCGAGCGCCGCGAAGAGCTCCATCACCGGGCGAGGGGCGCGGGGGAAGTATGGCACCCCGAGGGCGACGACTGCGCGCACCCGGTCCGGCCGGAGCAGGCAGAGATGCCACGCCACCTGCGCGCCCAAGTCGTGGCCCACCACGAACACCTGCTCCCGCCATGTCAGCCTCAGCATCTCAAACTCTGACTCGCAGTGGCGAAGAAGACAAAGAAAAGGGCGCACCTTGGGGAGGCGGAGATGGTCGAGGAGCGCGACGGCATCGCCGACGAGGTGGAGTATGGTGTAGTCGGCGGGGTCGGCTGGGGCGGAGGAGTCGCCGTAGCCGCGGAGGTCGGGGGCGAGGGCGCGGAAGCCGCGGGCCGCGAGGGCGGCCATCTGGTGACGCCACGAGAGCCACAGCTCCGGGAAGCCGTGGAGGAGGAGCACCGCCGGCCCGGCGGCGGGCCCCTGCTCCGCTACGTGGAGGGAGACGCCGTTGACCTCCGCGCTCCAGTGCCGCACCTCGCCACCTGCGTCGACGGACTCCATGGTGTCTGACTCGCCCAGCGTGCGTGCTCTGCTGCTCGTCCGCTGTCTTTCTTCCACGCGTGTTCGATCTCATCTATACTACTATTAAAAGAGCAAACTTGTTGGGATACTTTAAATCTGTACCGTTCAAATATCTGATCGACGCTCCAGATCGTCCCAATGTTTGACAACTCAACAATGTCCGATTTTTCCCATTTTACCCTCCCACCAAATCACATAATACTACTAGATTGCCACCGTACCGGTTCGTTCTTCTATTTCTCCTCCGCCAAATCAGGACCACGCCGGATTGCCACCGCTTAAAAATAAACCGTTTCTTGAGCGCGACGCTAGCAGGCTACCACGGCGCGCCGGCCTGGCGAAGATCCCGGCGGACGCGGTGCTGCTGCATGAGATCGTGGCGGCCGCCCTCAAGGGCGAGCACGACGAGTCCGTCGGACCTCCAGTGGCGCCACATGTTGTCCAACCTGGCGTCCGAGGGCCGCCTCACCAACTGCATCGCCATGTGCGCCCTGTCGAGCTCGCCGGAGAAGCTGCCCGCGGCCGCGGCAATAGCACTGGGGCTTCCCGTCTCGGAGCTGAGCCAGGATCCGTGGAAGGGGCGGGTGATCACCTTCGACACGGCCACGCACCAGCTGCACCAGGTGCGGGGCCGGGGCGCGTCGCTGCTGGAGAAGCTGCGGCCACTGGCCGCCGTGAGGGCCCAGAAGGGCGCGAATATGCATGCCATCTTCAACAAGATCCTGAACGTGGCGGTGGCGGGCAAGCTGGAGAGGAAGATGATGGTGAAGCGCGTCGGTGCCGGTGGTGGCGGCGCAGGTAGGCGTGGCGCTGGTGAGCGGCTACTCGAAGAACCTGGTGCGGCTGTTCCTGGAGGCAGACGGCGTGCTCACGGCTCACGCCATCGGCCATCATGGCCGACGCCATCTCCGTCACCGAGTACGACGGCCTCCAGCCTCCAGGTGCTCGACTGAGACCCCGAGCTCGCACGACCGATCACCACCCAGCCATGATCCATCGTTTTTTCGTTTCGCTCCATTAGTTTCCTAGCTAGCTAGGTAGTACTAATCTGAAGCTGAATGAACGCCGAAGGTGATGTTCTGAATGCAGTACCGCTGGTTCTTGATGGATCATGGATGTGTTTTCATCTTTGCTAATGAATCGCTTATGGGTGCTTGTATTGTTCTGATTATATTATTCTTGAGCCTGAGTTGCTTGGTCATTGTTCTTCAGTTAACAGTGCACGATCAATTTAAGAACTACCTCCTCTTTCTGAATCCAACCAGAGTGCATTGCATCAGCTATTTCAGTCATCGGCCAAGTATCTGTTGATTGCAGCAGTAAGTTGCCAATCCAATCACGTCTGAACGTTGACCACTGAAATTGTTAATTTGCATCTCCATTTTCAGCTAGGATGCGACAGCGAGATCCAATTTTCATGCTTCTTCGGGTCAATTTTGCGTGCAAAATCAGTATCTATTTTGCATTACAAATCAAACTAGATCTGTGGACAAGGTTTTTTCTTGTGAACGGCATGAATGAATAAACACGATGAAAATGAATGCATATATTGCTTGCTCAAACCATGTTCTGTGGATGAGGTAATTTCTCAGTGTTTCCTTTTGCTCTTCTGCGAAGTGAAGAGAGATGATTTTACTTTTTAGTTTGTGCATCTTAGACATGGTGTCGAGTCCACTATTTCTGTTTCGGGAAAATAGCATCTCATTTCTATTTTGGCCAATAAATTCACATGGTGAACTTGAATTATTGTCATTGTACAAAGTTTTTTTTTTTCATTCTTGGTCTTGAAATGGTAGATATATTTCTAAGTTTGGTTAATCTATTTACGCACACACGCAATGGGTATGAGTACATCACGGTTAAATTAATGTTTTTATTTTCCTGAATGTGCTTGAACATTTAAATTTTCTTTTGCACGAAGATACATCATATTGATGCGTCGTATCAAAATTGTGGGTCCGGACTTTATGTTTCATTTTTAAGCTATAATCATGCAAAGAAAAATGATAAAACACACCATTTTAATTGTGAAGTTGTTGAAGATACGTGCGTTGCACGTGCACGTATACTAGTTTACAGTAAGTTGAAGAAGAAGAAAATATTCCAAGTCCAACCTTTGACCCGTAGTATTTCTGTGCAATATTCAATCTTTGAGAAGGGTCCAATCTCGTATTTCATGGTCAACGGCGTATTATGACCGGTGCCACCAATTGCACGATCTTCCACAAAGTCACTTTCATCATGGTCAATAATAAAGTCCCTTACTGGCTATATGTTATTGCTATGTCACTTATAGCTACCTTATAACCATCATGCGCTACGGTGGTGTCGGACCGTCGGTACATGTCCGTCTCTTTGGCAACGCTGGCACTCGTGCTCTGTGATAATAAAAGTAATTAAAAAATAAACACTCAAATCGAAACAAATGGCTCACATTTGATAAAAACTTTAACGGCTCCTACAAAGAAATTTAAATTAAAACCTAATCTAGGGGCTCGATGAGGCCAACCTCGTTGTCGTTCAGCGCATGTCGGCTCATCCTCCTACTTTTCACGTGGCTTTGCGCGTCACCAGCGCCTCTCCGTCGCTGTTGCGCGTCGCCCTGTCATATGGTGCGATCCCACCACCCCGATGACATCGTTGCTTTGCGCGCAGCCTGGTGGTGCGCCTCCCCCATGTACCTGCAACCGGTGGTGTCTGCCTCCCTACGGGCATCTAGCGCCGCTAAATCTTGCCAATCGATGTCAACGAATAGGCAGGCATCCTCCTCCCTTGTCGTTGTTTTGATGGATATCTCCGTCACACGCCGGGCAATGAAGGCATTCGTCTCCTCGACATCCACCGCCCTTAGTCGCCGTTCGCGCTCCTACCAACGCGCGGTGTGATGACGTGAAACACACGTTCGTTGGGAGACCCCAAGAGGAAGATATGATGTAGTTTAGCAGCTAGTTTTCTCTCAGTATGAAACCAAGGTTATCGAACCAGTAGGAGCAGAAGCACTTCAGAAGGTTGTCAACGGCGCCAGAAAAATAGGTGTTGAAAGGGATCTGGACTGTTGACGTGGAACCTGCACACAACACAATCAAACTACTTTGTCCCAACGAAACAAGAAGGTTGTCAATCTCCCCGGCTTGCTGAAAACAAAGGGTTAAACGTATGGTGTGGAAAACAGTGTTTAATTGCAGAAAGTAAAAGAGAACAATGATTGCAGTTGGTGGTTTTATCAGTGTAAAAGAATGGACCGGGGTCCACAGTTCACTAGTGGTGTCTCTCCATAAAGATAAATAATATGTTGGGTAAACAAATTACAGCTGGGCAATTGACAAAATATTGAGCGCATGCCAATGCATATATATGACAAGGTGACTACTATGATATTCATTTGGGCATTACGACAAAATATATAGACCGTTATCCAACAACATCTATGACTAATAATCCACCGCCAGGTTAACATCTGTGTCCCCCGTTGGTATTAAGTTGCAAGCAACGGATAATTGCATTAAGTAATGTGCGTAATGTAAACAAGTACATATGACCGTAGACATAGCATTGTTGTGTTATCCCTAGTATCAACAGCACATCCACAATCTTAGACGTCGCTGTCACTCGCCCAGATTACTGGAGACATGAACCCACTATCTAGCATAAATACTCCCTCTTGTAGTTACAAGCATCTACTTGGCCAAAGCATCTACTAGTAACGAAAAGCATGCAAGATCATAAATAATATATAAAGATAGATTGATAATCAACTTGATCATAGTATTCAATATTCATCGGATCCCAGCAAACACAACATATAGCATTACAATAAGATGATCTTGATCATGTTAGGAAGCTCACAAGATCTAAACATGATAGCACAAGGAGGAGAGACAACCATCTAGCTACTGCTATGGACCCGTAGTCCAAGGATGAACTACTCACGCATCACTCCGGAGGCATGCATGGCGATGTAGAGCCTCCGGTGATGATTCCCCTCTCCGAGCTAGGGTTGACGACGGCGGCGCCTCTAGAACTTTTCGTAGATAATGGCTCGGGTGTTTAGGATTTTCACGTCGGGGGGAATAAATGGGCGAAAGGGCGGCGGCTGAGGGCACCCGAGGGGCTCACACAACCCTAGGGTGCGGCCCCACCCTTGGCCACGCCGAGGGTGCGTGTGGAGGCTCCCTGGCCCTCCTCCGTCTCTCCTTTGGACTCCGTGTACGTGTCGGTGAAATAGGGACCTCCGTTGATTTTCGTCCAATTCCGAGAATATTTCATAGCAACTTTTCTGAAATACAAAAACAGCAGAAAACAGGAACTGACACTGTGTCATCTTGTTAATAGGTTAGTCCCAGAAAATGTATAAAAATGATATGGAGTGTATGTAAAACATGTAACAATTGGCATAATATCAGCATGGAACATCAAAAATTATAAATACGTTTGAGACGGTCACGGTGTCGTAGGAGGCAAACATGGCATCATGCTCCGAGAACACCACGGTCCCCTCATGCTATAAGAAAAGTGGGATTTTACCACACACATTTTTTGTGGTAGACACGCCTTTTTGTGTGGCTAAAATGATTTTTGCGACAAAATGACAACACGGTAATAGCTACGTGGAACATCAATCTATCACGGTTCAAAAAATCCGTGTTAGATGATTGGAACCAACCAAAAAAAAGTTATTGTGGCATATACAGATAAGAGACATGTGGCAAACTCCGTTGAGATCACTCTCACAACGTCACTTTTCTACCATCTAAAGAGGTAATTGGTGAGACCCCAAGGAGGCCTCACAGAGCCTAGCGCACGTCGGCCGTCGGATCGAGCAGTTACAGCGCCATCTCGACCGTCCGTTTCCTGCGTTACTTATTTTACTGCCCAACTGGTTCGCTGACGGTGGGTCCGAACATCGCCGGGCCCGTTCCGCAGAGGCACAGCGTGCCGTGTCCACGGTGCAGCCTCGGGAGCGTGCGGTCGCGCGCCAGCACCGTATAAAATGCCCACCCGCGGTGGAAACCCTAGCTGACCCAATCGCCGCGCGCGTCTCCTCCCCAATCCGCTGTTGCGCGTCTCCGCTCCTCCCCCAATCCAATCGCGCCGCCACCGTGCTTCTCTTCGCCCCTCCCGGCCTCTCTCTCCCGTTCCCCGAGCTGGTGTTGCTGCGCGGCGGCCTGGAGGAGCACGCGGGAAGCAACGGAACAAGGCAGGAATCGGCCGTCTGATCTCCGTCGCGCTCGCCCGCCCCTTCCTCTCCCCAAGCTCGCTCCACTCCACCACGGTACCGCGCGAGACTGAAGACCAGGGGGAGCACACGGGAAAGAGGTAGATGGATGCGGGGAATCGTGAGCTAGATCCCCGATCTCCTGCGGGGAATCGTGAGCTAGATCCCAGATCTCCTCTATCTCTCTCCTTCTCTCTCTATCTCTTTCTCACCATTGATTCTCTTCTTCCTGCAGCAGGGATTTGCCTCCTCCACCTCCACCGTGAGGGATGAGAGGGATGAAGAAACATGAGGCTGCCGCAAGAGGATAATATGGAGAGCACGATGGTGGCTTTACAGCTCAAAAGGAGGAGCAGGAGCACCACCAACGCCTCTCCCTCCTCGGTTCTGAGTAGGAAGAACACGAGAGGCAAGCACTGTAGATATGGACGACGAATTCGAGCCGAGGTGAGCTGCTGCTGGCCAAGCCCTTATCCCCACGTTGCTCTCTGATTTTCGGAGCTTTTACTGTTGTTGAGCTTTGTTTCTAACTCCTCGGTGTTGAAAATGAGGAGCACGGGCCACCACTACAGCCGATCTCACATGGAACGTCCGAACAGTTGGGGCCTCGACTCCACGCAGGTATCTACATCCTCACTTCCTCCTGCTCTGCCTTCTCCACTGCTCTCATTTGATTTAATCCCATAGCTTCTTATTTTTCTCTGTAGATTCATTTTAATCTATGTCTATGAGGTGTTTGATGAAACTCCAATCAGGATGCAAAGGTGTTTATATCCCATTTCATTCATAGAGTAGGTCGATGGAGTGGAGGAAATAAAGCAGGGAGATGATGTTGATGCATGTGTGTGGCCATGGATTCTCCTCCGTTCAGATCTCCATAGCGTTAGTGACAAAAATTGAGCCAGGAATTTTCTCCCGCTGCCTCAGAATTCATCATGGTCTCGGGGATGCGTTGTGGTGAGATCATTTCCTTAATTGGACTTTCTCCAATTGATCTATTTCTGTTTTTTTGTATTTGGTGCTTTAGCTAAAGATTACAGATTGCTTTTGCTATGTTGATGTTAGGTTGAAATCTCTGCTGCAATAGTCTTCACAGGATTGGCTGCAGAGTACTTGCTGTTCCGGTGAGCTCCATAGTCGCGTCCTCCATTTGTTGCTTATATATTTTATATTATGGCACATTGGCAGCAAAAAGGATTGGATTTATTGATGCGTTCTTATTACAAATCATAGCATAAAAAACACTAGCTTAATTGAGCTGCTGCATTTTTTTCTAATTTACCATTGTAGGTATTGTAGCGATGTAACTATTGACCTTTTGATGTGCACATTTATTTACAATCATATTCATGTCACAAAGATGAACTCATGCAGAGTTGCTTTATTTCTTGGCATTTAATGGTATATATGTATTTTGACCTGTTTTTATAATTAGAGAAGGATTATTTCTTTATTTTCCTTGGTTAGCTTGTGTTCTTTATCTCTTGACCAGTAGGATCGTGTCATAGATAAGGCCTCTATATCAGAAAGTGGAGCAATTTTACCCAAGGAGTCTGCGGGCAAATAAAAAGGCCCATGTGTTCGTTTTGTTTTCCCTGTAATGCTACAAGTATGTGTAATGTGTTCTTATGATGCCCTTTGTGCCTGTGTCAACTGAACATGGTCTCGATGTAAATGATGTGAGATCGAAAAAGAAATAGATATGTATCCTGGCCATACATCTTTGTCTCAGTGACACATGTTTACTTTCAACGATGCGTCCATTGTTTCAAATCGAATGACTGATTGTATTTCAATTCATTGGTTTATAGGTTTAAGTGCTAGCTCAAATCTCTTTTTTTGCTGGGTGTTAGCTGCCACGATTTAGTTCCTTGGTTTAGAGAGCGTTGTTTAGAGAGCGCAGGTGACAGGAGATGGCTCCGGGATCTCCTTACTTTTGTTTCCTTACTGTCTTACTTGGTTCAGATCCTAAATTTATATGTTGTCAGTCCCTCTGTTTCTTCTTGAGTAGATCATAATTTTTTTTTGCCCAGCTAATTCAATTGTTTATAGGTGTTGTACTAGCTACATCGGTCTTATTCAGTTCATTAGTTAGTTTGCTCACATCTATGAACGACGCTGCAACCTCTTTACCTTTCTTTTCTTCATGTCTTCTTTGTCCAAATCCAAAATTTATATTTTCTCAGTGCATCTTTTTCCTATTTAGTAGATCCTTAATTTGTTTCCATCCTGCAGCTCAGCTTTCATTCTCGAGAAATCATGGTACAACATGCGAAGGACCACTCGATATAGAGAAGAAAAGGAAGGTTGGTGATAAGGACCAAGAGGGTATCGTTGATTCTCTTACAAAATAAAATGAAGTTCATACTTATGTTGCAAATTTGTGTTGAATATGATATTTTAGATTGTCTAGGTATGATGATTTCGAATTTTTTATATGCATGTTACTCTTGGCGTGCTTATACCTACATAGTTAGCTTTGATGCTTTGATAAATTGTGGACCATGATTACGTTAGCTAATAAGATGTTTGTTTCATTTTTCAGCATTGGATGTGAAATTTTTCACCGGCTCCCGATTCATGGGTTTATATGTCTCTTCCCGGGTGCATCTTCAGTGCCATTTTTGCCAGTTGTTCATGTGCCCACTGGAAAACAACTGCTGGAAAAGGTGAAATTGTAATTTAAGTAAGTGGATTTTCCATCTATATGTCACAGCAATATTCTTCACTAGAATAAGTCACAGATCTAATATGCTCCAACCAGTTATTTGGATAATTGCAAAGATTATAGTGGCTCAGTTTTTTTGGATATTGAATGGCTTTCTGACAGAGAATTGAAGCTATTATTATTTTTTTATTGTCCTGCTTTAGTTTTGTAAATGTCTCTCATATGGACAGAACTTATAAAATCTTCCTGTTAATATTTAATCCATATTTTAGAGGGCACAACTAATTTATCGTTGGGTTTTTCCGTAGTGTGTCAATTCTATCCTGTTTTGCCGCCTTCCCGATAAGGAATCTCCTTATGCCCACTGTCATGAGCCCGTCTACGGCTGGCCATGGTGTCACCGGCTAAATGGACTTACAGGTACCCGACGATTTGTTCCTATGCAGCTTTGTTGCCTTCGAGTACGGCTAAACCTAACATAAGCTTTTTAAAGTTCATGTGCAATCTGTTCTGTATGTTGTACTACTAAACTACACGATAAATAAAGAGCATGTTCCTGAAGCACCGCTACACATTTTCCTGAACTAGATTGTGTATTTTTCTGTCAAGATCTTGCACTATGACACCAAATTTATGCTCACGAACACCATAGGACGATTTCAAGCTTTGCAGCACTTTAATAGTATTTTGTACTATATCTCTTTCCATCCAAATGAATAGCATTTTTATTCCTACCAGATCAACTTTCCTATTTGCATTTATGTATTTTGTTTATTCAATTCCTTATAATTTGCGCATCTTTCTAATGTATTCTAGACTGGGCTCATGTATGCTAGCATTATATCATGTGTACAGGTGTAGACTGATGTGAACCAATAATTAACTTCAATGCTAACTGTATACATGTACGAGATGGTAAGTATATCTATGTTACGCCCAAATCTTCATGAAGCATGTAGTTAACAGTTATACATACCTTCTTTTTCACGATAACTGAATATTAAGAAGCTGAACAAAAACAACTAATATTTATTTTGATTAAAGTTGCAATTGGAAAATAAAAAATTCTGTATTGCCAACCCTGCTAGGTAGCACTGTATTCGTCACCTCCTGCGGTAGTTCATTCTACCTTTGCTTTTTAGTTGCACCATCTACTTGATGAAAGTACGAAATCAAATTTTTTTTTGAAGGTCTATGTAATTGAGAAGTTTTTGGGCTTACGCAGCACATGATCGAGTATTTATATCCCTTTTCCCTTTGAAAGGCGGGAAAGGCGCTATATCATGGCCTTCGAAGGTCGAGTGCATATTATGGAAATGTTAATGTTGCTCTTTCCTGTTTGTATGGAGAATCGGAACTTTCATACATATCATACCTTTTGCTTAGTCTATTTTTTCAGTCAAGGTAATTTCACTTTCCTACTTTATTTTTGGTTGCAACAAGTGAACTCTGTCATTCTGTTCGATAAAAGTAGTATTGTTTTTGTGTGCTTGAAGTCACTTATGACATATATAGCAGAATTTTGTCAACAAAAGAGATATTCCTTTGTTTTTACAGAACTTATTATTTGTGGCATCACATACTAAAGATGAAGATCCTTTTAAGTTCTGATTGGTAGCACAAAACATTCCTAAATTGGATGGTTTCCTTTTAGGTTCTGATTGGTAGCACAAAACATTTATGTACTTCTCTTTGTGTATAGCATATGCGGTAGATCCAATAGAGCTAAAAGGACCCATTTGGACCAATGGTTAGCTTCTTGGGGAAGCTATGGTAATTATTTCTGTTCGTTAGCGATGGTGGAAATTCCTTCATTCTAAATGGTGAATTGAATCGGTCTCTAATTTTCTTACCTGGTAATGAAGATTATTAGTTTACCCGAAACATTATTTTAGTGTATCATGATCATGCATTTGACACTTTGAGTGTATACCTAGATGTTTTTCTTAAAATTTCTCGCCATACCTTTTATTTTCTAATCTGTATCCTTTTTGTGACGCAAATATTTATGCACGGGGTCATGGAAAATTCGACTGTACCTTATAGTGAACTGGATACGTCTAACTCGGCTATATTTACATATAATCCACGTCATTGTGACTTCACATTTGATGTATGTATGCCAAACTATTGCTTCATTGTGATGTTTGATGAAAAAATATTCACTTAATTATGTAGTTTTACAACTGCTCTCCATTTTCTTCTCATTGTGATCCAACGAAATTGACCAATTGATATGAGTTTGTCATGCGTATCTAATCAATAACAACGGAAATGTCTAAATAAATGAAAGTGCATGTGTTGCCCCATGCGTGGTTTTGGTAATTAATGACAATCCTTATGGACTAATGTTTGCATTGAGATACACTTGTAGATCTTGTCCATAGGAAAAGATTGGAGTTCATGTGTTGGACTCTAGAAGATTTCATGACGACCAAGGTTCCATCCAAGGGTTTATATGAAGAATGGTCATGTGAAGAGTTGAGCTTATTGCAAGCATGACTTGGAAAAGAAGATTGAGTGAACTTCATGTTTATCTCCAAGCCATCATCTATATCATGAGAAGAATATGAAGCTCAAGTGGATACATGAAGACGGAGCTTAGCGAGGCTCTCCCATAATGGAGTATGGGGGAGCATTTGGAGAAGTCTTCATCAAGCATGTGCTAGCAAGCACAATCAAGAAAGGTGTCCCAACTTGAGGGAGTCAAGATCGTCATCATCTAGCTCAAGTGGAATGCTCAAGGCAAAGGTATGATCTTGATAGGGTTTCTATTTTACCGGTCTCGTGGTGTTAGTGGGAGACCGGGTTATAGGATAGACGGCGTACTATCAAGAGGGGCTCTCAAGTGAGTAACTTGATCGCATCTTTGTGGAGAGCTCAAACCTTTGCATACTTGGCATATCATCTTTCTTGGTTCTTATTTGGCTTTTATCCATGTGAGAATTTAGAGCTTGTGTTCATCTCCATACCAAGCTCTAGTTCATCAAAAACGGATTTCATTTGAATATCTTGTGGTGTTTTTGGTGTTGGAGGTTTTACCGGTTCGTCTCTTGTAGAGAGGTCAAACTCTCCTCTTGTGTTATCCTCCTCACATGATGGACTATGATGTGTATATGCATGATCTTGTAGAGCTTGTGAGTATTCTAACAAGCCCAAGATTATAGAAAACGGAGTCCGGATGAGAAACATATTGCGGTTTTGGTTTGGAGGTTTTATCGGTTGTTCTTTTATCGAGAGGTCCAACCTTTCCCCATTTGGTTTTATCCTCCATTGTTGGACTATGATGTTTCTCGGCATGATCTTGTAAAGCTCTTCGTTACGATTCCAACGAGCCCAAGATCATCGAAATCGGAGTCCGGATGAAAAAGATATTGCAGTTTTATCGGTCCTGTCTGTCTGGCCAGCTCCCAGGCCGGCCAGACCGGCTCCCAGACCGGCCGGGTCGGATGGATGGCCGGTTTCTAGGCCGGCCAAACCGGCTCCCATGCCGGGCTCGCAGTTTCTGCACATAACGGTTGGTTTCGGGTAACCTATTTAAAGGGGCTTCTTCCCCAATGGTTAAAATACTTTTTGAGCAAGTTTTTCCACTCTCTCTCCTCCATTGTTGACCTTTGAAGAAGCTTGCCTTCCTCTCATTCCCTCCTATGATTCTTGCATATCTTTGAGGGAAATTGAGAGGAGATCTAGATCTACATATTCATCCAATCCATTCCTCCTCTAAGTGAGGGGAACCTAGTAGATCGTGATCTTGAAGTTCCATTTGTTGTGTTCTTCGTTGTTCTTCCTCTCTTCTCCCCCATAAGCATTAGTTGCTTGTGGTGGGATTCGAGAGTGAAGGATTTGAGCCTTGTGCTCTTGCCATTGCTTCATTGCATCGGTTTGTGCTCTCCACGAGGATTCGTGGAAGTTGAAAGCTTGTGAACTTGTTACTCTTGGGTCTTTGGACCCTAGACGCCCGTGTGGTGGTTGAGACCCTTGTGTGGTCACTTGTAGCTGTTCGGGAGCCCCCAATCCCTTGTGTGGGTTGTGCCCCGGATCGTTGTTGAAAGGCTCCGGATTTCCGCCTCGAAGGATTCCGATAGTGGAAGGTGAACCAAACCTTTGTGGTGCGGTTCATCGGAGAAGAAGGTGAAACCTTTGTGGTTGTTGAACCATTGTGTTGGTTCACACCTCTCCAACGAGACGTACTCCCTTAACAAGGAGGAACTCGGGAATACATCCTCGTCTCCACGTGCCTCGGTTATTTCTATACCCGAGCTTTTTACTTATGCACTTTACTTTGTGATAGCCTTCGTGCTTGAAGTATTCTATTGCTATCACCTTGTTGCTTGTCTTGCTTAGCATAAGTTGTTGGTGCACATAGGTGAACCTAGTTTATTTAGGTTGTTGGCTTGTTATTTTAAACACCTAGTTTTATTCCGCAATTATCAAGCCTAAACCGGAAAAGTTTAAATCGCCTATTCACCCCCCCCCCCCCCTCTAGGCGACATCATTGTCCTTTCAATAGAGTATGCCCATCCCCTTATTCCCCATGTGTGTTGTTAATTTTAGTGCTATTGGTTCAAGGCTGCTGTTATTTTTATGGCTGCCGCAAAGTGTTCCTTAATCCCCCATTATTATATTTCTACACTAGCTACTCATGATTTATTTTAAAGAGAATTTTATTGTTGTTCCTTACATATACGCTGTTATTTTTATCGCTGCCTTGGGTTGCATCTGGAGAGGGTAATCCTTGCATGCTAGATTATCTGGAAATGTTTATAGGTATAGGGGTTACCTAGAGCAAGATTTTTTTTTGAACTGAGATTAGGTATGATAAGCCGGTCTGAAACCTTCTTATGTTCATGCTTTGGATTTTGGTATAGGATTCAGCAAGTAGTATAGCGTGAATGAAGTGTACCTTCTCTTATACCTATAGAGTAGATACTAAGTAATAAGCAGTATACTTATGTTAGTGACATAAGTACTCCCTTTGTTCTTTGTTTGTTACCACCTAATTCCTACTCTATTTTTTCAGGAGTGGCGACTTTTGGTGATACAAATTGAAAGCGAATGTCGTTTTCCTGTTACAGTTCTGTCATAGTGTCATGCTTAATCTGCCTTCTTAGTACCATAGGTACTTGCTGTGTGATGTGCCTCATTCTGCCTTCGTAGTAGAATAGGTACTTGCTGTGTGCTTATCTGACCTTACTATGTATTTGCTTCGGCTTCCTGATGGTTTGTATATATGGTAGTGAAGGAGCCATCTGTCCAAAAGACTCTTATGTATGCAAACCTTATGTATGAATGAGCAACGAGCTTTGCTCCAATCTAAACCACCAATATTATCTATTTCCATGTATTCTCAGCGTATGCTTATTTACTGAGTACAAAATCATTTGTATCAAAAGTTTATCATAGCGTTTATACCAATTGATTATCAGCGTGAAAGGCGGGTGGCGCGCGGCACCATTTGGACCAATGGTTAGCTTTTTGGGAAGCTATGGTAATTATTTCCTTTCGTTAGCGATGGTGAAAATTCCTTCATTTTAAATGGTGAATTTAATCGGTCTCTAATGTTCTTACCTGGTAATAAAGATTATTAGTTACCCGAGACATTATTTAAGTGATCATGATCATGCATTTGACATTTTCAGTATATACCTAGATGTTTTTCTTAAAGTTTCTCGCCATACTTTCTATTTTCTAATCTGTATCCTTTTTCTGATACAAATATTTATGCACGAGGTCATGGAAAATTCGACTGTAGCTTATAGTGAACTGGATATGTCTAACTCAGCTATATTTACATATAATCCACGTCATCGCAAGGTCTTACTTTCCAGTTTCCACACAAGGTATTTCCTTCTCTTTGGCCTCATTTTCTCTTTTTTACATCATTGGCATTTCTTTCATTTAGCTAACAGCTACATGCTTAACTCTCGAGCACGAAACTGTTTTTGCCGTATGACTTCACATTTGATGTATGGATGTCAAACTATTGCTTCTTTGTGCTGTTTGATGAAAAAGTGTTCACTTAATTATGCAGTTTTACTACTGCTCTCCATTTTCTTCTCATTGTGATCCAACGAAATTTACCAATGGATATGAGTTTGTCATGCGTATCTAATCAATAACAACGGAAATGTCTAAATAGAGTATGCCCATCAATCCCCTTATTCCCCATGTGTGTTCTTAATCTTAGTGCTATTGGTTCAAGGCTGCTGTTATTTTTATGGCTGCCGCAAAGTGTTCCTTATTTCCCCCATTATTATATTTCTACACTAGCTACTCATAATTTATTTCTAAAGAGAATTTCATTGTTGTTCCTTACATATACGGCTTCATTTAAACAAGGTGTAATATTTTGTGACAGATTTATTATGTATGCTCAAAGAACTTCATTGATGTTTTTTTGTGCTATGTACTAAAGCAATCCTGAAAAAAGAATATTGAAGGTAATTTCTTATTGGACATTGAACCTTTCTATTTTGATTATCTTTCACAGGCTCATTAGATGCCACTTTAAACTTGAAGTGAAAAAATACCATAAATAGCTTGGTATTTGTTCTTTTAATCTTTTATTGTTCCTAATGTAAAATAATTAACATGATATAATTTTGTACTTCAGCTTTGGGAACAGGTGCGCCCTGTTCAGCTGTCGCGTACCCACCAGGTGTTTCTGCCTATTATACATATCAATCAAATTTCAGGTGAGTGCATGCACAGCCGACTATACATGAGTTTCTCTTTCTCATGTTAGTGTAGTTTTTCCTTTTTCCATTAAAACTTGAAAAAAAAGGTCCTATTTTGCTCATCGATTTCAGGTGAGGGCATGCACATCTAGCTTTGTACTATACTTGCATTCTCATGTTAGCCAAGTGATTTTCATCCTCTGATTTAGATTCACAGAAAATATATATTTTGGCATGCTTATTGATAGCTCAAGGATGTCCCTGTTATATATTAGTTTATTTTGACAGACTGAGAAGAAATGGATAATGTGTCGTGGTTATTAATCCCTTTAACTTCTCAATTTGCAGACTCCGTGTTCTTGATACCTCAAAGCATATACGATAATTATGTGTCTAACATATCCCTCATATATGTTATTATAAGATATTTAACCGCGAGATAGGCATCCAATCTCTGATCAAATAATGGCTTATCCCATCAGCAAATAGTATGATGAACTACAGAGAGCCTATAGTTTTACTGTGGTCTGCCTAGCAATACTGTCATTAGATCTAAGAGAGCAAACGAATTAATGATACTGATACTTCCTGAGATTCATTCAGTTTAATCCATTAGTTTTTTAGATATTGATAGTGATACTTACTTTTGTTGAGATTCATTCAGTTTGATCCATTGATTGGGTTTTATGTTTTCTGATCTGGTTGTTGTGGATGCAGGATTAAAGAAAATTAACCCTCACGACTGCCTTCGAAAAATAAATAAAGGGAAGGTTCTTCTCCATGTTTGAGAGGTAAAATAATGAGCTGTATTAATTGGTTGGTATATCTCTATCATAATTTGCTGCTAGCAGCTTCAGTTATTTCACACTTAGGTGATCTCCTTGAACATATTTTCATCGGCTTATGGTTTATGCTGCAAAATAAGATAGTTTTTTGTTTTTGGACATGCTTTATGATTTCAATGTCAGTTATTGGGTCGTGACCTGATTTAGTTCTCCATCTTGACATTTTGGTAATATGGGCAGACTACAAAGATGGCCAGGCTCTCAATCCTGAATTTTGTTTATTGGTCTCCTTGGTACAAAATAAATATGTATGATAGTTTCAAAATAGGGTTTTCTTTGTTTTCGGTAGCATCTTTAGTTTACTTTCTTCATATACTTCTGTTCAGTTGCTGCCAAGCATACGCCTACTATGACTCATGCCCTTTTATTCAGAACACAAGATTGTGTCTTTTGGCCTTGGTGCCTTGGTCTCTTTTAGCCTGAACGATAGTTCTCTGTTGATGGTGTTGATGGAGCCTACCTGTATGATATGTCTATGGGCCAATGCATGTGCTTTGTCATATTTCTCACACACTATCGTACTTGATTTATTCCATGTGGACCTACGCTCATGGTACATGCATAGTATTTTAATTTGGACCATTCGATTGTTTCTTTTGCTAGGGTCCAATTATGTGTAGTACGATTTTATTTTTTTGCTAGATCTGATGGACGCCTACCTTTGCCTTCTGTTTATTTTCTCAACAATGAATACATGGGCATATGTAGAATTAAACATATAATCGGCCACATTGATATTTTTATTGGAGAAAATCAGGATGAATCTCTATTACTACACTAAATAAATTTGTATACACTTCTGTAGTGACCATGGTGATGTACAGACCCTGCTCGTTTTTCTTGCTTCCCTCTATCAACTAATTGTTCTACTTTCTATCTGGTGTATTATGTCAGACCATTGTTTATGTTTCGCACTATTTAGCCATGTTCTGTTCCAACTAGAATACCCTGCTTATTTAATTGTTGTGA
The DNA here is from genome assembly GCA_947311845.1 of Poa pratensis. Classification (NCBI taxonomy): domain Eukaryota; kingdom Viridiplantae; phylum Streptophyta; class Magnoliopsida; order Poales; family Poaceae; genus Poa; species Poa pratensis. The sequence continues at coordinate 27,297,686 of CAMZMU010000084.1, forward strand.
TCTCTGTTCTTTGTGTATATCCTTAAATTGCCGTACATATATTTCCCTACGTTCTCCATACCTACTTATTGCTTTATGACTCCCTCAAGCTTATCATCAATTTATATTGAACTAGATCTCACAAGTGAAGCTGATCAGTTCCCAGGTCACTATGCAACTCTCCCTCACCACCATATAACATGAAGAGAGTGTAGATTGTCATGTTGGTGCCTCTCCATCTGCCTATCCAACCTGCCAGTTGGTACAAATATTATGTGTGTTAATGTGTACTATCCAGCACTATATTTCCGGACGCCTGATATTTAGGCTTACCAATCTCTATGAGTGTTTGTAGATGTTGTAATGATTGACCTATCTATTCTAAATACTTTTATGGGTATGAAAGAACATTGTGTGCTGCTATAAAACTGTGCATAATTAGTGTGTCATGTTATGAATGTTTGGTATGGCGTTTTGCAAACTGAAAATCAGTGTCAACGGCGGGTGGCGCGCGGCAAGCCGCGCCTAGGAATCTAGTGGTTATAAACGGTGGCGGATACCAGGCCTACCAACGATGTTCAAATTAATTGGGTCGACATCTTAAGGTTAAGTGGATTCGTCTGGTAAGATTAAGCAGGCTGCCCGATTAAGTAGGTCGACACGTTAATTTTAGCAAGTTGGCCCGTTAAGATTAAGCGAGATGAACGGTTAGTCGACGTTTAGCGGGTCAGTTTGTTATTATTAGGTGGGTCGGCCCAACCTGTTAGCTTTACATGAGCCATCCTTTTTATTTTGATAGTCTGGTCAACTACCGTTTAAATTTCGCCAGTCGCCCATTTCATAATGAAAATGTGTTCGCCAAAACAAACAAAATTTACTGTTAACCATCTGAACAAACTGTCCCAATACCATAAGGGTTATAAACTAAAGATTTTAAGGCGCTAAGACGTCATAAAGGGTTCTACCCCGGTCTCATGGCTAAGCCGGCGCCTAAGGGCTTGTTTGGCTGTCCGTGTAAAATATTTCCGGGGAAATAATCCCGGTCAGTAATCTGAGGGCCCGCTTGGATTGAAGTTTAATTTTCCGGAGCCGGGAAAGTTACGGAGGTTACGCTGGATTTTTAGCAGGGGGTCGGTAGGTCCGAGAAATATACCCCCGTAATCACCAAGCGGGGCCTGAAGAATCAAGTGTAAAACCCCGAGATTCTATTCCCGACCTCCGAACTAGGGAAAAATTCTCTCCGAGAAAAGGCCGGGATCACTCCGAGATTGCAGTTACCAAACAAGCCCCTAAAGCGCGCAAACTTTCCCCCCTGGGGATAAAGCGGGCAATTTTTTAAGACGATGCGACGCCTTATTGTCTAAGCGTAATCTAAGGGTTGGCGGGCACCTAAAATATCACGATCCAAACTATGTTTAAGATGAGAAAATAAATTTGAAAACCTGTAGCAACTACTCCAGATGATAGCACGACGAGGAGGAGGCGCGCTCCTAGTCCTACGATTGGCCCCCCGCGAGAGGAAGCGCCATTTTGCCTCGGTCGGACGAAAGACAGCGGACGAGCAGAACTGCAGAAGAGCACACACGCTCAGTGCTCGGCGAGTCAACATAACCCACCCATGGAGTCCGTCAACGCAGGTGGCGAGGTGCGGCACTGGAACGCGGAGGTCAACAGCGTCTCCCTCCACATCGCGGAGCAGGGCCCCACCGCCGGCCCGGCGGTGCTCCTCCTCCACGGCTTCCCGGAGTTGTGGCTCTCGTGGCGCCACCAGATGGCCGCCCTCGCGGCCCGCGGCTTCCGCGCCCTCGCCCCCGACCTCTGCAGCTACGGCGACTCCTCCGCCCCCGACGACCCCGCCGCCTACACCATCCTCCACCTCGTCGGCGACGCCGTCGCGCTTCTCGACCACCTCCGCCTCCCCAAGGTGCGCCCTTTTATGTTTTCTTTGTCTTCTTCGCCACTGCGAGTCAGAGTGTGAGATGCTGAGGCTGACATGGCGGGAGCAGGTGTTTGTGGTGGGCCACGACTGGGGCGCACAGGTGGCGTGGAATCTCTGCCTGCTCCGGCCGGACCGGGTGCGCTCCGTCGTCGGCCTCAGGGTGCCCTACTACCCACGCTCCCCTGGCCCGGTGATGGAGCTCTTTGCGGCAGAAGTACGCGAAGGGGCGACGCCAGAGGTGGGTCAGGGGCGCCTCACCAGGCCTCGGCGCGACCAAGGTGGGGCCTGTGCCCAGGGGTGGTGTGGGCCCCACGTGGCCCATTTCAGCCTCTCCTTTTGCCTTCCTCCGTCATCTGATGAAATAGGAGCTTTTGTATTTTCTTCGTGATTTTTGGAGTTCCAGAAATATAGTATCTTGACGATGCTTTTTCCAGCTGAATTCTGGCTCCGACAGTTGAATTCCCAATAATCATCAAACATGCAAAATAATATAAAATAACATAAGTAACATATCCAAATATGAAATATAACAATGAATAACAGTACATTATGATATAAAATTGTGATGCAAAATGGACGTATAAGATACCCAGAATTAATCCCTGAAGATAACGAATAACTTTGTCGTTCGAACCTAGACGTCGAGTCTTAAACCTTTTGCCTGGCGATACTTAGCGTGTCCGAGACTCGTTCATAGATATCATGATATCTTACTGACAACACTATCTTCTACTCGTCCGTGATAATATGTCCACGTGACCTAGTCACATGCTTGCAAGCTTATTTGACATAGTCTCACCGAGTGGGCCCAGAGTATCCATCCTGCTATGCGGAATGGCAAATCCCGCTCTTGATCCCTCGTCTCAACATACTCCCTTCCGATACCCGAGAGGGACACCGTTATTGTCACACTATTAAGATATGACGTTTGATGCAATCAAAGTACCTTCAGTGATAGCGATAAGAGTTGAACTCACGGTCAAAGGTGTAATGACTACGTCCTACAAATATTGGGTATGTCCATCACATCGTTCTGCCAACGATATGACTTCATTGTCAACTGACACCAATGTCACATGATCAGGAAATCTCGATCATCGATTGCACAATGAACTAGTCACGTAGAGGCTACTAGGGACCTGGTTGTCTATGTACCACACGTGTATTAATGTTTCCGCTTAATACAGTTATAGCATGATACAAAAACATATTATGAACAAATGAGATATGATAAATAAAACACTTTATTAATTGCATCTAGGGCATATCTTCTGAAAGTGCATGTGTTGCCCCATGCGTGGTTTTGGTAATTAATGACAATCCTTATGGACTAATGTTTGCATTGAGATATACTTGTAGATCTTGTCCATAGGAAAAGGTTGGAGTTCATGTGTTGAACTCTAGAAGATTACATGAAGACCAAGGTTCCATCCAAGGGTTTATATGAAGAATGGTCATGTGAAGAGTTGAGCTTATTGCAAGCATGACTTGGAAAATAAGATTGAGTGAACTTCATGTTTATCTCCAAGCCATCATCTATATCAAGATAAGAAGATGAAGTGCAAGTGGATTCATGAAGACGGAGTTTAGCAAGGCTCTCCCATAATGGTGTATGGGGGAGTATTTGGAGAAGTCTTCATCAAGCATGTGCTAGCAAGCACAATCAAGAAAGGTGTTCCAACTTGAGAAGAGTCAAGATCGTCATCATCGAGCTCAAGTGGAATGCGCAAGGCAAAGGTATGATCTTGATAGGTTTTCTATTTTACCGGTCTCGTGGTGTTAGCGGGAGACCGGGTTATAGGATAGACGGCGTACTATCAAGAGGGGCTCTCAAGTGAGTAACTTGATCGCACCTTTGTTGATGGGGGGATAATAACCCGGTAGGCTCATGAAGAGGGAAGCGTGACCCGCCAGGCAGGAGGCCCGGCCAGGCCAGCTAACCATCAGCATGGGCCGGGTTATGTCGCTGGGCCAGTAGGTTTGGCGGTAACCCGGTTCAGGAAGGATAGGTTCTAGAAGACCAGAGGCGGTTCAGGACTTGGAGGACACGAAGGCCAGGAGAGCTAGAGTAGGACTCCGAGTCTGGGTAGAACCCGGGCTTACTTTGTAAAGCGCCAGGAGACCCGGTCGTCTATATAAACCGGTCCCTGAGCCCTAGTTAGGGAGAACTTTACGATCCAAGCTTAGGCGAGAGAATCATAGAGAGAAACATACGCTACCAAGCGAACCTTGTAACCTAGATCGAGATCCGGCTCTGTTGTCGTAGCCGGGTTATCGAGATCGAGATCAATAACAAGATAGCAGGAAGTAGGTCTTTATCTCCAATGGAGAGGCCGAACCTGGGTAAACCCTTTGTCCCTGCAATGCTAAACAATCTCCCAGATACCAGAGTCGCCTTGCCCATCAACTCAAGCTACCCCAAAGTAGCATCTGCCGTGTTATCTACCCCACGACAGTTGGCGCCGTCTGTGGGAATCGCGTCCAAAGGTGTCACCATCATGGGAGAAGCAATGCAAGGAGTGGAGAATTTTGTTTTCGGCGAGATCACCCTCAACTCGCAAGGAGAGCCCATCGTTGATGATTCTGGCTGGGGGCCGGAATCAGATCTACTTGAATCAGGTGATGTTATTCCAATTGGCAAGTTTAACGTTTTTGTTGGTATGATTGCAACTAGATCTGCTAGTGATGGAGACTATGAATCTGTGTCAGGAGCTGCCACAATTGTTCAATCTGATGGAGAAGAATCAGTTGGTACGGCTGAAGATGAGCTGCCCCTGGACGCACACGAGGAACGATCGGGAAACCCGGCTCAAATCCCGGGTGATGTGGTGGACCATGCAGATTCAGAATCGATCTTGCCCCTGTTTGAAGGCCGGTTCGGATATGAGCAGAAGAAGAGGATGAAGAGGAGCAAGAGTCCAGCCCAAGCCCGGTTAGGAGGGTGGCGGTTTACACCGCCCCTTCGACCAACGTGGGGGCATCACCATCAACTGTCGTGCCACCTGCTTTTACTCCGGGTCAACAGCAGCAACAATTGCCACCAGTACTGGAGCTGGCGGGTCAAAAGTTGATGGAGACCCGGCTTCGGTGTCAGAGGAAAGTGAAGACACGGCGCGTTACAGGAACAGCTTCGGTTTTCTCAATAACCGGGCTCAGGGCGAAGAAAGAAACAACACACTGGGCCCAGGCCTTGTTTAACAATGGCCTGGTCCTAGATCCATCAGCACTCACGAGGATGGTTACCCCAGAAAACGCAGCAGCTAGAGCTATAGAATTGGATACAGCACGCCGGGCTTTGGAGCAGATGCGCAGAGACACAATGGCAGAGAGCAAGATATGGAGGTTAGGCGAAAGCAAATAGAGGATGAGGAAAATCGTCTCAATGAGATGACCAGGGCACCAGAGGAGGCACCAGAGCCGGCTGGCTCAAGGAGAAAACGCCATAAATCCAGCAGTATTGTTTAGAACCCAGAAGATCAACCAATTGGTGTAACTCAGGTGGCTCCAGTTGTTAGAACAAATGCAGAACCAGAAGAGGAACAGGAAGAGCTGGAGTTGCAGCTGCAGCGCCGGGTTTTCTCGCTGGGGGAGCCAGGGGAAATCCGGGTCTGCCGCCCAGGACACCAAGGTTCCACACGCCGGCGGGCCATTTTTCCAATCCAGCAGATAACGTGTATGCCGCAACTTTAGCACTTGACCGTATTCCATTGGGAGACTCGCCAGCAGAGATTGAAGCTCGGCGTGCCATTGACATGTTGCGCACTGCGGTTGTTCAGCAAGTTCAGTATTCAAAGGAGAAAAGTGCGCTTCATTCCACAACTTATCGTAGTAAGAGTCGCCACGGTGGGAACCCGCCATTGGCCGGGTTTGCCGCGGCACAGCAGCAAAACCCGCCCCAGCAGAACCAGAACAATCAGCAGCACCAACCCCCCCTGCAATTTCTGTGGCTCAGCAGATAGTCAATAGATCGCGAGCGGGAAGAAGTGCAGCCAATGCAAACCCGGCAGTACCTGCAGCAGGAGTACCACAAGGAGGACCGGGTCCCGCCCAGCAGCGTCTGCAAGCTCGCCGGTAACAATAATTTTTTACAAGTTCTTCTACCTTAGCCGGGCCAAAGTGTCTTTCAGATGCCATTAGAGCGGAGCCTTTCCCTGAGAAGTTCAAGGAGCCAAGCAAGATTTCCAATTACGAGCCGAGCATGGACCCGGCAAGCTGGTTGAGCAGCTATGAGATGGCAATGTGTATACGCAATGCCACAGAGAATGTTTGTGCAAAGTACATGTATTTGATGATGAGCGATGGTGCAGCGAAGTTGTGGTTCAAGAATCTGCCAGAGAGATCTATCAATTCCTGGGATGAGTTGAAAACAATTTTTATCAAGCACTTTCAGGGTACGTGCAAGCGTTATTTTCCATTGAAGATCTTGATCGTTGTGTACAGAGAAAGGCGAGTCAGCACGTCACTGGATGGGCCGGGTCACGGAGATCCTGCACTCCTCATCAGGTATCGAGCCCAAGGACGCAATTTCATCGATGGAGAAAACTTGCAAGTACGCTCCCTTGGTCCAGAAGCTGGGCGCATGAAGGAGGGACACCGGGTTAAGCCTGTTACTATGGCAGAGTTGATGGATGCGTGCAACAGACACGCAGCCACGGACAAGACCCAGGATGATAGTGAGGAAGAAAAAGGGAAAGGTACTGCGAATAATGGAGGAAGGAACAACAATGGCCCGGGAAACAATAACAACAACAATCAGAATCAGCACAAGCGTGGGCATCAGGAGGGAAACTCAGAGCTAGTGGCAAACGCAAATGCCGGGTTTCAGAGGCAAAGGATGGACGGAAATTATCAGGAAAACAGAGGTTATCAGGGAAACAATGGGAATTACAGTGGTGGAAATAGTTATCAAGGATCACGTCCAATGAGCACTGAAGAGGCCTTCAGGATGCCGTGTCCTCGTCATAGCAAGAACGGCAGACCCGCCAATCATTCATTGGCCCAGTGTGTAGATCTGAACAGGTGGAAAAACAATGAAGTTCAGAGAGCTTTGCAAGGAGCAAACAGAGGTGGAGGACCCGGCCCGAGTGCTAACCCGGCTGCGGGGCCTTAACTGGAGCAAATGCGGTACCACTGGCAACACAGGACCCGGCCAAAATACAGGTAACCAGGGTGGATTCTCAAACCAGCCAAGGCAACTTGGCCAATATCATATATACACTAGTGGCACGACCAAGAGAGAGAGAAAGATAGTCAAAAGGGCAGTTAACTCAGTGGCTGCAGGGGTACCAAGGTATTTAAGATGGTCAGAGCATACTATTACGTGGAGTAGAGCAGATCACCCGGGTGTGGTGGAACACCGGGTCTGCTTGCTTTAGTTGTGGCTCCTCAGGTTCATGGCTTTGAGCTAAAGAAGGTTTTGATGGATGGTGGTAGTAGCATTAATATCTTGTATTGGGAGACATTTACGCATGGGTCTGAAGGAATCACAGTTACAGAAAACGTCAACGTGTTTCATGGTATAGTTCCTGGGAAGTCAGCTACACCAGAGGGAAAAATTTCATTAGAGGTTGCTTTTGGCGAGTCTATCCATAACTTTAGGTCAGAGTGGCTCACTTTTGAGGTGGTGAAATTTCCAAGTCCTTATCACGCGTTGTTCGGAAGGCCGGCTTATGCCAAGTTCATGGCAAGGCCGTGTTATGTGTACTTGCAGTTGAAGATACCGGGTCCCAAGGGGATCATCACATTCATGGTAACAGAGAAATTGCAGCAGAATGTGACGAGGGAGATGCAGCCCTGGCAGAGCAAACTTGTGCTAGAGAGGAGTTGAAAGCTTACAGGTCTAATCTTGACCCGCAGGACAACAAGGCACTCAAAAAACCAACAACAGAAGATGACAGGGCAAAGTTTAAAGCAGCAAAAGATACCAAGATGGTGGATTTTGTGCCTGGGGATTCCTCCAAGCAGTTCGCCATAGGGACCAGCCTAACTGATAAATAGGAAAGCGCGCTCATCGAGTTCATCCGTGAGAATCGGGATGTTTTTGCATGGACACCTAGTGACATGCCAGGCATTCCGACTGAACTCGCTGAGCACCGTTTACATGTTGATCCAAAGGCAAGGCCGGTAAAACAAGGTTTGAGAAAAATGAATGCAGAGAGAAGAAAAGCTATAGGAGAGGAGATAGCCCGGTTATTGGAAGCCGGCTTTATCATGGAGGTTTTTCACCCAGAGTGGTTGGCTAACCCGGTTTTGGTTCTGAAGAAAAATAATGAGTGGAGGATGTGCATCGATTTTACAAGTCTCAACAAGCATTGTCCAAAGGACCCGTTTGCACTGCCGCGCATCGATCAAATTGTTGACGCAGTTGCAGGCAGCGAGCTCTTGTGTTTTCTGGACGCATATTCAGGTTATCATCAGATCAAGCTTAATAGGCAGGATTGGGAAAAGACATCGTTCATCACCCCCTTTGGTGCTTTTTGTTACAAGACCATGACTTTTGGGTTGAAGAACGCAGGGCAACTTATCAGAGGTGTATTCAAAACTGTTTTCATGATCAGATTGGGCAATGTGCATGCTTATGTGGATGATGTGGTGATCAAGTCAGAAAAAGCCGGGTCATTTATTAGTGACCTTACAGAAACATTCAAAAATTTGAGGAAGTACAAGATGAAGCTCAATCCTACAAAGTGCGTGTTTGGAGTTCCAGCGGGAAAATTGCTTGGTTTCATTGTGTCAGAGCGTGGAATTGAGGCAAACCCGGAAAAAATCAGAGCCATCCAAAGTTTGAAAAAACCAGAGGAATTGGCAGATGTTCAGAAGTTGACAGGTGTGTGGCTGCGCTAAGCCGGTTTATATCCCGGCTCGGAGAGAAAGCAATCCCTTTGTATAAGTTACTGAAGAAAACAGACAACTTTGTGTGGAATCAGGAAGCAGATGAGGCATTTGAAGCTCTGAAGAAACAGTTATCAGAAGCGCCAGTTCTGGCGGCCCCGGGTCCCAAGGAACCCATGTTGTTATACGTCGCTGCCGGGCCTCAGGCTGTGAGTGCTGTGGTGGTGGTCGAGCGTAAGGAGGAAGGCAAGGAAAACCCGGTTCAGAGGCCGGTCTATTATGTTAGTGAGGTGTTATCAGAAGCAAAGCAGCGCTATCCGCACTGGCAGAAACTAGTGTTTGGTGTTTTCATGGCAAGTAGAAAGTTGAAACCATATTTTCAGGAGCATCCAATCACAGTGGTCAGTTCAATACCCTTAGCAGATATCATCAGAAATTCAGAAGCTACAGGAAGAATTGCCAAGTGGGCAATAGAGATGGGGCCGTACCACATTGACTATGTGCCTCGCACAGCTATCAAATCTCAAGCATTGGCTGATTTTCTTAATGATTGGACACAGTTGAGTGCACCACCCCTTACCCCGGGTCTCAAGCCTTGGGTCATGCACTTTGACGGGTCTAAGCAAGCACAAGGTTCAGGAGCTGGAGTTGTGTTAACTTCTCCCAAGGGTGATAAGTTGAGCTATGTTTTGCAGATTCACTTTGATTGTTCTAACAATGTGGCAGAATATGAGGCCTTGTTGCATGGTTTGCGTATGGCAAAGGAGATGAACATCAAGCATATCAATTGCTATGGGGATTCAGATCTTGTGGCACAGCAAGTTTCAGGAACATGGGATAGAAAAGATGCGACAATGGCGGCTTACAGAAGAGAGGTGGACAGGGTAGCCGGGTTTTTCTCAGGCTATCAGGTGGATCATATTGATCGCAGGAAAAATGATGCTGCAGATGCTTTGTCAAGACTCGGCTCACGCAGAGAGCCGGTTCCACCTAATGTTTTCTTGGACGAGCTATGGACTCCATCAGTCAAGCTCAGGACGTGGAAGACTGCGGGTCAGGAAGACCCGGATTCGCAGTTGTAGCAGCAACTCATGAAATTCCAGAGTGGACAGAACCTTACTTGGCGTATCTTTTGCGTGGAGAGCTGCCAGAGCAGGAAGTTATATCCCGGCAAATTGTGCGCCGGGCTAAGGCTTACGTGGTTATTGATGGCGAGTTATATAAGAGAAGTGTTTCGGAGTGTTTCAGAGATGTGTGTCTGGAAAGGAAGGCCGGCAAATTCTGAGGGAGATTGTGGTCATCATGCTTCAACAAGGTCTTTAGTAGCAAAAGCTTTCAGACACGGTTTCTTTTGGCTCACAGCCCAGGCAGATGCAGAGCGCCTGGTAAGCAGATGTGATGGTTGCCAGAGATACGCAAGGCAAATTCATGTGCCGGCTCAGGAGTTGCGAACAATACCTTTGACTTGGCCTTTGCAGTTTGGGGGCTTGATATGGTGGGTCCTTTTAGCATGTCTCCTTGCAAGAAAACCCACCTCTTGGTTGCCATTGACAAGTTTACAAAGTGGGTTGAGGTGATGCCTGTTACAAATTGTGAAGCAGCTACAGCAGTCAAGTTTTTGAAGCAGATCATACACAGGTTTGGGTATCCTCATAGTATCATCACAGACAATGGCACTAACATGTCCCTTGGTGAGATGGCAAAGTTCTGTGGAAACCAGGGTATACGTTTAGACGTTGCTTCAGTTGCTCATCCGCAGGCCAATGGACAAGTAGAACGAGCAAATCAGGAGTTGCTTCGAGGTTTGAAACCACGTCTCCGGGTCCCGTGCATCAGAGCCGCCGGAGCGTGGGTTGAGGAGTTGCCATCAGTAGTTTGGGGAATCAACACAACACCAAACAGATCCACCAAGATGACCCCTTTCTTTATGGTGTATGGGGCAGAGGCAGTTTTGCCAAGTGATATAATTCATGACTCGCCTCGCGTGGCGGCTTACGTTGAAACAGAAAACGAGCAGACCCGGCAGGATTCTGTGGACCTGCTAGAGGAGAACAGAGAACAAGCATTGGAGAGATCAGCAGTATATCAGCAAGATTTGAGGCGGTATCATAGTCGCCGGGTTAAAACTCGCACTTTCCAGGAGGGAGATTTAGTGCTGCGATGGACGCAATCCAAGGAAGGGATGCACAAGTTATCTCCTCCTTGGGAAGGGCCCTTCATCATAAGCAAGAAATTGAACAATGGTTCATATTATTTGGTGGATGCTAGAGAAAAGTCCGAGTCTGTAAATGACACAGCGCACTCTACCTTTTCATTAGAAGAGCGTGAGAGGCCATGGAACATTGCCCAGCTGCGCCCATACTATACTTAGCATGAGAAAGAGATATGAGATGTAATACACGATGTAACAGGCAGCAGGTTTCAGACGCGCTCTTTTCCTTACCAGGGTACCTAAGGGGGCTGGAAGGTTTTTAATGAGGCGGCTTGCTGACCTAACCTTTTCTATCAATAAAGTAAAGGTTGAACAGAAATTTGTCTTGTTTCAGTCTCAGTTTATATTGGCAAGCCATTATTTTCTTTGTTTAATGTATGCCATAGCAGTTTTTTTTCAGCTTGGTCTTGGGGGCTGGTCATTGAGGTGGCAAAGTTTTTCCCCAAGACCCGGCTCATACGATTATCCGGGTCTCGAAATTTTTGTGACCCGGTAAGAGCAGTTTTTAGCTTTAGTATTTTGGATTCAGTAGCATGCATGTTTAGTTTAAATATCAGTTGTTTATGTTTTCTGTCATAGAACAAGTGTTATAGTTGCTTTTTATCTTTGAGGACGCCCAGAGAGCGCGTCCCACCAGTATATGGATCAATGGGGTAATGTTGCATAGTTAAGCCATTACTTTATAAACATTGATCCAGGTCTTGGGGGCTCTTACTTGAATAGTTTGCAGCTGCAATCCCAAGACCCGGCTTTTATGCCACTAGTTTATTCTTGGTTATCTTGCTGTTGAGCTGATGTGACTCGCAATTATATGGCCTGATTGCTCACCTGGAAATTCAATCAACCATGAGGCCCGTTGGGACTTGGTTCGACCCTGTTTTTCTCAGCGAAGTTGCGACAGGGTATCCATGCGAAAGCCGGCTCACAGTTAAAGAAATCAAAAGGGTCATCAAAACCACAGAGAGGTATCATCAAACAAAAGTTTCAAGTAATAAAAGCAAAGTTTCAAAGGTGTACTACTACACCACTGCAAGCAAGAGATAATAGTGCTAAGTTATTACAATAACCTGCCCGAAGGGCCGAATGAAATTGTTTTTTGCAGAGATGAAAAGCATCTGCATAAGTTTTTCAAGCCTCGGCTTCAGGCGCCGGGTCACGGTGAGGCGAGCTGGATGGTTGTTCCTCGGTGGTTTTCGCCGGGTCATCTTCCTCGGCGGCCGCCGGGTTAGCTTCTGTCTCCTTGGTCTCCTTGGCCTTGATCTTGCGCCGGGTGACTTGTTGAAGTGATTGGAAGTAGTTTTCATCATCTTCTTCAACCGTGGCCCGTGATGGAGGAGGAATAATTGGCGTAGAAGAGCTGGGTGCAGTGGAGGTACGGGAGCAGTCTTTGCTGGATCAATGGAATCCTTGTAGCTTTGCAGGAGATCGATGCGTTGTGGCTCGTCATCCATGATCTCTTCATCGTTTTCGGTGTATCCAAACTGCAGTGTGGTGAGCTTCATTTTGCTGGCAATCACAGTGGCAACGTGCCGGGTTTGCTTCACAACCCGGGAGTAGCACTTCTTGTCAAATTCCTTGCCATCAGTGTTGTATTGGGGAAAACCATTCTTCAGGGGAGCCGGGTTTAGCTGGGGATGGTAGGCCTTTGCCAAAGCAAGACCTCGCATCACCCCGGCCCTGCATGCAGATCTCTTGAGCAAATGTATCCATTGTGGCATTGTTGACAGATGCCCAAGGACTTCAGTGTACACGCTTGGCGGGTTCTCCCAAGTCCTTGCGGCTTTGATGACCTCGCAGCTGCCAAAGTACAGCTGACGTGTCAGCGTGTACATGCACTTGATCTTCTCTGCAGCAGTTTTGCGAAGGTTCCCATCACGAGGGCCTGGGTAAGGAAAGGCATAACAGTGAGATTTAAAAACCGGGTTGCTTGCTCAGTTCAGTTCGAGTTCAAAGGAGTAATGCTTACCCACTAAGGATTCAACCATAGAGGTGATCATTTTCTTCAGCCGGGTTAGCTCACTGGTGGTGTCATCAGCTGCTTTGCAGTGTGTTCAGTTGCTCCTGGAAGTTTTCCTCGTGCTCCTGCTTATCCTTCTTTAGTCAGAATTTTCTTGTGTCAGAGCAGTGATTTTTTCTTCTAGGGCCTGAAGTTGGGTTGCATGATCAGCCCGGGTTTCAGTTTCAGCCTTCAAGATTCCTTGGAGCCGGGCAATTTCTTCACTGCTTTTGCTCGTGTGTTCCTGTTCACAAACAACAGAGAGTAGTATGTGTTAAGCCCAAGTTGCTGAAGGAAAGTTAACCCGGAATTGGGGGCTACACATTTTAAATTTCTCAGGTGTAGGTGTAGTTCCAGGTTGCCGCAGGCGTGCAACCCGGCACTTGGGGGCTACATGCGTAAAAAGTCTGAAATTTTCTAAGTGTTAGTCCCAGGTAGCTGTGGACAGCTAACCCGGCACTTGGGGGCTACAGTGTCAAATTTTGTTCTGAAAGATGAGCAGTTTTAAGTGATGAAGTTTTAAGTCCCAGCTTGTTGTAAACAGACAACCCGGGCCTTGGGGGCTACAGGGTTGAAATTTTATCTAAGGCATTTGTATCAAGCACCAAGCTCATCAACAAGTGATAATCTTGGAGCTTGGGGGCTAGGCAGAGTATAGTTATGCAAGAGGTAGCAAGAAAAAATGAGTACCTGGTATCGTTTCTGGATTAGGGAAACGAGTTCAGTCTCCAAATTCTTGTGGTAAGCAAGGCGAGTGAAGTATTCATCGCAAAGGGCGGGACGGACATGGCACCCAGAGCCGCAAATCTGATGAAGGAGCCGGGTCTTTCCCTTGGCAGGAGACGCCGGCTTAGCGCTGGAGCTGGCACCTTGGCAAGAGTTTCGGGAGCACCTTGTACTGGAACGTGCCGGGTTCCAGTAACTTGTACTTCATCCTCTTTGGTTCCAGAGCCTAACCCGGCGAATGAGTAGCTGGGGAGGATTCTGGCATAGGATCAACTGAGTTTTTTGGAGAAGCCGGGGGTTACATGTTCCATTGGCTCGTCTCTGTCCACCGGTTCTTCAATAGTGTCTCCATAGAAGAAGGCTCTGTGTTGTTGGAGGAGGAGACGCCGCTGGAGGAGAGTCCGGGTCTTCATCCGCAAAGGCTCTGGCACTGGAACAAGATAGTGATTTAGTCAAACAAAAAAGGGCAGTAAAATATAGAAGAATGGAATAATGGGAGAGTATTTCTAACCCGGCATTGATATGGAAATCCTCGGGTGTGCTAACACCATCCGAGGAGGAATCTGACAAATGAGATGGTTTAGCGACCCGGATCTTGCCAGCTAAAGGGTATGTTTGCTGGGCGTCTTCTGGATGGATTTGGCCCAACTTGATAAAGAGCGTTGAGGGATACCTGGGCTCAGGGAAACGTGGCTTGTAGAAGATCGGGTTCGGCGCCTCTTGTTCGCCTCAGCCTCCTTCTCAGCTTCTTTTTCCTGTGTTTGTGCTTGGGTTTGAGATGAGTTCATCATGTAAACTGAGAAACGAGAATATGGTACCTTAGCAATGGTGGCCCGGGTCCTCTTTTGAGTAGGAGGTTCAGCAGTTTGGGGACCCGCAGTACGTCAGAAGCCGGGTCAGTAGGGCCTGGAATAAGATTTGCCGGGTTATCAGTAGAGGTCCTTGTTGGGGACTTCGCTGTTAATCAATTGGATGAAGAGCCGGCCTACAGAGTCTAGCTCACCTTCTTCTTCTTCATCATCTTCACTTTCCGTGTCCTCCCCATCAGGAGAGGATGTAGGAGTAAAATCCACGCTCCACCACTTGGAGTCCTGAGAAAAAGAAGTTAAACCAGTAAGATGTTATGGATGAAATTACCGGGTTACGATTAGCAAAAATGAGTGAGGATTGGTTTCTACCGTGGAGGGTTTGTTCTTAGCACTAAATGGGGCAAGCCCGTCCAGTGCAATGGCAATCTTGTTTTCGCCAAGGAGTTTCTTGGCATTCTTCACAACTTGGTCATCAGTTAGCGTCATCTCAGAGTAACGCATGCTATTAGTGGTTTCTCCAGTGTATTGGCATAACAGTCGGGTCCTGGTGCTGAGTGGTTGAATGAACCAACCAGTCCAGCACTTGACAAGGTCTGTGCCCTTGAGGCCATGGGCGAGTAAAGCTCTAGCCCGGCGAAGTGTGGGCTCGAGCTTGACCCGGTCAGCATCATCGGCATAACTGTTCATCTTAGCCTCATACGTCAGGCCCGAGTTCCGGAAAGCCGGGTAACGAGCGTCGTCTGACTCGGGTGAGGTGTGTTTGCAATAGAAGTAAGTGTTTTGCCACCCCTTAGGATGGCTGGCTAAAGCGAGAGCCGGGAAATCGCATTCCCTGCGGCGCTGGATTGCAACTCCACCATACGGGATCACTTGGTCCTTGCGAGATGGATTGCAATAGAAAAACTCGAGGAAAAGATCAAGGCTAGGGGCCATTTGTAAGTAGTTCTCACAGAAGACAACAAAGTTACTGATGTTGAGTATAGAGTTGGGGCCTATGTCTTGGGGCCTAAGGCCGTAATATTTGAGAACCCGGCGGAAAAATAAGGAAGCCGGGGGGCGGAGACCACGCTGAACATGATCAAGGAAAACGACGACCTCACCGTCCTTGGGATTGGGACGGATCTCTTCTCCAGCAGGCGCCAGTTGATCTCTTCTTTGGGGGGAAGCTCGTCGCAGTTCACGTATTCTTGCAGCATCAGATTTGTCACTGTGGACTTGGTCCAGTTGACCTGAGCAGCAGCGGGGGCGGCGGAGCCAGATCCACCAGCGTGGGAGCTGGGAGGTTTCTTTGCGATCTTCTTTGCGGCACGGGGACCCCCAGCTTTCACCTTCTCCTTCACCATGATTGTGGAGCTTCGAGGTTCTCTGGTTGCAACAATGGCGATGAGGAACCCTAGCTGTAGATGCGGATGTGTGGAGAGGAAAATACAAAGTAAATTTGGGCGCGATTCAGAGCGGAATCGAATGCGAAATACGGATGCGTGAGAGAATCGTACCTGTGGATCTTCTCGCGGTGATTTGGAGGCTTGGTTGGAGATGGATTGCGGCGGCTGCGCGAGGTTGAAGATGAACTGGCCAAGGAAGGGAATGGGGAAAGTAACAGTGCGTTTACCCTAGCTTTCTTCTTATAGGCGCAGTAAAAGCCCTAGGGGTGTTGTGGTAAAAAGTGAAGAGATAAGGATCTTTAACCAAAAGTCAACGACAAACAGAATGAGATAATTACGGGATATCAATTGATAAGATCACGATTGAGATGGATTGAGGATGGATTTACAGTTGGGCGACAATTTTCGCTAAGTGTTGAAAGTGAAACCCGGTGGCATATGAACCCGGTGTATCTGAACCGGGTTACGTCTTAGGTCGCCAAGAGGGCTGGCCAAGCTCAAGAGGAAAGTGATGTAACTTGGCGTTTAATTTGTTGTATATTATTTTGTGTTTCAGGTGGTTAACCCGGTTGACCAAGATAACAGTTCAGCTCAAAAGAAGCAGTGCTCAAGAATGGAGGCAGAACATGTCAACCTGGCAACCAGGTTAACTTGGGGCTACTGATGGGGGGATAATAATCCGTAGGCTCATGAAGAGGGAAGCATGACCCGCCAGGCAGGAGGCCCGGCCAGGCCAGCTAACCATCAGCATGGGCCGGGTTATGTCGCTGGGCCAGTAGGTTTGGCGGTAACCCGGTTCAGGAAGAAAAGGTTCTAGAAGACCAGAGGCGGTTCAGGACTTGGAGGACACGAAGGCCAGGAGAGCTAGAGTAGGACTCCGAGTCTGGGTAGAACCCGAGCTTACTTTGTAAAGCGCCAGGAGACCCGGTCGTCTATATAAACCGGTCCCTGAGCCCTAGTTAGGGAGAACCTTTTACGATCCAAGCTTAGGCGAGAGAATCATAGAGAGAAACATACGCTACCAAGCGAACCTTGTAACCGAGATCGAGATCCGGCTCTGTTGTCGTAGCCGGGTTATCGAGATCGAGATCAATAACAAGATAGCAGGAAGTAGGTCTTTATCTCCAATGGAGAGGCCGAACCTGGGTAAACCCTTTGTCCCTGCAATGCTAAACAATCTCCCAGATACCAGAGTCGCCTTGCCCATCAACTTAAGCTACCCAAAAGTAGCATCTGCCGTGTTATCTACCCCACGACATTTGTGGAGAGCTCAAACCTTTGCATATTTGGCATATCATCTTTCTTGGTTCTTATTTGGCTTTTATTCATGTGAGAATTTAGAGCTTGTGTTCATCTCCATACCAAGCCCTAGTTCATCAAAAACGGATTTCATTTGAATATCTTGTGCTATTTTTTATGTTGGAGGTTTTACCGATTCGTCTCTTGTCGAGAGGTCAAACTCTCCTCTTGTGTTATCCTCCTCACATGATGGACTATGATGTGTATATGCATGATCTTGTAGTGCTTGTGATTATCTTCGGAGCAAGCCCATGATCATTGAAAACGGAGTCCGGATGGAAAACTTGTTGCGTTCTCGGTGTTGGAAATATTACTGGTCCTCCTCGAGATAAGGTCCACACCTCCCATGTGTGATATCTCCTCCATATTTTGTAGGAAAGCATTCGTCGTTACCTTTCCAACAAAGTTGGTTTCATCGCATTTGGAATTTTATTTGAAAAGATATGTTTTTCTGAAGTTTTATTTCTGCGCGGCCGGCTCCCTGGCCGGCCCAGGCCGGGCCTCAGGCCAGCTGCTCTGCCAGGCCGCCGGCTCCCAGGCCGGCGCGCCCAAGCAGCCTCGCATGGGCCGCTCGCTGCCTCGCTCCCAGGCCGGACCGCTCGCTCGCTCGAGCGCGCTCCCTGGCCGCTCGCTCGCGGGCACGCGCTCCCTGGCCGCTTGCTTCGCTGCCTCGCTTGCTTGGCCGGCAGGCAGGCCGGGCCACCTTGCTAGCTCGGCCAGCTCTTTTTTCCTGTCCAACGGTTATTTTTTCCAATTGACCTTTTTATAGCTCTTTCTTCCCCATTGTTTGACAACACTTTGAGCAAGTTTTTCGCCCCTCTCTCCTCCATTGTTGCCCTTTGGAAAAAGCTTGCCTTCCTCTCATTCCCTCCCATGATTCTTGCATATCTTCGAGGGGAATTGAGAGGAGATCTACATCTACATATTCATCCATTCCATCTCTCCTCTAAGTGAGGGATCCTAATAGATCTTGATCTTGGAGTTCTTGGTGCATCTCTTCGTTGTTCTTCCTATCTTCTCCCCCCATAAGCATTAGTTGCTTGTGGTGGGATTCGAGAGTGAAGGATTTGAGCCTTGTGCTCTTGCCATTGCATTGTGTTGCATCAGTTTGCTCTCTCCACGAGGATTCGTGGAAGTTGAAAGTTTGTGAACTTGTTACTCTTGGTCTTTGGACCCTAGACGCCCGTGTGGTGGTTGAGACCCTTGTGTGGTCACTTGTAGCTGCTCGGGAGCCCCCAATCCCATTGTGGGTTGTGCCCCGGATCGTTGTTGAAAGGCTCCGGATTTCCGCCTCGAAGGATTCCGATAGTGGAAGGTGAACCAAACCTTTGTGGTGCGGTTCATCGAAGAAGAAGGTGAAACCTTTGTGGTTGTTGAACCATTGTATTGGTTCACACCTCTCCAACGAGACGTATTCCCTTAACAAGGAGGAACTCGGGAATACATCCTCGTCTCCGCGTGCCTCGGTTATTTCTATACCCGAGATTTTTACTTATGCACTTTACATTGTGATAGCCTTCGTGCTTGAAGTATTCTATATTGCTATCACCTTGTTGCTTGTCTTGCTTAGCATAAGTTGTTGGTGCACATAGGTGAGCCTAGTTTATTTAGGTTGTTGGCTTGTTAATTTAAGCACATCGTTTTATTCCACAATTATCAAGGCTAAACCGGAAAAGTTTTAAATCGCCTATTCACCCCCCCCCCCCCCCCCTCTAGCGACATCCTTGTCCTTTCATCTTCGCACCATAGGACGGGGCAACACACAACAGCGACGGAGAGGCGCCCTGGTGACGCGCAAAGCCACATGTAGAGGAGGAGGATGAGCCAGCCAGCGCTGAACGACAATGAGGTTGGCCTCATCGAGCCCCTAGATTAGGTTTTGTTGGAGAAGCACGGCTGGTCCAGAACCGATTAATACCATAGCTGATCATATTAGATTAAGAAACTAATAGGCGGTTCAGAATTTGTATACTATGTGACTTGCCATGCAAGTCGCAACCCTTGTAATATGTATATATGAATATCAATGTATTGGGACGGAGGTAAACCATCGAGCTGCCCCAATCTTTAGGTTTTAATTTAAATTTCGTTGTAAGAGCATTAAAAAAATATCAAATGTGAGCCATTTTTGTTTCAATTTGAGTGTTTAATTTTTAATTATTTTTATTACCAAGAGCACCGGCGACAGCGTTCCCAAAGAGACGGACATGTACCGCACCACCGATAGCCCACGATGAAGTGAGCATCTATCCTACGCCACTTACTCTAGCTTGACTTTGTGGAAGATCGTTCAACGGGTGGCACCGGTCATAAGAGCAAGTATAATAAGCTTATGTAAGTGGGCTATAAGGACTAAAATAATATTTGTTGGATGACATGGAAGAGAGAGAAGAGGAGAGAGAAGGGGAGTGCGCTCTCATGCAAGAGCCAACTCTAGCACGTGCTCCTAGTCACTTTGTGAGAGTAGGAAGTGGGCCACATCTTAATAAAGTAACACATTTTATATATAACTATTGTACATGTTGGCTATATGGCTGGCTATAGATGACATGTCAATCTCTTATAGCCAGCTGTTGGCTATACTATTGTACTTGCTCTAATACGCCAACGTCGCCGACCATGAAATACGAGATTGGACCCCTTATTGAATAGCCCAGTGGAGATGCTCTTGTTTGACTAAATATTGCACGGAAATACTACGGGACAAAGGTTGGATTTGGAACAATCTTCTTCTTCTTCTTCAAAGTCAGTGGCGGATCCAGGGCGAGCGGTGGCCAGCCCCCCCCCCCCCCCCCCCCCCCCCCCCATGGTTCGGCACCCCCCATGGACATGCAGCAGTGGCCATGCATATAGTACTCCGCTGATACATCAAATTAGTACTCTGCTAATAGTACTCCGTACAAACTACAAAGCCTACAGCCCGTTGACTAGATTTGGTGGCCTGCTGATTTTATGGCCCAAGCCCAAAGCACGTGACTAGGTCCTAGGAAACGCGATCGATCGATGGATTGTATACCGTACACGATCGGACTTCGTCTACTAGGCGCATGACGGCACGATCTCATATACATCGAGTCATAATCTTTGCGACTCCGCTGCCCAGCCGCAATCGTTCCAACGCCGCCGCCGCTAGAACACCGGAAACGGCCTGCCGGCCACATGGATTCAAGCATAGGTGATTACAGCGATTCCCGCATCTTTGCATTTCACAAATTGTCGCCGACGACCACCACCTGTCGCCGTTCCGCGCCCCGCCCTTCAATCTCCAAGAATCCAAGGTATTATTGTATGTGTACGCTCTTGCTATGTGCTAGTTGATGGAATACAATAATTGTTACTTGCTGGTTTCATTGGCTAGGCATAACTGTTTGTTGATTATTTTCTATTAGTAGAGAGTTGCCTGTCATCAAGAGAAAAACATCGCAAAATCAGTAATTTTTTAAGCCGATTGGTTCGACCTCAACTCTACGGCTTTCTTTGCAATTGCAAAACAAATATTGTTACGATTTAAAATCTTTGAATATTTGTAAAACTATATTTTTTCACAGTGCATCGCTTTTAACCGTGCCCGAGAAAGAAAAAATCGCTTTTACAGTCAATGTCTTGTTCGGCCCCGCCATTGTTAAATCCTGGATCCGCCCCTGTTCAAAGTTACTGTAAATGAGAGAGGACACGCGTGGAAGAAAGACAGCGGACGAGCAGCAGAGCACGCATGCTCGGCGAGTCAGACACCATGGAGTCCGTCGACGCCGGTGGCGAGGTGCGGCACTGGAGCGCGGAGGTCAACGGCGTCTCCCTCCACGTCGCGGAGCAGGGCCCCGCCGCCGGCCCGGCGGTGCTCCTCCTCCACGGCTTCCCGGAGCTGTGGCTCTCGTGGCGCCACCAGATGGCCGCCCTCGCGGCCCGCGGCTTCCGCGCCCTCGCCCCCGACCTCCGCGGCTACGGTGACTCCTCCGCCCCCGCCGACCCCGCCGCCTACACCATCCTCCACCTTGTCGGGACGCCGTCGCGCTCCTCGACCACCTCCGCCTCCCCAAGGTTCGCCCTTTCTGGTTTCTTTGTCTTCTTCGCCACTACGAGTCAGAGTGTGAGATGCTGAGACTGACTGGCGTGGCGGAGCAGGCGTTTGTGGTGGGCCACGACTGGGGCGCGCAGGTGGCGTGGCATCTCTGCCTGCTCCGGCCGGACCGGGTGCGCGCCGTCATCGGCCTCGGGGTGCCCTACTACCCACGCTCCCCTGGCCGGCTGGCCCGGTGACGGAGCTCTTTGCGGCGCTCGGCGATGGGTTCTACATCACGCAGTTCCAGGTTCCAGTTGTGATCCTTGCCCATGATTGCCTCCTGTGTCTTGTGATTTAGTTTCAGCATCCAATCTTCTTAAAACTACAGTGCATGGGTTTGTGTGAAATGGAAGCTCTTGCGGTTGCAGACTTTTGGTTACAGACAAATTGAAGCAAATGTGCTTATAAAAACTTTGAAGCAGATGATGGTTCGAGGGGCTAATTGGTTGGTGAATCTTTTTATTTCTGTGCTCAGAGGACACTCAGTGAAGAAACTCTGATTTATTAACCGACTGTATACATCCAAACTATGATCCTGTTTGTTTTCTGCAAATTAGTACAGTGCATCGTCTGTCAACATTTTGGAAAATTAACACTATTAGGATATATTCTATAATCAACAGTTGTATTAGATATTGTATAATCAATATATTCAATAGTAGGATTAGAGATTCTATATTCAGGACACAAACACAATAGTAGGATTAGCGAATCATCACATAGCAAGGAAATCAAAGCGAACCAAAGTCTGACACATTTTTTCCTTCGATGCGAACCTACATAGTGGATCGTCAGTTGGCTTTGCTCCCACATTATAAACAACTCGAAAATAAAATAATTACAGCTTCAAGCACAGTGTGTCATTATTCATCAAGACGAGCATATCTTTTACCTTGCATTTTTTTTCATGGTCTGTATTTACCACCATATACCTGTTGCAAAATGACCAATTTATTTCAACATCATGTCTGCAGGAGCCTGGAAGAGCTGAAAAGGCATTTGCCCGCCACGACGCCCTGACTGTCCTAAAGAAGTTCTACTCCATCGAATTAGACCTCTTTGCTGCTCCACCTGGAGTAGAGATCATACACTTCCTCGAGGCATCACCATCCCCACTTCCTTGGATGACCGACGGAGAACTAGGCCAGTACGCTGAGAAGTTTCAGAAGTCTGGTTTCACCGGGCCACTCAACTACTACCGCATGATGGACACGTAAGTTCCATAACGTCTTCCACGCTTTCTGTTTGATCTAGCTCCACACTAATCCATGTGGAACACAGGAATTGGAGGCTCACTGCACCATGGCATGGCGCGAAGATCATGGTGCCTGCGAAGTTCATCATGGGTGAGAAGGACATCGGCGTCGAGTCCTTTGGAACCAAGCACTACGTCGAGGGCGGGGGTTTCAAGTCCATTGTTCCAGACCTGGAGGTTGCCATCATCGAAGGACACCATTTCCTCCAGCAAGAGCAGGCCGAGAGAGTGAACGCTGAGATACTGTCCTTCTTGGGCAAGTTTACTGAGAACTGAGTAAGCAGATGGTGTGCAAGTGAGCTGGTTTTAGATCCTTGAGTGCTACCTTTTTTGAAATGAAGAACCGCAAAGCTCGTAGAGCTATATACTCGAATAAATGTCAGAGCTAGATATAGCCATTTGTTGGCTTGAAAGGAATATAAGAGCATGTAAAATATGTCAAGTGTTCAACAGATTTAATACTGAATAAAGCAAGGTTTTGATGGTGTACTGCTGTTTCTTTAGCAAAACAGATATCTCACATACGGCTAACTTGGAAGACCGATTCGATGTGTGATGCAGCTGGATATACTAGTTGCTGAACATGTGAATTGAAGGCCTTAATTCTTCAAGCCATCAGAACCAGGTGCCTTGTGCACATTACTAGTTGGTGGACGATGGCGCTCCGGGGTACCCCTAAAGCCCTTCGCAAGGGCACACCCTCGGCGATCATGCTTACGGCTTGGTGGATCTGGAAGCAACGCAACGCGGTGGTCTTCGATGGCCAGACCCTCGATGCCCTCTCTGTTTGATACGATCACGGCGAAGGCGAGGACGTGGGTGGACGCGGATGCGAGCGGGTTGCGATAGCTTCTCCATTAGTGTAGGCGTGGGTTGAGTTGTATGGTGGGGTGTTCGTCCTTGTTTTGGACGTGTACATAAACTTCTTTTTCTATCAATGAATCGAAATGCGAGGCTTTTGCGTTTTCGTGAAAAAAATGTCATTATTTATGCCTCTAGTTCAAGTTAAAATGTTTTTTCTTACAGTAGCATTTGCTAATGTAGGTAAGAGACCAAAAATCCATTGCGAAGTACTTATCAGCCACCAATATGCATCAAAGAGCGTTCTCAGACAACACTGACGGAGCCAAAAGATCTGGGGAGATTGGCGAGTCCTACACGGGTTACCATTATAAGCATGCATCATGAGCGGATAAAACAAACAATTAGATCAGTGCTAACCATGCATCTTCAGCACTGGAAACTTGATACAAGTATGAGAACTGCACTATGTATAGCCAACCCTCGTATAAGTATCAGCAGATTCAACACATAAATATTGTAGACCATCAATGAACTACCACAATGAAAGCTAAACATGCATTATCTTCACTGCATGATGTCATGTTTGGGAGAAATAGTGATATAAGGATGAGAACTACACTGCGTAGAACCAACCGTCTTACCACGATGTCTCTCATACACGAACTGCATAGCAATGATGCCAATGAATCATTTGCGGGTCAACAATTCCGCTCATACACGAACAACATAAACATGAACACACAACAAGCCAAACATAACATAGAACCTATAGATCTACCACATGCTAGTAGTCCCTCCGTTCATAAAAGGATGTCTCAACCTAGGCCAAATTTACATGTATCTAGACATAATTTAGTTACACCATGGAACCAAAGTAATAGATTTTAGCTACAAGAGCGAGCGTTGCATGTTAGTTACAACCATGGAACCAAAGTGGGGATGAGTTCGACTATCCGTCTGAATAATAAGGAAATAGAACCCATTTAGAGTTTCACACATATCAGCAAAAACAACATTGCTCAAGACCACGAGAAGGTCCTCATAAAAGCATGACCTTCTCTTCTTGTCGACCCGGCTCAGTCTCGATGCACTCCCCTCTTTCTCTTAGTTGAAGGTACCCTAAGAACATGGAGGCACCATCTGTTTAGAGGTCTTTTATTTTTTTTGACAAATCTGTTCAGAGGCTTTCACCGTAGTGTAAACATAAACCAGCTAAGTACTTCTTTGTTAGTATTATGGAAAAGGGTACACGGTGACGTAGGGCTATTAACCTGTCTGCTTCGTCAATCCAATGAATTTTTTTTTTTGCACAACAAGAGGCGCCGGAGGCGCCAAACTTTTTCATTCAACTCAGTTGCAAAATACAGCATGTAGTACAAAACCCTGTAACACAGCAGATTGTAAAACTGAAGCCACAGGGCATTGGCCAGCAACATGAGCTGAAGAAATACAGTCAAAGATAGGCTGTTCTAGGCGACGCCTAAGAGCCTGTTTTGCACAATTATGTGCTACCTCATTCAAGTCCCTTTTGATATGATAAATCCGTAAACAAGACTGAGAGGTAGTATCAAGAAAATCTGCTACAGTACTTCTGGAGTCCCATCGTAGCAATGGATGATCAAGTCTCCTGGTTGCAGCCACCTTGGCAAGCACTTGGTTATCTGAAAGATAGGTTGGTCTGGTAATGTTCAGTGTGCGCACCAAAGTTGCTGCCAGCAACAAAGCCATTGCCTCGGCATGGAAAGCTGAAGAAGCAAGCGGTGCCGAGGCCTGAATCATAAGAGAGCAGTGCTTGCCTCTTAAATTAGTTTGAATATAGATGCCGATCCCTGTAGCCTCCGGACCCGAATCACCTGGAATGTCCCTGCAATTCCAAGAGGCATCAAAGAAGACAACATCTCCAGGAATCACTCTAAGAGAGGTAATGGTGGATCCTTGGAGAGAAGCATCCCGCTCTGGCCAAGTGGTCTGTTGTTCCTTCCCCTGCATATTGAACTTAGCAATATCACATAGCTCAAGATTTTGAGAAAGAACAGTAGCATTTATACTGATTTGGTAAGGTTCACTCGACCTCCTTTGAAAGAGCTCATCGTGCCTTGACTTCCAAATGCACCACATAAAGTTAAGGATATTAGGCAAGGTGGCATGAGGATGGTTCATATTTAATAATTTCAAAATGATTTGAGTAACCGAATTGCAATTCTGAACTATGAGCTCAGTTCGAATGAACCAAGGGGATAAAAACCAGGCTGCCTTAACAAATGGGCACGTGAAGAATAAGTGGGTATCGTTTTCCTCCAGTCCACACCTGCAACATAGCTTACCAATATGTTTTGAGAATCTACCAGCTCTGGCTCCTGTCGGAAGCGCCCTGCGAAGGAAACGCCACGCAAAAGTCTGTATTCTAGGAATGATAGATTTGCTTTTCCACACCTGATTCAGAAGCTGCTTCGTTGTTGGAGAAGGTTGGCTTGGTTTGTCTTCACCAGCTTCGTATATATCCTGCAAACAAGCATAATATGCACTCTTGGCGTGGCAAGTGCCATTTGTTGTTAGCTTCCAACATAGAAAATCTTGGTCTTGAGAATTAATAATGGGGGTCTGTTTTATGACTTGGGTTGTAGCAGGAGTGAACAAAAGATCAATCGGATGCTGATTCCATTGTTTTTAGTTTTGAAGCCAGAGATCGCTCACAAGGGTAGGGTAAACAAATCCTGGTGGCTGAACAATCAGATTGTCGTAGATAGAAGCCCAAGAAGCAAACCAGGGCGTACTCCAAATAGAAACGTTACCTTGTGTCAGCTGAATAAAAGAATGGGCCTTAGAATGTGGAGGATTTTTAGGACAGAAGCCCAAAAAGCTGATTTAGGAACGTTGGGTTTAGGGCGCCAGATGGACGAATCAGGGAAGTACTTTGCCTTGAGAACTTTGTGAAGATGGTCATCAGGGTTTTGAGCTACTCGCCAAGCTGCCATGAGGATCAAACTTTGGTTAACAGCTTGTAAATTCCTAATGCCCAGACCACCTTCTTTTTTCGATGTACAAATGTCTTTCCAGGCTCTAAGGCATAAGCTGCGAGTGGATTCCTCCCTAATACCTGTCCACCAAAAGGTTCTGATGATGGCTGTCAGCTTTGCGATGAATTTCTTCGAAAACAGGATGTTTTAGACGGAAGGCTCGAGAGGAGCCCAGCTTTGAATTAACGAAGCCAACAACCGGCTAAGGTTTACAAGGTTTACAACAACACGCTGGGGTTACCAGCTAAAGATACAAGCACAAGGCACAACAAAAAGACCACTAAAGATACAAGAAACAAGAAGAAACTAAAAAGCTTTGCTTGTTTCCACCGGAGAGGCCTAGTCTTCAGTTGCGCCCGAGAGGACCTGATCCTGATCCAAAACAACAAACCTCACTTGTATGCACGACCGTGAGAGCAGACGGTTGATCAGTCGCAGCCAGGACACATGTGTCGGTTAGAAAGGGCTTCGAGCAACGCCTCCAAGGAGGGAACGACGCGCAGCGGCGTCGACGTCGTCGGCACGGACCGGAGTCCTGCAAAGCTTTCGCCAAAACCCCAAACCAGCACATCCAACGACATGGAGGAACTCCAAAGTCGCTGCTACGAAATCACGCACGAAAGTTCAAGGAGAAGCGGATACAAGAAGCGTGGATCGACAAATTGGAGGAGATAGACATCACCGCAACGCCCACAAGAGGGGAAACGGCGCCCGCAGGCGTCGTCGTCACAGGCAGAGAGGCTGCACAGCTTTCACTGGATTAACCTCCGCGTCCATTTGTCGGCCAACGCCACGAGGACGCGAAGACGACGCAGGAGCAAGAACCTCCCAACCTACCAGCCCAGGGAAGCACGGTGTCGTGGGCTCAACCACACACACCGGCGATGCGCACGCACACCGGCGATACGCACGACAGAACTGGCAAAAAAGCCAGCAAAACAGAGCCAGACCCGTAGCCACCATGGCCAGATCTGGCCACCGTCCACCCCTACTGCGGCTCACAACGGAGGGCGTTGTGCCGCCACCGTGATGCCCCCAGACCACGACGCCCGTCCCAAACGAACCCCTCAGATCAACCTGGATCTGGCGTTGCCCTACACGGGCAGGGTTGTTGGCGCACGAGGACGCCGATGGAGGAGGAAATCACGTGGAAGAACAGCACCCACGCGAAGGTGCCGGTCAGGGGAACGAGGCAAGGTCGGCCAAGGTGGACAAACGGGGAAGAGACCCGCTGTCGAACACCCGGGAGGCAGGGGACAGCCACGCCAGGACAGCACCGGAGCGGCGAGGCCCTGGCCGCTGGCCACAGGCAGCACGCCGCAGGACGCCGTCCTGGGCGGCCTCCGCACAAGCGGGTGACGAGCCGAGCACGGCCTGGGCCACCGCCCGCAATGCCGGGCCCGAAGGGCCGGAGCTGGCCGGCACGCGCGTCGGCAGCGCCTCACAGGACGCCGTCCTGGACTGCTCGCCGGCAGGAAGGCACGACGAGGCAGCTACGCGCAGGGGAGGAAGCGGCCCGCGGAGCCCAGATCGGGCCCTGCGGCCCAGATCGGGCCCGAACGACCGCCACGCCTCCTCCCCGGAGCCAACACGCCGGCGGCACCACAAGGCGGGGCACACCGCGCCGAGGAGGGCCGACGCCCGGCAACACGTAGGCGAGCACCGCCGGCACGAACCGCCGGCGGGGAGAGCGCGTCCACCGCGAGATCCCCCCTGCCACCTTTGGAGGAAGGGGGGCGCCGCCACCGCGGCTAGGCCGGCGGCAGCGGCGGGGGCGGGGTCGGCGAGAGGGCGGCCGGAGGGGAAGGGATTGGGGGCGCCCCGGTGCCGCCCGAGGGCAGCACGGGAGCGAGGGGCGAGGGGGGAGGGGGGGGGGATCAAATGAGGATTTCAAGAGGTTCCAAAAACAGGATGTTTGACATATAATAAACGGGAATCGAAGAAAAGACTGACTGGATGAGTTGGAGACGGGCAGCATGAGAAAGTTTATCAGCTTTGTAGGTACTAAGCTTCAATTTGAATTTGTCAAGGACAAAATTATAGGCAGATGCTCTATTTTTTGCCGGGAGAATGAGAGGATGTCCCAGATGAGAAAAAGATTCGTCAATGTTTGGTACTGGGAAAATGTTCTTGATCGCATCCGCTGTATAGCTGACATGCTTGCTAAAAATGATGCCTGATTTTGCCCAATTAGGAGTTTGTCCAGACCTAGAGAAGAAGTCTTGAAGGATTTGTTTCATGAATAAAGCCTCTTGTATTGAAGCCTTGCCACAAATGAGGAGATCATCCGCGAACAAAAGGGAATGAATACTAGGGCAATTCGATCCAAGATTGACTCCTGTCAATCCAATGATGGCTGCAAAGTCAACCTTCTAATCTTCGAAGATTCTGTGCCGTCCCGTACGATCTGACTCCTCTTTCTACTGTACTGACGAAGTCACGCCGTCACAAGATATCGCCATATTTGGAAAATTTGCAGCCGTACCCCGAACATCACGCACCAATACTGTACGTCCGCCAATCCACCCCGATGAGATGAGCGTGTTGCCCAGCCGCGCTTCGTCGGGATTCTCAAACCACCACTCCCTCCACTCTTCCCTCGCAGTTGAGTTGAGCAGCCACCGACCGCCGCGGTCTCCTCCGCTCGCCGCCGTTGCGCAATCAATGTGAGTGCCCGTCCGTCGACCGCATGCGGCGTACCCACTGCCGGATTGATAGGGTTCGGTACTCCGGTTCTTCTCCCTTTTAGATAGATCGATCGATTCTAACGGCGCGCGTTTCGATCTGGATTTGTAGGGTTTGCGCCCCGACGGTGGAGGTGCCTCGCGGGAGCGTCTCCGCTCGGCGCTCCTGGCCGCCTCGTTGCGGCCGCTTCCCCGAGAACGGGGGCGACAGCGAGAAGGGCGGCGTCGTCGAGGAGGCGGCCGCTTCCTCCGCGGCGTGCAACGGCAGCCTCCCCACAACCCGCAGCCGAATAGGGACGACGAGGGCGGAGAGGCGCAGCCGCGCAGCGACGGGGATGCGCGCCCCTCGGATGGCCAGGCGGAGAGCAGGGCGCTCGATGTGATGCCGCTGGCGTTCGCCGCCCCGCAGAGTTCTGCCGTTGCTTCTGCTAATGGTTGCATTGAAGATGGTGGGCGTGTGGACGATTCGTTGATGGTGGAGGGGAAAGGAGGCCGGGGGAGTGATCAATTGGTCAGGGGAGAGGATGATACTGGCAATGGAGATGACAGGGCAGTGGGAAGCAGAGTGGGTGACGGTGAATTGGAGACCGATGAGGATCAGAGCAGAAAGGACAGGTGGTCAACGTCCGTTTTGAATCCACCTCCCAAGCGGAGGGCGGTCCCAGCCAGGCGCAGATTTCCGCCCGGCTGTCACAGTGCTGCTGTTACCGGCATCGGCATCGGAGGTAAGGAGGTGTTGGTATCGGACGACACACCGATCTTTTTCAGCTAGTGGATGTGTTGTCCATTTGTGGATGCCTTGCTCACTGTTCCAATTTCAGGTCGTGGCGCTTCTGCGATGTTCGGGCGAGATGGTTCTAATGAGGAATTGGAAGGAAAAAAGGAAGATGTTGGAGGTGCTGCCGAAACACACAATTTTAACACCCAAGAGTACCAAGACGCCGGCCATGTTGTTCTAGATGATTTTGCAGGAGGCCAGCATGACCTTGACCGTCGACAAAGTGATCTTACAAACGATTCACCAAGACGTGGTTCCTCCGAGGAGATGGATGGTAGAACACCATTACATGAATGGACGCGCACATCACTAGTAGCAGGAGATGGTGATGTGAGCAGCGAGTGCGAAGGAAGCTTGCCAGAAGGTACTCCGATTACTCATGCGAGAGGTCTTGTTAATGTGAAGAAAAATGGCAAGAGAAAGTTAAAGCATGATAGCATCGACAAGGACTATCTTAATAGATCCGGTATCGAGTCTAAGTGTGGACATCATGTTGCCACCGATCAAATTGAAAAGAAGGATGATGTGGGCCTTACTACTAAGAGAGTAATTATACACGCGTTGATGGCTCCAGACCAATGCCCATGGATACAAAAAAAGAAGTCTATTGCTAGCGTTTCTAAGTGTTTTGCTCCTAGGAACAATGTGAAGAAAAAACATGATACTCAAAGGCAACAATTTCCATCCGAAGTTGCCCCTTCTACATCAACTAGGCACGAGACAAGAGAGGGCCAAGAAGATAACGGAACCTCTTTGCCACTAGATGTGCATGAAGGAAGTAATGAATTTTGTGCCACCCTCCCTCCGTGTGCTGCTTTCGGGAATGATAGTGTTAGTACCCAAATGGACGAGAGAGACCCATTACATGAATTGGAACACACCCCACTAGTAACGGTGGATGTCAAATATGAGGGAAGCTTGCAAGAAGGTAACCTGAGGACTTACGCGAGAGGTTTTGTTAATGTGAAGACAAAGGGAAATAAACAAGGTCTTGTTAGTGTTAAGGTGAATGTGACACAGCTAGATGAGACAGGGGTCTTTGAAAATGGCACAACGAGAAACAAGATTTCAGCCACTCATAGACGTGTGACACGCTCAAATATGAAGGTTAAGCAATGCATGGTTTCTCGTAAGTTAAAGCATGATGACATCAACAAGGACCCTTTGAATAGGTCCACCAAGGAGTCCGAGTGTGGAAACCATGTTTTGACCGATCAAACCAAAGAAAATGATTACACGGGCCTTCCTACCGGGATAAATATATTAGCATTGATGGCTCCAGAAAATTGCCCATGGAGACAAGGAAAGAAGTCTATTGCTTGTTCTTCTCAGCCTCTCACTTGTAGGAATACGGCTCTTACGGTTCGTGAAGGTCTTTGTTTGCCCGACATATCTGAAGGAAAAGAGAGCATTCCCATATGTGTGATCAACACAATTGATGGCATGCAGCTAATGCCATTTAAGTACATCACTAAAGTCATATACCCACCTTCGTATGTAAAAGCACCTCCAAAAGGCTGTGACTGCACTAGTGGTTGCTCGGACTCCAGTGAATGTGCTTGTGCTGTGAAAAATGAAGGAGAGATTCCATTTAATTTGAATAGTGCAATTGTTTATACAAAGCCCGTCATATACGAGTGTGGCCCATCATGCAGGTAGGCTGTTCAATATATAGCTTACATAAACAAAATAGCGTACCCTTGCTAGGCAGAAATTAACAATTTTTATAGTGTAATTTATAATGTCAGGCAAGATTTCTTGTTGCCAATGCAATATTCAACTAAGTCTGGCATAGGAGGTTCAGATTGGCATATCCAGATGGCAGTGAAATATGAGGAATAGCTCATAAAGCTAAAACTTGCTCATCTGAAGTTAGTTTTAACAGAACTATTTATTGATATTAGATAGTTTGGTTAACTGAAAAATTGCAAATTTGGTTAGAAAAATAATGAGCTAACAAAATAGTCAAAACTGCTTGCAGGTGCCCGCCAACATGCCACAATAGGGTGAGCCAGCATGGTCCCAAAATTCGGCTAGAAATTTTCAAGACGGGGAAGACAGGTTGGGGTGTTAGATCCCCCAGTTTTATCTCTTCGGGCAGTTTCATATGTGAGTATGTAGGTGAGGTATTGCAAGAGACAGAAGCTGAAAGGAGAGAGAATGATGAGTACCTGTTTGATATTGGTCGTGACGACGACGATGATGAAGAAGAAGAAGGCTCACAATCTTCTACCTCCGAGATAGTGGAGGATGTAGGCTATACAATAGATGCTGCAAACTTCGGTAATGTTGGAAGATTCATCAACCATAGTTGCTCTCCAAACCTGCATGCACAGGATGTTCTCTGGGACCATGATGACACGAGGGTGCCACATGTTATGCTTTTCGCTGAAAGGAATATACGTCCGCTGCAAGAGCTGACTTACGATTATAATTATAACATAGGTCAAGTCCGCAAGAATGGCAAGGAGAAGATAAAAGATTGCTTTTGTGGTTCGCCAAAGTGCCGTCTTAGGCTTTACTAAGGTATCAATGACTGCTGATGGTAATGTTCATATTTCAGTGGAAAGGAGTCCTGTTAGTGCAATGCTTTTACTCTTCAGCCCACCTTGCGGTCATCGATGGCGTGTAATGTTTATTTTATCGTAGCCTGGTCAAGTCCGCAAGAATGGCAAGGAGAAGATAAAAGATTGCTTTTGTGGTTCGCCAAAGTGCCGTCTTAGGCTTTACTAAGGTATCAATGACTGCTGATGGTAATGTTCATATTTCAGTGGAAAGGAGTCCTGTTAGTGCAATGCTTTTACTCTTCAGCCCACCTTGCGGTCATCGATGGCGTGTAATGTTTATTTTATCGTAGCCTGTCATTGAATCATTATTGGGTTTTAAAGAGCATATGAGCTGTGTTAGCTCACTATTTTTTTCTTCTGTGCCGAACTTTAAATGAGTAAACGATGATCATCGAATAGTTAGTTGTCAATTATGTTGTGGTGTTATTTTATTTTCAGAATAGAAATTGTACTGGGTATAACATGAGGTCTCTCACACTGTACCTTTTGTCGTCACAAATTGTATGCATAGTTGTTGCTGCCTTTCTTCCAAGATAGGTTGAAATGTTGAATCACCAAGCTCAGAAAATGTCACTTTCCCTGCACACTCAAATCAGACTATCAGAGTATCAGACACTTGTATTGTCAGATCTGGAATTAAGAATTGGTCAAATAACAGTCCCATAGCTTCAACGGCGCCACCCCGTCAGTCGGTAGGCTGCTAGAGTCAATTAGAATAGAGGGAAAAATCTGGCGTGTTGCCGGTCTCTTCAGAGGTAGCCTAGGACAGGCGGAGCGTGGAGGTTTGGCGAGTAGTCTGCTAGGTAGATAGGGCACGTCCTGCTGCGGCAGTGTGGTTGCGCGCTCGGCGTCTGTGCCAGCTCGCGTTGTATTCCGGTCGCTTGGCCTCTTCTTCTATGAAAACTGATATGCCTTCCAGGGCATATCCTTGAAAAAAAAACAGTCCCATAGCAGTGCCAAAATGAATTATACTGTGTTCCCCATCCATCGCACCTCACTTCCTTGATCTTACATGGCCCTGGGCCAGCATGTAGATCATCACACCAGGGTCCTTCCCTCTCTGAATGCTCAAGACACCATTTATCAGCGCACACCTGTAGCAGTCTGTGCGCGCAATCTCATTTTCGGTCTGTGAGGAGCCTGCATACTTCCGTTTGCATGCTGATTCTCGAGATGAAAAGTTTGTTTGATGGCCATGAAGAAATAAATCATATTAAGCATGTTGTAGGTAGGGCAGTGGTCAGAGTGCAGCTAAACGCTTTGGTTTGGAGCTGACAAAACTAATTCAAGAATGCCATGTCTGACACAAGACAATCGTAAACCTCTGCCATCCATCCATTCCAGAATTCAACGACAGATGTGCCACCACACCAGTTGCACTAAGAAAACTATTGTCGACAATGAAAGGACACATTGCGTTGGTGAGACAGCAAGTTAGAGAGGATAGAATCCAACAGTCTGTCAGGAAATAGAGACTACCAAGGTGAGTAGTTTCCATGCCACTGTGACATGCACAAAGGCGAGGGCTCTTAGAGACAAAATGAGAGAGGTGTGGAACCTACCTGGAGAAGAGCAATTTACCTTTACTGGACATGATTGGCTGCTCCTTATGTTAGCAAATTCTCCTCCAGACTCTCATTCTTCTACTGTTATGGCGTGCATGACATTTGAGGAACAACATAATCCATGAAGATGGTCCTAGTACAATTGAAGCTTCTGCTGTGTTTTTACAGAACTATGTGCAGACTCTTTTTGTGCTGGTTTTTCCTTAGATAAGAAAGGAAAAGCAAAGGTGATTGCTACGGCTGGGAATTTACAGGTGGCTCAGGAATGGATTCCGGTTGCTGTCAACAAACATTGGACTGCACCTGTTGTGGGTAAATTAAAACTGAATACTGATGCTTCTTATATACATGAAACAGGTCAAGCAACCACGGGTGGTATTGTCAGAGACCACAATGGTGCTGTGATGTGCTCCATGTCTGATGAGCTGTCTACCTGTTCCGATGCTGAGGAAGCTGAGGTGAAGGAGGCTCTCCTGAGATGCTTGGCTCTGTGTGAAGAGATGAACATACACCCAGCTATTATTGAAACTGACTGTGCTGCAGTGTACTTGGGTGTGAAGGCTGGGAGCCAAGATCTGTCGAGACTTTGTTCCATCTACAGAGAGATCAATCGCCTAAAGAAGAATGTTTTCGATTTCCCGTTGTTATTAGTTAAGAGGGACTGTAATATTGCGGCTCATGAGCTTGCAAAGCTGGTTCGAGCAGAGGGTACGGTTGGTTTCTGGTACATGTCGCTCCCTGACCAAATCAGCACCTCTGTTCATAACGATTATAACAAGTTATTGAAGTAATGTAGTCTCTTTTAATGTCAAAAAAAAAGAAATAATAGAAAGTGGGATGGGTGTAAAAAAATAGCCATATTAATGTCATTTCTCATATTGTAAATCCATTTAATATCCAATGAGGCAGTGACTAAATAACCTCACGTACATTGGTTTTCAGAGAAGACGCTTCTGTGCTGGTCCAGAAAATATCAGCAACCATGGCCCAAACGAAGTAAGGGGCATGTGAAACTAGTCTGGCCTCATCTACAATTTCAGAGTAGGCATGACTACTCTGAATTGACAGCAGATCCGTCGTTTGCCTAAAAAATAAATTTTACCCTCATTCGAGATATTCACATTCAGAACTCCAAAGATGCTAGAAGTAACTTTTACCTTATAAATAGGATCACCAGTAATCTCGTATCTCATTTTTCCAACCCAAAAGACTGTTTAACTCCGCCTATATCTTCTAGGCATAGCCGGTCCCAAACCCGGGTAAAGGAGGAGAGTTGTGATAGGCTTGATGAGCCAACGAAAAACTAGCAAGTCCCATGGGTATGAAACCCATTTGGACGAGAGTAATACTAGATGGGTGACCTCTTGGAGGTCCTCGTGAAAGGGTTTCATATCTAAGTGTTGTGATAGGCTTGGCGAACCAACGTAAAAATTAGCCAGTTATATGGTTATGAAATCCATTTGGGCGAGAGTAGTATTAGGATGGGTGACATACTGGGAAGTCCTCGTGAAAAGGTTTCAGTATCTAGCCTACCCCAATTTGTTTGGGACAAAAGGTTTAGAAGAAGAAGAAGAAGAAGAAGAAGAAGAAGAAGAAGAAGAAAGATACTCCTATATCATTCAGAAACAACTCAGTTCCTATATATTTTGCTGGCCATTGGCTGAAGCAGAAGTTCTTCTGTTAATTTCGTGTGTTCATAAATCATAACAGATTGATGCATGAACTGGGTATAACATGAGGGTTGATTGCAGCTCTTCTCGTGACGAATTGTGCAGAACCAAACATACGGTTGCAACACATTGTCATGCTGTCCACAAGCCATAAATTCTCTGAACACAAAAGCAGCCGAGCTGCTGTGAAGGCGAAATGGACTGTCCTGCTCCGACAGAATACATTGCAGAGTACAAACAAGAGGTTTAATTAATCAATAGAATTTCATATAATCAGTGAAATCAGTCACGTTACACATACATCGAGTTTACAAGCCTTGAGGCATGGAGAATACATCAGTGCCAGCATCTAATTCTAGCCAAGAATCTCCCCTTCCTCCAACTCTTCTTGGAAGCTCTGACGATGACAATGCTGCCGCTCCTTGATGCCGTAGTCGTCAAGAATCTCCCCTTCCTCCAATTCTTCCTGGAAGATCTGACGATGCTGCTGCTCCTGATCGTCGTCAACCTTGAGGGAGAGTCCAAGCAGCCGCAACAAGCTGTGTGGGCCGACGCCGTACTCGTGGATGCCGAAGCTCTTGATGACCGTCCAGTGTATCGTCTCGGTGGGCATGGCCGTCCTCTCTAACTCAAGCACGTCCTGACGGGCCTTCTCCCTTGCCCTGCATCTCGCCTCCTTCCTCTTCTGCCTTTCCCGAGACTCCTTGGCACGGGTGATCAGCTCGGTTATTGGAGGCGTGGTGGCACGCTCTGCCGGAGCTGGACTGTCGACGCTCTCATCTGAATCACTGCTGCCGCTGGAGTCTGAATCGCTGCTGCTTCCCGAGTCCGAATTCGAATCGCAGCTGCTGCTTGAGCTAGGGCTTCCGCTGATAGTTGCGTCATCGCCAAGATTCTTCGGGATCACCACCGGTGACGCGTCGCCGCAGATGTCCACGTCTTCCTCCTCGGCGAGCTGCAGCGGCGCCGTTGCAATCGCCAAGGGGGAGACGCCTCCAACGATGTCAACGTCTTCCTCCTCTTCTTGGATCGTCATCTTGCCGTTTAGGTGTTCTTGATCTGCCCTCTCTCGAACGAACTCATCAAGCTGGTTCCGTAACTGGAGGATGGCCTCGTCCTGGACGGCGTGGATGTCGATCTCCATTTCGTCGCCGCGGATGGCACGGCAATGCTTCATCAACAACTGCATGATGTGATCGGGAAGTTCCGACGCTAGCTTCTCGACGTCGGCCTTCAGCTGGTCCCTCTCATCGTTCGTCATCTTCTTGCGGTTGATTGCGTGAGGAGGAGACGCCTTCGTCTTTTTGCGCTTGATCACGTGAGGAGGAGACGCCTTCTTGCTCCTCTTGGCCGGAGGTTCCTCGGATCGTGGCACCGGCACGGCGGCCGCCTTCTTGAGGAGGCGCCGGACGGCGACGAGTTCTGCCTGGAACCGCTGCCGAACGATCTCCCGTGCGTGCTCCTGTCCGACTGTCTCCGTCGCGGCGCCGAGTGACTTACGCTTCCGGCTGCCGATCTCCATGGGGCTCGACTCTGTCTCCCCGATCGATGGCGCAAGAAACGAACAGAGCCGAGAAGATGTGGGAAGGTGATCGGGAGGGAGCAGGAATTTCAGGATGGAAGCGAACAACGAAGGGCACGGCGTCCATTTATGATTAGCTCACGCGTTCCCGCTGGGCGTCCATGTTTGAACTCGAACTCGGACTCCGATTCCGGGAGATTAGGTAACTTGACCAGTTTTAGTCCGTTTCCGCACGAGCATGTCTCTGAACTCCATGGGCAAAGAGGGAAAAAAATACGGAACAAAACAATACAATGCGGTGAGCGTGGATCGAACACGCGACCTTCAGATCTTCAGTCTGACGCTCTCCCAACTGAGCTATCCCCGCTTCGTTTTTTTTTTGACATCCAACTTTAATTTCCTTTGGCGCTCAAAATTAAAAGGTGTGTTTTCAATATTTAGTTTGTAGTCTATATACAGGGTAAAATGAGAGAATCTACACGAAACACGTTTAGACCATCCGAATCAAAAAAATAGATAAAACATCTTATAATTAGGAACGAAAGGAGCTGTTTGCTTCCAATTTCTTAACAAGCGTATTTCCCAAGTAGTCACGCGAGTGCGCTCCTAAAAACATGATTGCAAATCTCCCGCGTACATGATTACGATAAGCGGGGTTCCGGAACTAACTGCCCCTCCTGGCGGTGCACGTAAAACAAGGGATAGGGAAGATTTGGACGACGACACACATATTCTGAAACGAGGTGGAATTGGTCTGAGCTCGGCTCATTCCCGAAACCCGATGCGGTGCGGCGCCTCGTGACGAGGTGAGGCAGAGGAGTATCACGCGTGTAGGACTCCTCTTTTCATGCTAATACTAGTGGCAGAAGAGCTCAAAAAGTCTAAATGGAGCCCGAGCTCCATGTAACTCGTTTTTCCAAAAAAATCAAAATCGGCACTTTTTAGTTTCCAAAAATCGTGAAAAAAAATACCAGTTGTAGATATTATCTAGATCTACAAGCTTGCAACATTTTATATCAAAATACGTGTTATTTTGGGCTACACAAAACAAAAATGACAAATCGGAAATTTTTCAAAATCTGCATATTGTTCATCATCCACATCCACTAATTTGTCATTTTTGCTCCGACCACAATACAACGTATTTCACCTTGAAACTTTGCAGACTTGTAAATCATATAAAAATCTGTATCTGGGATTTTTTTTGCCGGTTTTTGGAAACATAAAAATGCATTTTTTGATATTTTTTTTTTCGAAAAACGAGCTACATGGAGCTCGGGAGCCAAAACGCCTCACTCCAGAAGATCTTAACATATAAGGTGGTGCAACTCCCTTCCAAACTAGCAACATGGAAGTGGAGAGGGAGGTGTGAGATGCTCCGCAAACCAACACAAGTTAATGGAGTGGAATGGCGGAAAGACACAACTTCTTTTTTCATGGAGTAGGAAATATGTCCCGATAAGTTTCTATAGTTCAACTTGTTCAATTTATTCAACTTCGTGTGTCTAAGGATTAACTGTACTGTAATTTCAGAATTATGTTGAAATTATTAAAACTGATGCGAGGTCTATATATTTTGCAAGGTCTATATATTTTGCGAGGTGATATATATTAAGTCCCTAAGCTACTAAACTTGTGGTGCATCACAAGCAGTTGTTATGCTGAATTTGTGGTGCACCATTAACATGTTTAATTAGTTTAAGTCATTATGCTTGCCGAGATAGTTTTTCTGATATGCCATGTGTGTTGACATTATTGGTAGAGTGATTGGTAAGTTTACTATCCAGACGAGAAGGTTGCCACACCACGGGTTTTGCGTATAACCAAACGTCATGCAATGCACTAGTACCAAAAAGTCTAAAACAGCGAACAACACAACAGGCTACCAAACACAGTACTCCCTCCGATCCATATTAGTGGGCATAGGTTTGTCTAAATTCATATGTATCTAGTTAAGTATTTAGACTAGATACATGTGTATCTAGACGAAGTTGTGCCCACTAATATGGATCGGAGGTAGTAGTTTTTTTTGGTGCTCTCATGCAGGCTAGAAAATTATTAGTAAGCAAACGTAGTGCAGATCATGATTCAGTCCACATTTCTACTCGGCAAAGCTCTGAGAAGCCATGGATGCATAGGGGGCAAAAATCCATGCTATTCTCACTGTTTCCGTTTGTGCTGGTGGGGAAACGAGGGCTAGCACCGGGATGGGCTTTAGGCCCAAGAGGCCAAGACTATCAGCTCGCTTAAGAGCACGACCCCAAGGCCCAAGCGCACCGGCAGTGATAGACTGGAGAAGCGTTAGGGTATCATAAGCCTCCGCCTCCATCGTCGCGCCGCCTCCTCCCTCGCGCCTCCCCAAAGCCCTCCTCGCGCCGCCTCCGCCTCCGCCTCCCTCGTCGTACCAGAAGCACCGATAGCCCATCGCCAACAGCCGAAGAAAGGTTCTTGTCCTCTCCCTCCCCTTCCCCTGTACCTCGCGTCCTCGCCGGATTCAGGACCTAGATATCGATCCGCCTGCGCGTGATTAGTTATTGTAATTGATGACTCCGTTACCTAGCTTCGTTCGGAGGGAGATCTTTCTCCTGGTTTCAACTTGTATTGCTGGGTTTGTGCGGATACGTGTAGCTGGTGTTTAGATCTCGAATAGGCCCCGCGTTTTGTACTTGCAAAATTGGCGAAAAACTATTTCCGTTGTATTTCAGTTGCTTGTTCTTGTTGTTGAGGATTTATATAGGAGGAATTGCGATTAGTTATGTCGAAAAAATCGTTTAATCTTAGCTATATTGGCATTGGACAGCAGGCAGGGCAACATGATATTGTACTTTGATGTCTTTTGCTTGATTTCCCAGAAAGCTTGCCTGTTTTGACCTGATTAGATATACCTCCCCACATGCAAAACATGGAACTGTTAATTGCATGTTTCTTTTTTTTTTTTTTTTGCGGAGAGGAAAGTACATCAGATCCACACTCTTACAGAAAGACCCAGAACAAAGGTAAAATTACAACGAGGTCCACTGGGTCCCGACGCCGGAGACGACGACGAAGCTGCCTTAGACGCGCCGCTGCCCAAGCTCCCACCATGGATCGCCGGAGCCCACCACGAGACAGACGGGAAGTCTTCCGC
Organism: Poa pratensis; assembly: GCA_947311845.1. NCBI lineage: Eukaryota > Viridiplantae > Streptophyta > Magnoliopsida > Poales > Poaceae > Poa > Poa pratensis. The sequence goes on from CAMZMU010000084.1 coordinate 27,337,911, forward strand.
AACGCCTCCGAAGAGACTACCACCGCAGCCGCCACCGCCGCCGCGCAGATCTTCAGCACTTACCTCCAGATCGATGAGCACCGGATCCATCGCTCCCAGATCCGGCCGTGGTGGAGAGAGCCAAGGAGATCCGCCGATTCCCGGGCTCCCACAAGTCGCACGCGAGGCGGCCGTCCTCCAGAGAGCACCGCCGCCGACACCAAACACCGCACCAGCCGCACCTCCGCCTCCCAAGCGCCGCCGGCCGGACACACACCTAACCCTAGCCTATGTACAAGCCGTGGAGCGGGCTTCCCCCACCCTCCCGCCGCCGGAGCGGCCGACGGAGAGGGAGGAACCCACGCCCCACCGGCTGCGAGGTGGATTTGGCGGTGGACTCTCAAAAAATCGCCCTCTCCGGACTGTAGCGAGGAGAGGGAAGAGGACGACCCGATCCTCTTAGCCTGTTAATTGCATGTTTCTGATAGGCTACAAAATGTACACACCAGTGAAATTGTTGTATCTAGGCACTTGTTTCACTTTTATTTTGATCTACATACATGGGTACTAGCCTGTGTGTTTAGAATTAATTGTGAACACATAATTTGTGCCTACACTAGAGCAATTGAATTGTACTCTAGCTACTTCTGACTGCGCTCCTGCGTTGCCTAATCCAGTGCCTTCTGTTTGTGCAGCATGGACACTCAGGTCAAGCTTGCCGTCGTGGTCAAGGTGATGGGCCGCACCGGCTCCAGGGGTCAGGTGACCCAGGTCAGAGTGAAGTTCTTGGATGACCAGAACCGTCTCATCATGAGGAACGTCAAGGGCCCTGTCCGTGAGGGCGACATCCTCACCCTGCTCGAGTCTGAGCGTGAGGCCAGGAGGCTGCGCTGAGCGGTTGTTTTCCCTGTCTTCAGGAGTAAAATGTTGCTGCCTTGCTACTGTAGTGCTTTTGAATCAAGTTCTTGAACACTGGTTTCGTCTTTCCCGTAGGCTATGGAGGTGTAATGAGTACTTCACTGGTTGCAGTTTTGTTCTGTTGCCTAAATTAAACCGCACTATGGTTTGAGACCTAATCGTGCTGTCTTCTATGGCCTATGGGTAATGTGAATTGATTGGATGACTCCTATGTTTGATCCTATGATTTGGTTGCTGCTTCAAATCTGAATTATGTTATGCAATTGTGAAGTGATGATGTGCCTCCGGTTGGTTCTGGTTCTTAATGTGCTATAACCCTTGCAAAATGTGTAAGCCTGGTAAAAGATGGAGTTTCAATAAGTGTAGGCCGACTGTTTTTTCTTCTTTTGTGTCAAACTTTGATTGAGTAATGATGATCAATGAATACTACTCCCTCCGTATCAAAATGTAGGATGTTTTAGCATTTTTAGGCCCACATGTATGTTTTAGCATTTTTAGGCCCACATGTATTTGACATTTTACATTTTGGTACGGAGAGAGTGCCTCCGTACCAAAATATGAGATGTTTTAGCATTTTTCAGATACAGATGTACCTAGATGCGTATTAGTCTGTAGATTCACTCATTTTATTCCATATGTAGTCCGTATTGATTTATCTACATCTCATATTTTGGTACGGAGGGGTAGTTAGTTGTCAGTTATGTCGTGCTGTTGCTTTGTTTCAGTATCGAAATTGTACTGGGTTAACATAATGCCTCTCTCAGTGAAGCTTTTGCCAGTCACAAATTTTACAAATCGCATAGCTGTAGCTGCCTTTCTTCCAAGATAGATTGAATCACAAAGCTCCTAAAATGTTCCTATCCCTGCACACTCAAATCAGACTATCGGACAGTTCTACTATTGGCAGTTCTGGAACTAAGTACTGTTTACTTGCCAGTCCCATAAGGCCATAACAGCGCCAGAATGAATCAACTCCCTCCACCAGAATGAATCATACTGTGTTACCCATCCATCGAACTCACTGCGTTGATCTTACATGGCCTTGGGCCAGCATCACCACTGTGGTGACACCACACCAGTGTGCTTCCCTCTGAACGCTAAGACACCATTTATCAGACAACACTCATAGTAGTCGGCACGAGCAATCTCATTTGCCGTCTGCGAGGTTCCTGCATACTTCCTTTTTGTATGCTGATTCTCAAGGTGAAAAGTTACTTTGATGGCCATGAAGAAATAAATCACATTAAGCATGTTTTAGGTAGGGCAAGACTACTCATTCTCAATGGTCAAAGTGCAGCAAACGCTTTGGTTTGAACCTGACAAAACTAACTCAAGAATGCCATGTCTGACATAAGACAATCGTAAACCTCTGCCATCCATCCATTCCAGAATTCAACCACAGATGTGCCACCAGTTGCACTAAGAAAACTATTGTCGACGACGAAAAGACACATTTCGTTGGTGAGACAGCAAGTTAGAGATGATAGAAATCCAACATTCTGTCAGGAAATAGAGACTACCAAGGTGAAGTTAATGAAATGTTGAAAGTGGGATGTATGTAAAAAACATATTAGTGGCATTTCTCATAGTATTGTAAATCCATTTAATATCCGGTCAGGCAGTGACTAAATAAGCTCACGTACATTGGTATTCAGAGAAGGAATGGAATGTCGTGCTCCGAGAGAAATGGTGATGATCTTGTATAAGTAGTTCATGTTAAATCAGTTTTTCCGTTTTCTTAACTACTCTTGTGCAGAAATGGAGCAATTGAGAAATACAGTTTTATGCACTGCAAACATGTACAAAAGAGAGATAACTAATTTGGCTGATAATCCAATTTATGAATCAAATAATTTCTTATATTCAGTCATGTTTAGCATACATTCTACATGGTTTACACGCCTTCTTTCTTGAAGACAACAGAAGGACTCCTTGTCGAAAAAAAGGAATCAGCAAAATATCAAGTGTCAGCATCTTGCTAGCCAAGAAGATCACAACCGAATCTCCCCTTCCTCCAACTCTTCTTCCAAACTCTGACGAGGCTGCTGCTGCTCGATGCCGTATTCTTCAACCTTGAGGGAGAGACCAAGCAGCCGCAACAAGCTGTATGGGCCGAGGCCGTACTCGTGGATGTCGAGGCTCTTGATGACCGTCCAGTGTATCGTCTCGGTGGGCATGGCCGTCCTCTCTGCCTCAAGCACGTCCTGACGGGCCTTCTCCCTTGCCCTGCGTCTCGCCTCCTCCTTCCGCTGCCTTTCCAGAGACTCCTTGGCGCGGGCGATCAGCTCGGTTCTTGGAGGCGTGGTGGCGCGCTCTGCCGGAGCTGGACTATCGACGCTCTCGTCTGAATCACTGTCGCTTGCGGAGTCTGAGTCTGAATGCGAATCAGAGTCGTCACTGCTGCTGCTGGAGCTAGGGCTGCCGCTGCAGATTGCGTCACCACCAAGATTCTTTGGCATCGCCACCGGTGACGCGTCGCCGCAGATGTCCACGTCCTCGTCCTCCTCTTCGGCGAGCTGCAGCGGCGCCGGTACAATCGCCAAGGGGAAGACGCCGCCAACGATGTCAACGTCTTCCTCCTCTTCTTGGGCCATCATATTGCCGTCTTGGTGCTCTTGATCTGTCATCTTCTCTCGAACGAACTCATCAAGCTGCTTCCGTAACTCTAGGATGGCCTCGTCCTGGACGGCGTCGATGTCGATCTCCATTTCGCCGCCGCGGATGGCACGGCAATGCTTCATCAACAACTCCATGATGTGATCGGGGAGTTCCGACGCCAGCTTCGTCAGGTCGGCCTTCAGCTGCTCCCTCTCACCATCCGACACCTTCTTGACTGCCTTGATTACCCGAGGAGGGGACGCCTTGATCCTCTTGGCCGGAGGCGTCTCAGATCGTTGCACGGCGGCCGCCTTACGGACGAGGCGACGGACCGCGCCGAGCTCCGACTGAAAACGCTGCTGAAGGACGTTCCGCGCGCCAAAGCCGAGGGCGTCCTCCTTCTTGACGTCAAACGCCTCGCACCCCGCCTGAGCACGCTTCCGCCTGAGCACGGACGGCTGCCGAACATCCTCCCGCGCGCGCTCCGGGCCGACTGTCGCAAGAAACGAACAGGGCCGAGAGGATGTGGGAACTGGGAAGGTGATTGGGAGGGAGATGGGGATGTAAGCGAAAATTTTCTGTGCAGCAACGAAGGGCACGGCTTCCATTTATGAGGAACCAATGATCAGCTGGGCGTCCATGTTTGGACTCGAACTCGATCTGGGAGATCAGGATGGAAGCTCACGCGTTCTCGCTGTCCATGTTTGAACTCGAACTCGGATTCTCGGAGGTTAGTGCACTTGACCAGTATTAATTAGTCCGTTTCGTACACGGGCTTGTCTATGAACTCGATGCGCAAAAGGGAGTAGTCGATCGAATTGCTGTCTGTCTGCCTGGCTAATCCATGCCAAGGTTTAAACGGAACAAAACACCAAGGTTTAAACGGAACAAAACAAAAGAATGCACATTCGCAAAAAATGAAAGAATGCGGTGAGCGTGGATCGAACACGCGACCTTCAGATCTTCAGTCTGACGCTCTCCCAACTGAGCTATCCCCGCATTTGTCTATTATTTAGACACGCATATATATAAATTCTCGTTTGCTTCCATTTTCTTAACAAAGGTATCAACTAGTCCAAACGGCTCCCTACCAGGTAATAACTAGTACTAATAAATATAAATAAACTTAACCTCAAAAATATATATGTATATATAATAAATTATCAAAGCATCAATAAAGATGGCACACGGTTGATTTGGGGAGAAAGCAGCCTATCCCCTTAAGTGAATCAATCTGGGACGTCCAATCATCGAAACAATTAAAAACCGAAGGCACCATTTTTTTACGTGTATGTAACATTGTTTGCATAAATTTAAACATACAATGTAGCAAAAACACCAATATATGCAACACATCCAATTTGGTTGGAACAAAATGTTGGTAAAGTGTCTCGTCGTTTGTAAGAAAACCAACCCATCCACATGTGGTGGTTATTTTAGAAACTTGGTAGTGGAAGAAGACTTGGGATGGGAGCACAAGCCGAACGAGTTGGCATTCCCTATGGGCCATGGCCTACCCTAGATTTGAAAGGAAAAAAACATTGATGAAACACACACAAGTCATCAGAATGTTTTCTTCATGTATTTCCTCCGCTTTTGCTTGGCTGCTCGGTCCACTTAGATCATATGAGATGCAAGTCACCACCAAAGGGCTACCCATAATGACACGTCTAAACATATGCATGAATTTTGAAGTTTGGTATGTTAATATCCCATATATTTGCATCATATACGAGTTACCACCAATATTTTTACTAATTTAGGGGATTTACCTTGAAATCCCCCCATTTTGGTTTATAACTCTATGAAGTAGGAAAATCCCGTTTATCATATTTTTTACTTTCATAAACCTTCGCGAACTCAAACACGCCGGGGATTTTAAGGACGAAAACTTGGACGCACAAAAGGAGGCCAGATGGGGTACGAGGGCACATATTTCCCCCTCTGTGCACCGGACCCCACCAGGCACACCGATTGGCTCATCTGGTTCCTCGACGGTCAGATCAACTTCGTTTCAACTCCTTATCTGGTGCCTCCCTTGGAGAAGTAAGGCCAGTTAATTAGTAATCTCCACGCTTTGCGAGCTAGAAGCTCCAAGTTAAAGTGCTCCATGTCTTTAAAACCGCTCAAAATACCCAGTGAGGTTCTTGTTTTCCTTACTTCGAACCCCACCAAAAACTCCTGATCATGGAGTTAATGTGCTTGTAGCGTGAGTTACCAAACTTTATTGGAACCCCTTTGCCTCATGCTCCATCCATCATTGGACATTTTTCGAGATTCTATCCTTGTTATACTTAGAGGCCTCATTTGTTGACTTTGGTAGGGATTCACTAGGCACTTATTAGAAAAAATTAATATCACCAGAGACCTGTTCTGAAACTCCTTTACCAAAATGTATGGATCATTTGTTGAGGTTTACCCTTTGCTCCAAAGCTTGCCAATACGATTGTAAATCATCCTTAACCTCACAAGCAACGGTATTTTCGTTGAAGAGAAGCAAACTGTCATTTGTAAGAAGAAGATGATTGATCGGGGGTGCGATGGGATCTCCTTAACGGATGACTGGACCAGTTGCTAACTTAGGTGTATGGATTGAAAAAATGTGTTTCAATACTCTAGAGATTTCCATAATATGATTATGTCAAACTTTGGTATTGTTGCCAAACTACTTGCACCTCATAGAATGGCTTGGGTGAGAGACGATATTTTTTTTCAAGTTGCTCTGGTAGCTTCCGTCTGTCAGACCCGCCCAAGCGGGGTCCACCCCGCTTCCCGTGGGGTACCCCACTTTCCTGGATGGATTCCTGCTTCTCCTCTCTACTCACATTGTCTCTACCTGCACGCTCGGCGCATCCTGCTCCTCCACTCTCCATAATTGCCTTTGGCCGCTGGTGGTTGGACTTGAGCCGCCGCCTCCCTCTCCCCCTCACCGTCCTCGCGGCGCCCGGCCTCCACCTCGCCGCCGGCGAGCCATGGAGCGGCGATCCAGCACCCGCTTCTCGCCCACCGAGGTACAGCGCCGTTCATCCCCACCCCTTTTCCCCCCTATTCGACTCCCTGATGTAGTGGGTGCTCTTTGCTGCGTCCTGGACATCCCCCGTACTGGTTGTATTTGTGGTATCGGAGAAGGAAGTTGCTCTCCCCGGTTCAATCAGAAGAAGATGCTTACCGTTTGATGCGATCCAGCCGTTTAGATGCTGTCCCATTGCGTTCTTGCGGTGGTCTTTCTTGGGTTTTGTGCGGGGGTTTTCCCTTGCCCTCGTTGCGGGTTCCATCAGGGAGATCTCTTGGTGAAAGGAAACCCCCTTTCGAGAGGGGTGGATTTATCGGGCTATTGATGCTCTAAAAAACTTATTTTGAAACTTTTTTTTGCCGCATATGCTGGTGAACAACATTTGGGCGGCTGCATGCTGCCTTCGGTGTATAAATGTTGATTCTTTTTCTTCTTACTGTAATTCTCCCTGCTCTAGCTGCACACTATTGTGTTCTTCGGTGGCACATTGGCGATACTGATGTAACAATGTGGTATCTGGTAGTCTACGCTGCACGGATACCTTGCTTGGAGCTCGTGTCTGTGTCGGATACCGTATCTGATACCAATTCGGACACGATAACTGTTCGATACCTATTGGCAACATATCGGTAAATAAAGCATTTAAAGAATTGGTGATACCCCTTGCAAGTCGCAGGCAGCCAGCAGCACACTGCTTTCTCAGCTACCTTGATATGCTCTCACCAAATGCAAATATAATTTATGTAATCACGTTGGCACCTCTAGCTACTACATGTATTAATTTATTTTAAAGACTATGAAAACGTATCCTCGTATCGACGCTTTTTCAAAATGTCGTATCTCCGTATCCGTATCGGCTGGTAGTCACTAGGGTTTGGTTTATTAGAGGCGACTCCCAAACGGTTGGAGCTAATGTTGGTTCAGGACTTCAGATGATCAGTCCACGCAACATTGGGAATGGAGTTGCTGGGGTACATTACATTGCATTATTCAATTTGTAGATACGAAATTAGTTCTTTGATTGTGAGAAAACATTGGAATGTGAGACCTAATTTTAGTTATGGTTTTGGTTGAGGTGATTCTTTCGGATTTTTTATTAGTACACAACATCTCGCATGTGTGTTGACTGCCCTATTTGTAAATGAGTATCGACAGCTTATTTTTCCTCTTCGTTGTCATGTAGATGTGAATGTGTGATAGCACATAGGTTGAATTCGGTACTTCCATGAGATCAGGGGATCCATCACCAGCGGAGCAGTAAAAATTATCTATCTATTACAGCTTGATTTGGATTGAAAATCTTTTCTTTGTGCAGTTATTGAGAAATCTTTCTTAACATCCCTCTTCTACTACATGTACTAATAAGAGCGACAAACATGTAAATCATGTTTGCTCCTGAATAGAAAACCAGTCAAGCTGTTACTAAATAGCTTCCTTCAAAGGGATTCAAGTTATTTGGCACAAGTCAGCGAAACCTTGCAAGTGCATTTTCTTTCTTGTATTGCTTATCCATTTTAGAACAAGGGCATAGTGCTATCATTGAGTGTGCTTTCGTAGTTCGGTTTACCCAGATTGAGAGTTTGTTATGGGTCCTCTAAAGAATATACAAGGAGTTACTGTTGTGCTATGCTGCATATATGTTACCTCAGGCGCTGCGTCCAAGCTGCATACCGTGTTTGAAAATCGGCATGGCTTCAGTACATGTCGGAGCATTATTGGATTTGTTAGTTTGTTATGTAATTTAACAATACTACCTGGATGTCACCCATTCCTACCCTATTTCGAGTCTGGTCTTGATGATTGTAAACAAAGAATATGCCATAGCAGCATGTTGGTATTTTGGGAACTGGTCAATAGCCATTTCTTATCATGTCATGCCTCTTACCTGTCTTTTTCACTATTTGTAATGCTAGCGATTGCTAATTTAGAAGTACTTCTTGGTACAGATTGCAAGGATGGAAAAGTTGGTGTTGGGAAGAAAAGAAAAAGTCTTGGATGATAATTTCTGTGAGAAGCTTGCTGAAGAATTTAAGTGAGTGCTGGACTGCTAGGTTGTGAATTATGATGTAGTGTTATTGATTCTTAACCTAGGTAGTATATACATCAGTTGCAATTTTTGGGAGAAACTAATAGGAGGATCGAAGTGAATTATTTTGTTCTTTCTAAGCATGACATGACTGTATTTACAAAGGGTGATCCAAAATTCACCCTTATATCTGTGAAGCATACTTAAATGTAGTAGTTTATTAGTGACACTTGTGATAATTTATCTAATTTTCTGCTCCCGTGTGCAGTCGTTCTGCAGCTCGAACCGGAAGTAGAGCACTACAGGCTACACAGGTGACAATGTCGTTTTGAATTGTCCATGTTTAACCAAGTGAGTTCGTATGACATGTCTTTCATCAGGTTCGGGGATGGTTTATTGATAAGCTCCCAGCATCAACTACAACTACTAAACCTACGTGCTTGCCTACTACTTCTGAAGAAAAGACTTTAGCCTCAGAAGCAGATGTGTTAGTTTCTGAGATAAAGGCTTCACCTTCTGAAGAAAAGACTTTAGCCTCGGAGGCTCGTGTGTTAGTTTCTGAACTAAAGGCTGAGCCTTCTGAAGAAAAAGTTCTAGCTCTTGATACAAGTATTTCAAACAATGAGGATGCACTTTCCCCGGATTTACTCAAAGGTTGCCTGAAGTATTTGTCTGTTAGAACTTATGCTTGGTGTTTGTACGGTTGTACCATTTACTAAAAAAAGCGCTGGCTTCTTTTCAGAGAGTATAGATAAGGTTCCTGAACTTGAAGACCTGCAGTTTGAGGCTAGATCATCAAGGGATTCTGCATGGTGAGGATTCTGTTACTTGCGACAATTCTGTTCCTTTTTTTTCTTTTCCCCTTTCCCCTGTTATTTGCAGCAATTTCATTCTTCTTTCCCTTGCCCCATTCAGTTGTCTTGCGAGTAATCGAGTGATCGTATGAAGCAATCAAGATTTGTTAAGTTCTGTTGTCCTCAGTTCTATTAGGAGATTTGGGCATGTGCAATTCAGCATGGCTATAATGGTGAATATATATTGATAAATAATACAAGTCAACCCTGAATAGTCTGAACTTTGCTTTAATATTTCTAACTAATGAGCATCCAAGTCGATCATAACAATTTGTTAATCTACCGTAGTGGTCCGAGAAATCGTTGGGAACGGTACCTGGATGTCTTATATCCTTTGGTTCTGGCTGTCTGATTAGGATAGCTTGCACTTCCATAATGTTATTAGCGTTATTGCCATGGTGCAGGTATCTTAATCACTGTAATTATAGTATTATACCCGAAGGGTGTGCTCACATGCTTTGTTTGGGTATCAAGTTTTTATCTTTATTTTGTTTCTCTGGCAGCAAAACTAAATTTCATATTGATTTGTGGTATGCAGGTACGACATTGCCGTATTTTTGGCACATCGGAAGACAAGTTCAGGCGAAGTTGTAAGGATAATAATTAATTTTCTCGCATACACGAGCATTTTATATGTTACGTCCATGACTTGTTTAATGACTGAGTAGGGAAGCGTCTGTTATTTCGTGTTGTGGTTTCATCACGAGAATTCATCCATGCCATTACATTGGACAAAGAATGATTTTTTTTTAGAAATGGGAGCATCGCCCCAGCCTCTGCATCAAAATGATGCATACGGCCGGGGACAAAGAATGAATGAATGTACAATAGTAACTTAAATTCTGCTGCGTTCTCTATGTAACCAATTATTTCTCCATTTCTGTTCCTCATGTAATCCAATATTTCTACATTGCTGTTCCTCTATGTAACCCAGTATTTCTACATTGCTATCCCCTTATGTAACCCAACATTTCTGCATTGCTGTTGTAGGAAGTCCGGGTAAGGTTTAATGGATTTGGGGCTGAAGAGGATGAGTGGATAAATGTCAGGAAGGCTATCCGCCAGCAATCCATTCCACTGGAGTCCTCAGAATGCCGAACCATTGTCAAAGGAGACCTTGTCCTGTGCTTCAAGGTACGTGGGTAACGATAAACCTTGAGTAGCATTTCACAATATCTGATACCATCGGCATACCATCCCCTCCCTCTCAACTTATTTATTTTCTTGTTGCAATTTGTATGGCAGGAGAGCAATGACGACGCATTGCATTTTGATGCACATGTTCTGGATATCCAGAGGAAACAGCATGATATAAGGGGATGCAGATGCGTCTTCCGCGTCGAATATGTTCATGATCAGAGTCAGGTATTTTTCTTATTGCTATTTTCTCAGTTATAAATTTCAATGCTCGTACATAGACCTACTGTGGTCTTATCTTGTGAAACTTCCTAATTTTCTTCTCCAGGAGAATGTGAACCTGAAGAGACTGTCCCGGCGCCCGAAATACCTCTGATGGCTTCTGCTATCGTGGATCTTGCTCCTGCTATTTGGGCTTATCGAACTGACCGGGAGCCTCATATAGTTCGACCGGGAGCCTCATATCTATTGAGAGAACTTAGACTACTCTAGTGGTTTTTTACTGATGTTGTGTGTATAGTAACCACCCGGAAGAACACTTAAGCCCTCTGTGGCACTTAGCTGCTGTAACGGCTATGAGTAGGCTCCTCCCAGATAGGCAATTTTTTTGCACGTACTCTGAGAAAGTTGTGGTGCCAAACTGGGCAGAGTCGGATTTAAACCATTGTGTTGGGAACGAAATACCATTTGACATTCGCCGTTCTGAAGCTCTTGCGATTTGATTTCTGCATTCCAACGGCTTGTTCTTTATAGCCACTTTTCTCTTTGCTTGCTTGTTTATACCGATGCTAACATGAGTTTGAAGACAAACCTATCCATTTCTGTAAATCATACAAAATATAAATTATATGGGTTAGCCTGTTTAGCTCAGTTGATAGAGCGCAAGGCTCTTAACCTTGTGGTCATGGGTTTCACCCACGGTGGGCGTAGCCGTGGTGCTATTTTTTTACCTCTTCATTCATAAACAAATTTTTTAGATAAAGAGTATATATTAATATCGCGGACATTCATAAACAATAAGTACCATAAATACCAGCTTGCAAATCCAAAACATTTCCGTTGATGCTTGTATGCTCTTATTAGTTCGAGTATGTAGTAAGCTGATCTTATTCATTCTTTTGTAGATTTACTCCCTAGTCCTTTTCTGTAGTTAGATTTGAACGAGGTACTGTCTGATCTTGCTGTTGTCAAATTATCCTTAGGCATGCTCCTCTGGTTGAAATTTGTTGCTTCTTCTAGCAAAGCGTGATGTTGGTGTAACTGTAGACTAACATTTGCTTGCTACATTGTGAACGGAGTTTTTTAGCTATGTTAACAGATTATGCGATCACAATGATAAATCTTTAGTTGAGCTTACTTATAGTTATGAGGGTGCAATTGCTGCTTTGGTAGAAGTCTTGTAAGCAAAATTTGTTAAGTTGAATCCTATTGTAAAACAAATTTTCCTAAACTTGAGAGTATGGGTAGCAGGATAGGGGAGAAGAAGAAAACTTTGCTAATAGATTGACAACCAGCGAACTAAAAAGGTGACAACAGGAAGCTTATAGATGGACTGAACAGGAAGCACTCGGTGGAACAACAAAAGCTCACCAATCTGAAAGGGCAGATCTTTGAGAAGATGCACTTCCAAAGAGGCTACGCCATCTCTTATAAACATGGATGATGATGCGAAAAGGGCATTTGTAGCTGAAGCTACATGTAGCCCTATATTTTAAATTTTTCAAAACAGTATTTTAAAGTTTCAAAAAAATTAAAAATAAGTCCAGATGTAGCATATACAATATCCTTCAATTGGGCAAATTTTCAATCCGAAATTGTTTATATTTTGGGCTATGCAAAAAAGACAAATTCTGAAAAGATTTGGGGGGTGTACTGTTCACGCACCGATCCATAATCTTGTCTTTTTTATGTAGGGTAGAGTATGGCGTATTTCGGATTAAGATTTTGCACACTTGTAGGATATATCTGTGGCTATATGCACATTTTTTTTCAGATTTTTTTGACACTTTAAAATTTGTATTTTGAATGTTCAAAATAAAAGATTACATGTAGCCCGGGCTATAAAACACCACACTCGATGATGATGCCTATGAAAAATAAATGGCAAACCTATGATTGTGTGATACTATCTCGAATATTATATATGCATGATGTAATAATTCTGATATTATATCGCATGGATACCACTCTAATTGCATGATAGAATTATGTGTTGCATATTTGTTTGTGTGAGTTGCACACTGCAATCAGATTTGAAAGAAGATATGAACTATGTCATTTATGGAAGATAATAATGTGGACATTTAACTTTAGTCTATTAAATTTGTTACCCCGGTTATTTACTTAAGGCTGTTGAACTGATTGCATATACTGATTTGATTTGCATGCAGCATCACTCAATTGTATATATTCCCTAACTATGATGACTTTTAATTGGCCAAATAAGCAACTACTCCATTTGTACCAGCAAAGTTTCAATTAATTACCGGTAGGCTGGACTCGGTAGAAATACACCTACATTTTACAGTTACCGTCCTAGCCCGTCTAGCTCAGTTGGTAGAGCGCAAGGCTCTTAACCTTGTGGTCGTGGGTTCGAGCCCCACGGTGGGCGTCTTGTTTTTATCTTCTTTGGATATGAAGATACAGCAACATTTCCTTCTCGATTTATGCACTTTTTTTAAAAATTACTCGGCAATAGTTTGCATGTGAAAGATACAACAACAGCATTGCACTCTCCCAGAAAAGGACTTCCTTTGCTGATCCACGAGCAGAACGTCGACTCTGCACTCAACTCAAACGATGGACTCGGGAAGAGAGAAGAAGAGAGCTTTGACTGTTTGAGCTTCGCCGTGATGGGCTCGGGAAGTTTTAGGCATGACAGAGCATGATTCTGTACTGAACACAAGGTCGTGCGAGGTCTCTCCCAGATGATCCAAAGAGTGGAGAAGAGCCCACGGTGGATAATATAGTTTGTTGCCGGGTGAGGACTGAGGACATATATGCTTTACTTAATCAGGTAATAATGCTGAGAAGGCAGTGGTGTAGGCTCGTGACAAAGTTGTTCGAGGACGATATATTATTTTGGCTTTCTGAAACCTGCGCAAAGCTGTCGCTCTACGTCCTCTTTCAATAATCTCCAAGCGCAGTCAGTGACAAGGGCTTTATTTGTCATCAGATTTTGAAGTACTGCCTCTAGCTTTGCCTCTACATTTGCTTAGCTCAGAGCTTTTGAAGCTTAATTTGCCCTCTTGCATCTGGACCTTTGTGTGCTTGCTTTCTTACTTCATTTGCCTTATGTACTTGCTGTCTTTTTCTTTCTCTTACAGAGGATATGTATTGTACTGTACTTCTTGGAACATACCTGGCACTCACCAGCATTTCTACAATTATACTCTGCACTCTGTCAGAAAGAATGCACATATACATGTGGATCCAGGTGGCACATCAGAATATGAATATCCAATACACATTTAGTATTTTAGAGACTATATATAAGCTGGGCAACCAGACATGCAGTTGCTGTTTGATGACATGTCTCCGTGTGTTGATCTTTCTTTTTCTTTTTCCACAAATGGTTGCCAGCCAGACACGACTCACGCATATCCAGTCCACAGCGGCATGTGAAAGCGATTGGTCTCCAATCATTTGTACGCTGACACTAGTTAGCTCGAGCTCTTAATACATTAGCACTAGTGCCATATAAAATGGATTCTGACTGCATCTGCCAACTAGTATTTCCAGGTGGATGCATTTCTGGTAGGTAGGTAGTATATTATTGTGTAGTAGACTATATCAATATAGACTAGACAAAGAGAGTAGAGATTTGGTGCTCCCGAGCTCCGTGATCTCACCATTTTCAAAAAAATCAAAAACTATATTTAAAAGTTTCAAAAAATCTGAAAAACATGCACATTCTTAATGATATATCCTACAAGGGTGGAAAATCGCAATGCAAAATACATTACTTTTTGAGCTGCACAAAAATAATAAATGTACATATTTGAGTACAGCGTATAATGTATAGTTTAAAATTTACAACTTTTGTAATTTTTGTGTAGCCCATAATATAAAATATTTTGCATTAAGAACATGCATGATTTTTTTTCAAAATCTTTTTAAACTCATAAATACGATTTGCGATTTTTTTTAAACTGGCACGAGCGCTGGTGCTCGGGAGCCAAAAGCTCTTTGTGAGACAAAGATCACATAAAGGAAATCTTACCCAAAAAAATCACGAGAAGGCCTCTGTTTGATAGCCAGTATTTTCAAAACTGAAGTATATCAAAACCAAAATATTATAGCGCTTGGCGAACAAATACAACGGTTTTTCTTCTTTCTCAGTTTTAGAAAAAAGAGGGTCCGACCTCTTTCTCCAATACTTCAAAGCGTTTCAAACTATAATATTTTTAGAAACCGTAGTATTGTGAGAATACTTTTAAAATACTGAGGTGCCAAACACACCCTAAGAGATCGAGGAGGTATTTTCAAATAAACAAATGCACCCGGCCTTCCAAAAAAATCCTTAAAGAACAATTATGTTGACCTCAGATTACAAGTTAACTGATATTACTATAAGAGAATTACATGTGTCCCTCCTCAGATGAAATGCCATGACATTCTAGTTGTCCAACAAGACAGATTAATTCGATCTGCAAGTCTTAACAATCGACGGATGGGGGCATAATCCATTTCTCTATCACATGCGGACGCTCATCTGTTTCAAATGGCGTTGAAGACAAACCAGCAACCGCCGCTTGATTACAGCTACCGATTAGAGAACGGTTAACTAAGCCTGACCGTGCATGATCCAATCCAATCCGACTACAGCGCGCCCATCAAGACGCAACGATAATTCAAAAAAAAATCAAGACGCAACGACTATTTTTTTGAAACATAGTACAAACGCAGATGCTTACTACACGTGTGCACACTCACCACATGAACGCACACACACCCTACCCCTATGAGCACCTATGAGAGATTAAGTCGGTGGGTCGAGTCTTGAGATTGACAAAGTCACCACATGCGTCTCATTGTCGACGGGAATGTCGCCTCCCACTGAAAAATATTCGGCTTAAATGAGAAATATTAGTGTCAAACCTAGGGTTTGAAATTTGATGGGCTGGTGGTACAACCAGTCTCCTGACCATCCCACCGTTCTCACGCGGCGACTATCCGGTCAGCCCGTTTTAGCCGGCCAACGTTAAACAGCGATAAAAAAGGGTAAAAAACACTTTCTCGCTTATTTTCAGGTTTATTATTTTTCACAAAATTGATCCAGGAGACAATTTGATTTACACGCCTTCTTCTTTCAGGTTCAGGAGACATTCGTACTGTCGAAAAGTCATCTGATAAATATTAACCCTGAATTATACAGTTGTGTTTGTTGTGTGGGGATGAACTATATTTTGCTGAGATTGTGCTCAACGTTTCTAGAACTGGAAATCGCACACCTGAAAACGACAGTCCTCCTCGCCCACCTCTTTCCTTCTGTTTTTTTCGCGCCGACAACAAAGCACAGAACCAGAAAAAGAAGAGCACACTATGGACTTGGTGTACGAGACAGCTGGGCGGACAAACGCGTCTTCCAAGGACCTGGTCTATGCGATTAGTAGGCGACAACTGGTACTCGTTCTCCCACCAAAGTCTTTTGCTTAGCCTTAACACGCACGATAATGTACTAACTAATGGAGATGGCACTAGGGGTGAGATCACTACTAGGAGTATCTTGCAGTGGTTACCTCTCACACGTACACAGAGATAATGCATGTTCCTGCCTACATGTACCAGTACATCATGTCAAATGTGCTTGATGTGGTAAGATATCTAGATGGATTTGCATCAAGTGTGTTTGACATCACATGAAAAGCTAAATAATTATAACAAAATCGAGGTTTGGATGGATGGAAATTTTCCTCCAAAACATAACGCAGTGCAATCATTATGAAAAAATGAGGTCATGCAAGAAACACGATCATCATACTACAAAACCAGAATTCAAATTCATACAACAATGAGAAAAATGCACAACTCTTGATAGCCATACTTCCCGAATTTATAACCGACTTTATATAGCTATTATATGCATTGTGATTTTTTGGTGCATTTAAATCTGGATTTGATATTTCGTACCACAGTAGTTATATGTCATATTTTTATGTCCACAAAACTATTTTCTATAAAACTCTTAAAGTAAACCGCAGAGATCGGGTGCATGCACCACGAGCCTTGTTGCACCAGATATGTTCTACACTCTCACTTCCCTCCAGGAAAATATCTAATCTTACTCTTTGTAATATAAAACTCTCTATGACAACCACACACAAAACTATAGCAATGACTAGTAATTCAAAAGATACATGATAGGTAGGATAATTGGCTTAAATTTGCTTAGAAGCTATACTACATGTGGAAAATATGAGACTATCATGTAACTTACTAATCTTAGCATTTTCGAAGAATGACAAGGAGTAAAGCGATAATTTGTTTTTTGGTGTTCTACAAGTTAAATTTATTTATGTGCACATTCATTTAGTACGTAGAAGTGTCATTTTTCATCGAAAACAACAAGCTTACTCGTTGATTTTTAATTAAGAAACAACCAATTTTACATAGCTACAAACAGAAAACGACATATTACAAAGTAGAAACTACATTATACTTATTACATGCCGAGATGTTAAGACTCGTTGAATTTTTTGTTGTTGCCAACACTACATCGCAATGACAGCGTAATCCAAAACATGCCACCATGAGACATTTAGTTCATCAATCTTCATACAGTGGGAGAACAACCATGTCGCCAAGAGTATGGGTGCGTCACACACTTATTGATCTTTTCTACTCCGGCTTCAAGGTTTTCTCTGTCTTGGCTTTTTGCAAGATTGCACAAGTGATAACAAAGGTACATAAACTAAATATTATAGGAGATGCAAGATCACTACATTAGTATGCTTGCTTAAAGACTGTTGACCCAAAATATACTCTATGGTAGTAACTGATTCGGTTAAAATAGCCATGAAAATTATAGGTAAATAAAAACAAATTATATCTCTCTGCTTATTAGGCAGGCAAGGACAGGGTGCCTCTTGCAATTTACCATGCGTCTCTCTCCTCCTTTCTCTCTCCTCATCATCCCTGGAGAGAAAAAAAGCGGCACTCGCACACACCCCCACCTTCCTCCCTTTCTCTCTCCCCCCACCAGCGAGCGAGAGAGAGACAGAGAGCGGCGAGCTGCCCACCTCCACTGCCGCCGACGCGATGTCCCGCCTGTTCCGCGAGACCCGCCGCGACTCCGCCGCATCCTCCTCCTCCAATGGTTTCGCCCCCGCGGCCGCGGCCTCCGCCGCCGCGTCGGCGCTCCCGTCGCCATTCCCGGACCTCGGCGTGTCGCTCTCGGCCGCCGAACTCCGCGAGGCCGCCTACGAGGTCCTCGTCGCCGCGTCCCGCACCACCGGCGGCAGGCCCCTCACCTACATCCCCCAGGCGGGCCCCGCGTCCCCCGCCGCCTCCGCCTCCTCGCCGTCCTCCGCCAACAGCTCCTCCTCGTCGCTCCAGCGCTCGCTCACCTCGGCCGCCGCCAGCAAGATGAAGAAGGCGCTCGGGCTCAAGTCCTCCGCCTCGTCCAAGGGAGGCAGCCCGGGCAGCGGCGGCGGCGGGGCCAAGGCGGCCCCGCGCCGGCCGGCGACTGTGGGGGAGCTGATGCGGGTGCAGATGTGCGTGTCCGAGCCCGCCGACGCCAGGATCCGCAGGGGCCTACTCCGCATCGCGGCCGGTCAGGTAGGATCTCGAGTTGGTTGCGGTTGTTACAGCTTTCCTCTGTGGGATTTGACATGAAATGCAGCTTAAAGTTTGCTCATTCGATCGCCATTTTCTTACTTGGTCCGAATGTCTGTGTCGGCAGATTGTGGTAGATCTGCGGTGGGTTAAGCGTCTCGCGCCAAAAGCATAGAGGCGTGATCTTCCTTTGGGTCTAGTTTGGTTAGTGTTCTTCGTAGTTGACTGGACGGCTGGGTAAAATTTCAATTTTTGCTAAAAAGACAGCTTGTTTTCCCATTTTCTATTTTTGGTTTTCCGCATTACCAGTTGTCGCGAGGGTGTGTGAAAATAGTTGTCTTTCCTTTTTTTCTAAGCTTGATGAATCTCGTAATTGTCGGCGGTGTGGGCTGCAGTAGAACCATGCTCTGTCTCGTGCATAATTTGATCGTGCCATCCAATTTGAGTTGGCTCTTCTGGTTGACATTGATATGTATTCTCAAAGTAATGTGAACACTTAAGGTTTTTTAGCTATGTAAATTAGTAGCAACCAAGTACCGTGTTAGTAGCACGAGTCCTGTCCTGTTACGGAGTTTTGCTCAAGGGATGAAGTACACCGAATGGGAAAATATACCACGAAAGTGGAGAAATCAGTGACATGGATACTTATCCAGTCCACCATTAGGAAGTCAATGGTATTCAGTACTCCCTCCGTTCACAAAAGGATGTCTCAACCAACTCTAAATTTGGATGTATCTAGACATAATTTAGTGTGTAGATACATCCAAATTTGAAATTAGTTGAGACATCTTTTTGTGAACGGAGGGAGTAACAAATTAGTGAAATGTTATTTGCATGACTGAAAAGACTGAGTAAAAAACATTTTCATACTACCGGGTTTCATGATACAAACCACAACCTGAGCTTACCGTGAATTGTTTTGTACTACCCTTGATGTTTAGCAGTATAGCTTTAGCTGCACAAGTGCACAACATTGGTTTAACAAATGATTTCCAATAATTGTATGGCATTGTTTGCTTGGTTGTTTCATGAACATGCCAACGAAGGACAAGATACACACTAGCATCTTCTTTGCTGTTGACATCCATCTTGCTGAACTTTTGTAATATTTGTTTGGAACTTCAAGTTGATGTCAACATGTCCAACCTGAACTTTATGTCTTCATGCATAAACCCTAGCATTATGTCATCTGTCACTTACTCGCTTTGCATAATTCCTCTTGAAACTGTAAATTCAGATAAGAAATTTGAGTTGAGATAGTGGAGCCAGTATCTGTTCAGTTTGATGGTCCTACTAAATCCATATGCACATCGATGGAATTAATGTTCATTTCTGTAGTTATGTATGCAAAGTTTGAACTCTAGTTTTCTTTAATCTTACAAAAGAAAATCTTGTAACAGCTTGGCAGGCGTGCGGAAGCTATGGTTTTACCCTTGGAATTCCTGCAGCAGTTCAAGGCATCTGATTTCCCTGATCTTCAAGAACACGAGGCATGGCAGGCTAGGAACTTGAAGCTTATTGAGGCTGGTTTGCTTGTTCATCCATTTGTTCCACTGAACAAATCAGACAGTTCTGCACAGCGACTGAGGCAAATCATACGTGCAGCATATGATAGGCCGCTTGAAACTGGGAAAAATTCTGAGTCAATGCAGGTCCTACGCACTGCTGTCATGTCCCTTGCTGGAAGATCTCATGATGGAACTTCTGATGGATGCCACTGGGCGGATGGTTTCCCCTTGAATCTCCATCTCTACCAAATGTTGGTAGAAGCTTGCTTTGATAGTGATGATAGCACCGTGGTTGATGAGATTGATGAGGTGATAGAGCTCTTGAAGAAGACCTGGGTTATTCTTGGAATCAACCAAATGCTTCATAATCTTTGCTTTGCTTGGGCATTGTTCAATCATTTTGTTATGTCAGGACAAGTAGATATCGAACTGCTTTCTGCTGCGGAGAATCAGTTGCAGGAAGTTGCAAAGGATGCCAAAACCACTAAGGATCCAAATTATTGTAAAGTATTGAGTTCGACATTAAGCTCGATAATGGGCTGGACAGAAAAAAGACTTCTAGCTTACCATGAAACCTTCAGTACAAATAACATCGAGTCCATGCAAGGTATTGTCTCAATTGGAGTGTCAGCTGCAAAGGTGCTTGTTGAAGATATATCCCATGAATACCGCCGTAGGAGGAAAGAAGATACCAATGTAGCTCGCAGCAGGATAGAAACATACATTAGGTCTTCACTCCGGACAGCCTTTGCTCAAGTAAGTCCCTGTTAGCTTAAAATATTGTACTGCATTTACCCCGTTCAGTATTGATGAATAGTGATATGTTGTAAAATTTGACCAGATGCTTCATTGGTTATTTTGATTATTGTAATCATGTTAGTGCTTTTTTCGTAATAAAACATTTACGAAGTACACTTCTGGTAACTAATTCCCAAGAAACCATTTTATCTGAATCAAACAGTACATTTAGTAATCTGTCTCTTACTAGATATTAAGAGCTGTAGATCTTATAAAAATCTGTGACACATCAACTGTGCAGAGAATGGAAGAAGCAGATTCGAAGAGATCGTCAAGGAACCCTACCCCAGTAATGTGTATCCTTGCAAAGGACATTGGTGACCTAGCAATTAAGGAGAAAAATCTGTACAGTCCAATATTGAAAACATGGCATCCCCTTGCTTCAGGTGTTGCTGTTGCAACCCTTCACTCATGTTTTGGAAATGAGCTGAAGCAGTTCATAGCTGGGCTTACAGAGCTAACCCCAGACACAGTACAAGTGCTTAAGTCCGCAGACAAATTAGAGAAGGATCTTGTTAACATTGCCGTTGAAGATTCTGTGGATAGTGACGATGGAGGCAAGTCATTAATCAGAGAGATGCCACCATATGAAGCTGAAAATGCAATTGCTAATCTGGTAAAAGTGTGGATAAAAGAAAGGGTGGATAGACTCAAGGGATGGGTTGACCGGAATCTGAAGCAAGAGGTGCTCTTATTTACTTTACTGTCAGATCTTATTTTCCCATTATAAATTGAAACCTTCATAATTTAGTAATTCGTTTCTATTGTTGCTGGTATTACTACAAGATTAAGTTACCGTGTTTCTGCATATGGCTAGTGCATTCAAACGAGATGCAGTGTTATGTCTGGATACAGAATTACAGATGTACTCCCTCCATCCATATATGCAAGGATAATATGAAATGTGTTCTCATTATCACCAAATCAATTTCACTAAATTTATACAAATTATGTTTTCATTATATATTATTTTGGTATTGTAGATATTGATATATTTTTAAAAATACTTGGTCAAACTTAAACATGTTTGACTTAAGACAAGATTAAGCGGCCTTGTATACATGGATGGAGGGAGTATGATGTGCAGTCTGCCTTGGTTACTAATAACTGTTAACACCAATACCCAAATATGTCAATATCCTTCCACACACTTCGTATGCATAATTTATGTAGACAACTAAAAACTGCATTCTATTTTTCTTTGATGTCTTTATATCCCTGTGCCATTTATCATTGGCTGCAAATCTATGGTCCTGGCCCTTAGGTGTAGTTTGTCATCTCATCTTCCCCCATCAGGGCTGCCATATTCATATGGTTAGTGTTCAGTTCACATCAGAAAGATTTCATGCCACCAGGGCTTGGTAATCATATTGTTTTTTGTTCAGGCTAGATGTGACCATAAGACCAGACACACACTGTGTATACAAACCAACAATATATTGACTCATCACTCATGCATCTTGAGTCTGAAGTCGGAACGGTCCTGTGTGAAGATGATGTCCACAAAACTTGTTGGTCTAGAGAAACTAATACATTGTATGCAGTTCCGTTAGTATAAGATTTCTCTTACACTAAACTTGGCAACATCTTCTGTGCAGACTTGGAGTCCAGGTGCGAACAGAGATAATTTTGCTCCCTCGTCTGTGGAGATGCTTCGGATTATTGGCGAAGCACTAGATGCATTTTTCCAATTGCCCATACCAATGCATCCAGCTCTTCTTCCTGATCTGACAGCAGGTCTGGATAGAAGCCTACAGCTTTATGTGTCCAAAGCAAAATCTGGCTGTGGTAAGTGCTAGGTAGATAAAAATATGGATTGTTTTTGTAACATGGTGTTCCGATGCTGAATAAAATGTTCATTTGTATTGATTGCAGGAACACGGAATTCTTTTATGCCTGAATTACCTATATTAACGCGGTGCGAGGTTGGCTCTAAGTTGTTATTCAAGAAAAAGGAGAAGCCACAGAATCCGCAGCATAGGGGATCGCAAAATGGATCAACCAATGGAACTGATCCATTGGGCCTTCCTCAACTCTGTGTACGATTGAATACTCTCCAGTACATCCGAAGCGAGCTGGAGAACCTTGAGAAGAAGATTAAAACATGCTTGCGAAACGTTGAGTCGGCTCAGGCAGATATTACTGACGGATTGGATGTCAAGTTTGAACTTTGTCAGGCCGCCTGTCAAGAAGGTATACAACACTTATGTGAGACGACTGCTTACAAGGTCACCTTTTATGACTTGGGCCATATTCTCTGGGACATCCTTTATGTTGGTGACACTGCATCAAGCAGGGTGGACTTACTGTTGAGAGAGCTTGATCCCATCCTCGAGACAATTTCTGGTACGGTGCACATCAAAGTGCGAAACCGTGCTATAACTGCGTTGATGAAAGCCACATTTGATGGCTTCTTGCTGGTGCTTCTTGCTGGTGGGCCTTTACGTGCTTTTACCGTCCAGGACTATCAGATACTAGAGGGTGACTTCAGGTCCCTCAGAGATCTGTTTTTAGCTGATGGAGATGGTTTGCCGGAGGAATTGGTCGATAAAGCGTCCTCCCAGGTCAAGAATGTCCTGCCCCTGTTTCGGGCAGAGTCGGAAGCCCTCATTGATCGATTTAAGCGCATGATGGCCGAAGCGAATAAGTCTGCCTCCAAAAGTAAATTACCACTGCCACCTACTACAATGCACTGGAGTCCAAATGAACCGAACACGGTCTTGCGAGTTCTGTGCTACCGGCACGATGAGACAGCCACAAGGTTCCTCAAGAAAACCTATAACCTCCCCAAGAAGCTTTGATGCATGCTGATAGCTCACACACACCGTGTACATTTCCAGCCACCGCCATCATGAGGCTTGCTCAGATTCTGTACGGCATTAGCCGAGAAGTTGTTACTCGTGCTCTATTTTTTTTCTTTCACTTCTTTGGGGGGTGTGGGGGTACTTATAGCTTTATTTCTTGATGATTATTATGATACCTGTTTCTCTGATGCAGTTTTTTTTGCTGACCTTTGCCTTTGTGCGCACATCTGTAACCGATATGTCTTCATTTCATTCTAGTTTACAACAGGT
Source organism: Poa pratensis (assembly GCA_947311845.1). NCBI lineage: Eukaryota > Viridiplantae > Streptophyta > Magnoliopsida > Poales > Poaceae > Poa > Poa pratensis. Next base: position 27,361,592 of record CAMZMU010000084.1, read on the forward strand.
ATATCCTATCTTGTGAATAAGCTGTGTATTTTGTATTGGCATGGCGCCGTTTTTTAGTATACTATTGGTCGGTGGCTCCTGGCAGTCCTGTGAGGCTGTGACCCTGTCTGCAGAAACCTTTGCAACTTTTTTTTTTGAACATCACTGATTTTATTCAATTCAAGCACATTTTACAGACAACAACGTGAAGGGCATCACGCTGATAGCAGAAAGCATGTCTCTGACTGGACATGGGCTTGCTTCACCTAAACAACGGACCAATAAAGATCTGTTTTTAACTTTGAGAGCTAAACGTGCTAGGTGATCAGCTTTAACATTATGACATCTCTTAATGTGAGTTGTCCTGCTTGTATGGAAGGAAGGAGAGGCGTGTACTGCTGCAAGTAAATGCCTGTTTTCCCAACGTCCTGACGCTGCAAAGACTGACTGCTCCCTTGCCGCCGAAGCCAGCTGCAAGCAGTCCGTGTAGAAGTGGGGGTCTTGAACCTGAAAAAATTGTGCCAGATTTGTAGCAAGTAGAAGTCCATATACTTCAGCTTGAAGAGGCGAGGAAGCTGGAGGCGAAAGCGCAGAAACATGAAGTTGCTTGAGGTGCTGGTGGCCTTGCATGATGATGACGATGCCCAATCCAGCTTGACTAATCCCCGTTCCTGTTGTTTTCTCCCATGCCGCATCACAGAAAATTGCATTCGCAGCAAATATGTTAGCCTCCTGCAGTTGTGAAGAAGATTGTAGTTGTTGCCGCTGGTCTTGTGTTGGTTCATCCCCGTGTCTCCTGGTGATTTCTTTAGACTCCATCATGGTGCCTGCAATAATTGCATTTGTCGCCGCAAACACCTGGGAAGGCTTGCATACTTTCCTACAAAACAAGGTGTCGTTTCGAGCTTTCCAAAGACACCACAGGAACGTGTAGAGGGTGGTTGAGGTAATTTGTGGATGTTGTGAGTTGAGCAAAGCTTGTATCAAATCTGGAATAGAACCATGATGCTCTGCAATGAACTCAATTTTGATAAACCAAGGATAGCTAAACCAAGCCGCTTTGGAGAACGGGCACAAAAACAACATTTCATCTTCAAGATTGCCACACCTAGAGCAATTCTCCTTAATGTGCTTAGAGTACTACTTGCCCTCTTGCCCGTTGGTAGCGCTTTGCGAAGTAACCTCCATGCAAAAGTTTGAACTCTTGGTGCCATCTGCTTGTCACTCCACACTGCTTAAGTAAAGAAATAACCTGCAGAGGAACAATCTTGGTCTTTGTCTTGGGGGCAGTTGAAGATTGTGAAAACAGTGCTTGTAAGCACTCTTGGGTGAGAATTGCCCTGCAGGGGTTAGTTTCCAAATCAAAGTATCTTGTTCATTTGCATTTATAATAGGTGTTTCTAAGATTTCATTTGCAGTTGTGGGGCTGAATAACAAGTTTATTAAGTCAGAGTTCCAAATCTTTTGTCCAGGAATCCAAAGATCCTTAACTTGAGCAGGGTAAGTAAAAGGTTGTTGTTGTACAATCAAATTATTATGGATTGTTTCCCAGCCAGTAAACCAAGGAGAGCTCCAAATAGAACTAGTTCCATCAACAATCTGACAAAGAGTGGCTGAAAGAAGAAGAGGTTTTACCTTAAGTATTGCAGACCAGAAAGCTGATTTAGATTTGTTTGTTGTAGCTCTCCAAAAGGAAGTGTCGTGATGATATTTAGCCTTTAGTATTTGAGCTATCTGGCTATCTGGTTCCTTGACCAACCTCCATGCAGTTGAAAGGATGAGACCTTGATTGATTGCCTGCAAATTTCTAATACCAAGACCACCAATATTTTTGTGAGTACAGATATCTGCCCAAGCCCGGAGGCAAAGGCTCTTAGTTTTTTTATCTTCTTGAACGCCTGTCCACCAGAAGTTCCTAATAATAGCTGTGAGTTTTGCAAGAAACTTTTTAGAAAACAGAATATTGGACATGTAGTAGACAGGAATGGAAGAGAACACAGATTTTTATGAGTGTTAATCTGGCCGCATGTGAGAGTCGGTTAGCTTTATAAGTGGAGAGCTTGGATCTGAATTTGTCATAGATGAAGGCATAAGCTGCAGATCTGTCCTTGGAGGGCAAAATAAGAGGGTGACCAAGGTGGACGAAGGAATTGCCTATATCAGGAACAGGAAAGATTGCCCGAATATCTTCTTTAACCTGTGTAGTGACATTTTTGCTGAACAGTATTCCCGATTTGCTCCAGTTCGGAGTCTGGCCTGAGTTATAACAAAAATGATCAATAATTTGAGAGATACTTTGGGCTTCCTGCACATTAGCCTTGCCACATACAATAAGGTCATCTGCAAATATAAGAGAGTGAATAGAGGGGCAATTTGGACCAAGAGAGATGCCAACCAGCTGATTGGAATGTAGGGCGTCCTGAAGTGTCAAAGCTAGTTCATTAACAGCAAACACAAAAAGATAAGGCGACAAAGGGCACCCCTGTCTGATACCTCTTGAACTATGAAACTTCGCCGAAGATTGGCCATTAATGATAACCGAAAACGTCGGTGAAGAGATGCAAGCATGCACAAGACTAATGAAATGACCATGAAGACCTTTGCGAGCAAGAGCCGAGACAATAAAATTCCATTCAATTCTATCGAAAGCTTTAGCAAGATCAATTTTTAGCATGAAATCAAGGCTTTTCCAAGAAGTGAGAGAAAACGAATGGGCAATTTCTTGAGCAACAATAATATTATTGCTTATGCGTCTACCTTTGATGAAAGCTTGTTGTGAAGGATGAATGTAGTCCGGAAGATGTTGTTTCAACCTATTTGCTAAAGATTTTGCAATTATTTTATAAACTACATTACACAAGCTTATGGGTCTAAAATCAGAAGGTAGATGGCAGACAAGCTTCTTTGGGATAAGTGCAATATGAGTGTCATTGATGTGAGGTGGGAGAACACCTGTAATGTAGAAATTCCTTACCACATGAGTGACGTCATCTCCTATCCAAGCCCAAGTGAAATATAGAATGCCACATTGAAACCATCAGGTCCCGGCGAAGCATTTTTCCTCATTTCCTTGAGTATTGCCCAAATCTCTTGTTTGTCAGGCACCGAGTTGGTATAGTCCTCTGGATCTTGCGGCAGTGTTGCATTTAAGATGGACCTGACATTATTAGTAGAAGTAGAACAGAAAATGGATTTGAAATAATGCACAAATTCAGCTGCAATGTCTTCAGGATCAAACAGTTCACACCCTTGCACATTCTGAATGGAAACAATGCGATTTCTACTCCTTCTCTTCTGGACAGCATTATGAAAGAAGGCAGTATTTCTATCACCTTGAGTAGCCCAATGTTTTTTTGCTCGCTGACGATAATATTCAGTGAGCTTAGTCATGTTTTGCTCGTATTGGGCAATCAAATTGACCTCAAGATTGTGATCCTGAAGCTGAACGGGCTGCATTTGAATTTCATTAATCTGCTCTTGTATATGATCAAGCTCTTGTTGGATAGGTTTCTTCTTCTTGCACCATCTTTTCAAAGTACCTGCAAGGTTAGTTGTTCTAGCATGGAATGGTCTATTAATGGAAGCAGTCCAAGCACATTTAGCAACATCCTGAAAATCATTTTCATAAGTCCACCAATTTTCAAATCTGAAACTGAGCTTTGGCTTTCGAAATTGAGACTCTGTTGAGACAAGAATGGGTGCATGGTCACTAAGCATGATCGGTAGGTTAAAAACATTAGTATTTGGAAAAAGAGTGCACCACTCAGCATTAGCAAGACAACGATCGAGCCTCTCAAACAGGGGCGTCGAGGAAAAACGCTTGTTCGTCCAAGTATAAGCTGGACCGCTAAAGCCTAGATCAAACAGACCACACTGTTTAACATACGAATTGAAATCACGCATACGTTTTTTATTTATATTAGTGGAAGACGTGTCTATGTCACACATAATATTATTGAGATCTCCTAAACAAACTACTGGTTTGCCAAGATTAGCATGTACAAAAGTAGAAATCTGATCCCAGATCATCCAAGTTTGGCGATGGTGAGGATCGCCATAAACACAGACTAGCACAAAATCTAGACCAGTAGCAAAATGAAGAACCGAAGCCAGGATTAGATGAAAACTAGAAAACTTAACATTTAATTGTACCTCGTCGTTCCATAAAAGCCAGAGGCCCCCAGAGAGACCAACCGAAGGAACAACAAAGCTATCGGCTAGATTAAAGCGGTTATTCAGCTGCCCAGACTTGTATTTAGAAGTTCTAATCTCAGATACAAAGGTTACCTGCGCCTTGGTGGCGGACATCAAATTGGCAAGGTAGGATATTTTGGTGGATCTATCAAGATTTCTGCCCGGCCCTTGGCAATTCCAACTGATCAGCTTCTGTGGCGCCCCGACCCGACTGTTATACAGTGATGCTGTGTGTCACCGGTTAAGCGATACAACCGGAGGTTACGGGTTTACCAATCCCCGGCCAAAACCTTTGGCAGGTGTTGCTCGGAATGGATCATCGGCAACACAACACCCCGATTGATGCCTTAACATAGGCACAACCCTCAGTGTATAATAGAGAGATCAAGACTTGTGGAACAACTGGCACATCACAGACTCTACGACACAAATCATATAGTCCACGGCCTCCTCGAGCCATTCTGGAGATTTGACAATGACACGGTTAGTATCTTTCTCCGAATGGTCGAACAATAGTATTAGCATCTACACAAGTACACAGACTAGGGACGATAATACTTTGCGAGAAGGAAAACAACAAGATAGAACTTGGGTCAAAGATCGCATCATGTGCTACTAGTGAGAGTTAAGAAATCACAACTTAACACACTCTAGTTAACACAATCCGAGACCTTATGTTCAAGTCCGTGGGTTAAAACCCAAAGAAAGGATCAAAAGATTAAGCTCGGTGGAAACATCTGAGTTGACTTGGGATTGACAACGCAGCGGGAGCAACGTGACACATAACACTCAAGGTCGAACCCACCCACGTTTCTCCTAATTTTGAAGTAACAGGTAAGAAGCAAAACCGTTAAACTCAAATCGAGGTAAGATTGCTCCGAGATTAGAGGTTAACCAGATAAGGGAGTAAAAAGAATCCTAAGATGGTTTTCACAACTCATTTTTAGGTTCAAAATATTTTCACAAACACTAGACTCAACATCGACCAGTAGAAGGGTTTCCTACAGGCAGTACTGCTCTGATACCAACTTGTGGCGCCCCGACCCGACTGTTATACAGTGATGCTGTGTATCACCGGTTAAGCGATACAACCGGAGGTTACGGGTTTACCAATCCCCGGCCAAAACCTTTGGCAGGTGTTGCTCGGAATGGATCATCGGCAACACAACACCCCGATTAATGCCTTAACACAGGCACAACCCTCAATGTATAATAGAGAGATCAAGACTTGTGGAACAACTGGCACATCACAGACTCTACGACACAAATCATATAGTTCAACTCTTATAATAGAGAAAGATAGCAAATGACAACCAGAGGTTACAGACCCAACATTACATCAAGCGGAAGCGAATTAGGTTGTTCTAAACAACAAGATCCAACATATGGCCTAAGAGGCCTACAGATAAACATCACAGCGCCAGCTGTTCCCGGATGTCCCAAGCTGCCACCTGGGAACCCCAGACTACTCGTCGACGTCCACAAAGAACCCACCTTCGAGGTCGGTGAAGTCCTCTCCTGAAAATAAGCAAACGACGTTGAGTTCGACGAACTCGCAAAATTAAGAGCTAATATATGCTCGAATGATTGGTTCCCAAGGTTTTATGGCTGTTTTGCATAAAGCTGATTTTATTTATGAAAACATAACTCAAAGGCATCGACTATTCAGAATATTTTAAAAAGAGGTAAGAAGTACTCTTCTTTCATCACCTTTCATCATCAACCAACCTCAACCACTGTACCTGTTCATCAAAGGCACCTCCCCGAATCACCCTCGAGGAAGCTCACCTTGCATTCGTGAATGGTACCTCTAGTACCCAGTTTTTAATCATTCCGTTAAGGTTATTCTATGATCTTATCGTCCTTTCCCAAGTTGTCCGTAACCGTGGACACGGCTTTTCGAAAAGATTTAACCCTGCAGGGGTGCACTGTGTTTACCTTCGGTACCGCCCGGCTCATTGCCTACACGTAGCTCTCTTCCGGGGAAAGCTGGCTGAGTGGGAACGGTTACAACCTTTACCTTGCTTGAGACTAACCCAGGATCATCAGTGGCGGTAGGACAAGAGGTACCTTCTCGCACCCTGTCCCGCGGCCACTTATTTTCCTGACACAACCATCCTCATCTCAGTCTTGGCCATCATCCTCAACACACGCGCAAATGGAAAGCCAAACTAGAGGACCCTCGGCTAGTCCGCCACAAGTTAGTCAGTCGACGAGGGCTCCATATACCCCACCGAAAGGAAGCGCGCTCAGTCTTGGTTCAAGAGGTAAAGAACTCGCACCTAGGCGGCGAGAGTGAGACAAAACACCACCATACCGAGTGGCCTCTCATCCCCACCTTTTTAGCATCTTATCACCTGTCACCACAGTTCTCCACATCATCTGAACATTTCACACCTGTTTCCGACATGAAATATCCATCGGACGGATAATCTTTGCCTAAGCATGGCTAAGCATCATCATAGCATAGTTTAGTAACTCAGGCCAACAATACAAACCTATGGATAATAGGAGGGAAACAGGTATTGGCATCGGAAACTTAATGCAACTATGGGATACTCTAATCCAACAAAATTGACATTTAGAACCGCATGCAATATTATAGTGGAGAAAATATTTGCGGAAACATAGGATAAGACATGCTCAGAGGGGGATTACGCTTGCCTTGTTGAGCGGAGTAGTCAAACTGCTCGTCGGAGTAATGAGGCTCAACTCCGGACTCGTGATCTACCGGAGAGCAAACAACACCGGAAAACAAGAACAACACTTCAACACATGGCAATTGTGCAATGCATACAAGAGAATGATGATATGACATTTTAATGCACCGAACTTATTATAAGCTATCTAGCAATTTAAATGGGGTGCGGGAAAAATAATTTACGGCAACCGGATACGAATAACACCCCATATTATCTTAATGAAACTCCTAGTGTCCGGAGGTGCATTACGGTTACGGTGAGCAAAAATGCATGACAACATTTTAAAAGGTTCGTTTACGACTGTCCGGACATTTTAGTGTATCGAACACCTTTTTCGGGTGCACCGATAAATAGTTATTAATTTTATAATTTCCTGAATTAAATGAGTTCTTTTAAATAATTTATCTCCTCTTGTAATTATTTGTCTTTAATAAGTTGAATTAAACCACACTAGAATTACTTATCAAAATAGGAAGACAAGTAATCGAAAAAGTAGCAAAATCTAATGTACTGGACTAATTTCGGAATTTCCGAATTAAATTGGAATCGGAATATCCGAATTCACTGTACACTCGAAAAAAACGGCTAAGGACTCAGAAAAAATTCGGTACTGGTAGAAATCGGAAAATCCGAACCATGCGCAAATCGGAATATCCGATCACACAACCGTCTCCAAAATTTGGCTAAGGACCTAAAGGATGTGCGTACTGACTCCCGTCGGATTATCCGGTTCGGAACGAACCCGGATTATCCGAACTCGAGCGTGGCAAACTCCAGTGCGGCGGCGACTGTGGCCTCCGCGAGCGGAGCGGGAACCAGAGCAAGAGAGGGAGAGGGAAGAGGGGCCAGGAGGGGAGGCGTTCTCACCCTGAGCTCGTGGACGCGCTCGGGAGGGCCGGAGGTGGACGGACGGCGAGGAATTTCTCCGGCGAGGCCGCGGACGGCAGCGGCGAAGTCACGGATGGCTCGGGCGATTCACGGCGTCCCGCTTCGATTCCCTCGGCGGAGATGGAGAGGAGGTCGAGGCGAACGTCGTGGTGGTCTTCGTTTCGCTTGGGGATGCTTCAGTCGACGGCGCCGAGCTCGGCTCTCATGGCGGCCATGGTGAGCCCGTGGGGAAGGAGGAGAGAGGGGAGGGAGCAGGGGGTGAGCTGGGGAGCGGGGTGAGGTGAGCGTGTGGGGCCTCTTGGAGCTCTTCCTTGCAGGGAGAGGAGAGGAGGGGGCCCTGGGCGGGCGACGCGCAGGCGCGCGACACGCACGGCCATGGCGCCAGGGAGGAGAAGAAGAAGATGCTGTTTTTCCCTTTTTCCAAAAACCCCCCTGTAAGTTTTAAGAACACCACAAATAGGTCCTTCTCAGCACTGTTCCAAAACAGCAGCAGGTGAATTGATTTAATTGAGGCAGTTATCCACCTCCAAAAATTATGAAATAATTTGGGGATACTCCCCTTAACATTTAGTAACTCCACAAAATTTGGGGTTGGCAAATAAAATGTTGTGGTCAACCTTTGTTCATGGAGTTTGTTGTAGGCATTCTAGCCAAACTTCCGAATGCAAATACTTTAGGAATTTTGAAACAAGGGCAAAATATTACTTTGGTCTCTAGGAACTACCTGGACAATATAAGAGGTCAAGGTAATTTTATTTGCTAGTTTGAGTGTCTTCCTTGTTATGAACTTTGTTGGGACAAGTTTTGCATGTTGGTTTTCAACATAGCCAGGAATAATTTGTGTGTGGCTTAGCAATTACAAAGGATGCAATAATGCATGCATGCCATGATTCAAACGAGGACACAAAAGTGAAAATTTGGTACACAAATTTTGGGTTCACAGGTTTGGGCTGTTACAGCTTCATGGCGCCTTGGAGGCTGGATGTGCTTTTCCAGTCTTGTTAGAAGTGTTCCTCTGTATCTGGTTTGGAGAAGCACGAGCACCTCCTAACTCCTAAAGCAGTGAGCGTGACAAGCAAGGCTCAGGGGAAACCTGCTCAGATGGCGAATCGGAAGATCAGAGGAGAGATCAGGGAAAAACGGAAGGTGGTGGCCTGAATCAGTGAGGTGAATCGAGTTGTTGGTGTAGGGCGGCGAGGGGGGGAAAGCTGAGCAGAGCGGAGGGATCGAAAACTGGATTGGGAGATGAAACACAGCACAGATCCGAGAGGAAAAAGGGGGATTCAATTAGGAAAGGAAGATCGAAGCAAGAAATCAAAGGGATTTGGAAGAATCAAGAGGAGAGAGACGGCAAGACGCCAAACGCCACACGGGGACCTCCTTCCAGAAAACTCTGTTCCACCAACCTTTGCAACTTTGGCCTGGGCATGTTGTAGCTGTTCTTGCTCAACTATGGGTGTGCTATGTTGATGTGTTCTGTCAGTGTCTTGTAACCCAGTGGTTCCTGGTCCACCTAACCATGCTAAATACTTCATGTCGTTGTTCTGGATCTCCAGTACATCAAAGCTTGGTATTTTGTTTTGCAATTCCTGAACCTGTGGTTTAACTTTCAGGCCCTGTTTGGAACACAGGAAGTAAAAATGTAGGAATATGAAAAATTATGAATTGAAGTGTCATGTTTTCTAGATTTCTGTAGGAACTACAACCACAGGAAAAATTTCAAAGTGCCGTTTGGATGCCACGAAGGAAAAACATAGGTATGGCAGACACGGGGAAATGAAAACATGAGGTGAGAGCTTATGTTTGTTTTCCTCTAATATTCTAAATTTCAAAGGAATCTGAGATTTGTATTCCTTTGTTTTAAACGGTACCATAGGAAATTTTCCTATAGAAATCCTATCTCCAATATTACACAAATTTTCTTTGTTTCAAACAGGGCCTCAATCGATGGGTAAAAGATTCTTCTTTTACGTGGAAATGTGTCTTTTCATTAGCTCGGAAAATGGATTTATTAAATCCAAATGGTCAAAACACGATGTAAAGCCATGTATTGGATGGACGTATTTTTCGACACAATCCGGGTTTAAATTACGGCCCCATAACAAAACCGAAAAATACTGCTTTGTTGACCGTATTGGGCCAGAATAAATCGTTTCGCCAAATCGGTCTCCTTCGCCTCTCCGCTCCTTGCTTCGCCGCCGGCGGCTGTTCTACCACACTCCCGCCGTTCGTTTGAGGCATTACTCCCCTCCCCTCGCAAGAGTCGCCGTCGAAAGACCCGCCGCTTCGCCATGGACCGCGAGGCGCTCCGCATGGTGTGCTCGCCGGAGTTCTGGCGCATGGGCGTCCTCTGGACCCTCTCCCTCCTTTACTCCTACCTCCTTCTGTTCCTCCGCGGCCGGACCTCGACCTCTCGCCGCCGACGGGACTTAGGCGTCCGTGATGGCGGCGACGGCGGCCGTCCCATCTGCGTGGTCACAGGGGTAAGCGAGAACTGCCCTAGCACCTGCGTTTCCCGCGGTGACTAACGGTGCTCCCGTTGATGCTGTGTGCCTGCAGGCGACGTCGGGGCTCGGAAAGGCGGCAGCTGCCGCGCTGGCGCGGGAGGGCTACCACGTCGTGCTCGGTGAGTCGCCTGCATCTTGTGTTGCTTGTGCCTTGTGCGGGCATTTCGTCAAGCACCTGGTGCGCCTTCGTAGTCTGTCTCGTGCATATCGCCCAACTTGCCAAACACCCAGGTGCTAATTAGATTATGATGCTCCGGTGCTAGTTTGATAGTTTCCTTGCTACTCTGTGTGAAATATCGAGTCTATAGACGTTTATGCTCCCATTCTCCAGCAAAGCCCCATGACTGCAGAGTGTGTTCTTTCTTGAAAGCCGTCGGCGCCCATGTGCTTTTGATGAATCTTTAAACACTCGTGTCATGTTTCATGTTATAATTCACCAGCTAATCTTGCATCTAGAATTCGAAATTACATTCATTTTCTGTTTTTTCGTCAAATTAGTTCATCCTTGTCAGGGACTTCGTATTTTCGGACTAAAATGATTCAGATTATATTTTGTGTCAGCTGGACGATCAGCACAATTGCTATCTGAGGTATTGTTTGGAGCTCGGCGTTGGGTCTCTGTTTGCTATTGTGTGTCATTGTCATCACTGCTGCACTCTTTGTAAAACAGACTGCTCAAGAAATTCGAAGGCAGCAGCCAGATGCCTGTCTTGAAGCGTTTGAGTTGGACCTGTCATCCTACAAGTCAATTAAGAAGTTTGAGACTTCGCTGAATCAGTGGATTCGGGACTCAAATCTGGAGCCTTCAATTCAGCTTTTGATAAATAATGCTGGGATGCTTGCAAAATCGCATCGAGTTACCAAGGATGGGATTGACGAGTATGTGCTTCCCTTGAATTTTTTTCTTGCGAAAATAATCTGTGTACTTTAGACCACATGTTCTGTAAATATCAGCATTATGCTTTTTTTACGAGTCATTATGGTTTTTTAAATCTAGACAATTCTCTGAGTGAATGAATCTTTGCAAATTTCAGAATGATACAGACAAACTACATTGGTCCATTTATCCTAACCAACATTCTTTTACCACTGCTGAAAAACAGCCCGGTACCTCCTCGAGTGGTTAATCTAACATCTTTCACACACAGATGTGGTAAGTTTGAAGTCTTTTTATTGTAGATAGTACACGAACTATATGAACGCTCTCTCAGCCTAGGTTGAACAATTGTGGCATTGGTTTTGCTACATTATACAAATGTTTTGCGTGCATTAGTTTTCATCTATCTGATAGAGAATTGAGGGTTGCCCAGTTAGCTAGGTGTGTGAATCCATGCCTGGCCCACCTGCGTCCGTTTCCTGGACTTCACAGGGAGCTATTTCCTTCATAAAAAAGCCAAAGGGGCTAGTCCCTGTAAGTCTGGTTGTTTTTAGTTTGTATCTAGCTGTCGAACTATGTTGTCTGAGGATTTTTTCGTTGCGGTAACTCTACTGCCGAAATCATATTGACCACATTTTCCCCTGCTACATCTGTTTTAAATCTGGTACTTTATTTGTATAGTACCATCTGCTTAGCTTTGGCATTTGCTCTTGCAGCAGAACTTAGTTTCCACTCCAGATAGATGATACCACAATCGTACCAGTTTCCCTTTCTTTGACTGAAGTTTCTTTTTGGTTGATGCAAAATTTACACCTTCAGTGTCAGAAATTGACGTGTCCGAAGAGGCACTGCGGGGAGTGAAGTTTGGTCAGCGTTCAGTTGGGGGAAGTTACCCCTTAGCTTCTACTTATGAGTACACCAAGCGTATGTCTTGCTGCTTTAGTTTTCACTTCATGGAGCTCTTATCTAATAAATATATCGGCCTCATTTTTTCCTTTTGCAGTTTGTTTACTGATGTTCTCGTATGAACTTCATCGACAACTTGGCCTCTCTTCTGGCATCTCTGTCATGTATGTGCCAATCTTGTCTTGAGTTCCTTCCTTCCACTTGTTATTCATGCAGTCGCATTTGATTCCCATGATATGAGGTGTACCAGAGCTTCTCACCCATTGCCCACCAAGTAAACCTCTACTTAAACATGTCTGAGCTGAATGTCAAGTCATTACGGAGCATACTTAAATCATTGTTCAGTTATCTTTGCTATATAAGGATAGTTTCGAAGGTACGCCTAGGCGTACTCTCTCGAAAAAAAAGGATAGTTTCAAAGGGTCATCTTTATGTTACACTAAACTTTTTGCAACTGCATTCCATGATTCTATGCTACCTTGAGCTTTCCTAATAGTTTATTATTTGAAATTCGCTCATTCACATATTTTAAGTCTTACGTTTCGGTGCTACTAGGGCTGCTGACCCCGGTGTGGTAGAAACAGGCATCATGCGGGAGCTACCTCATTGCCTTTCTCGGTTCGCGTTCTTTGTTCTTCGCGTCATGAATCTCTTACAGCAGACAGATACTGGGGTTGGTGCTGTCCTTGACGCTGCCTTGGCACCGCCTGTAAGCTTCATGTCAAATCCTCGTAATGCTGCCATTTAGCAACGAAAAACAACGTATCGATATCCTACTACCAACCCTGAGTTTGAGTTGTGTTGCATGTTTATCTTGTGTGTTGCAGGAAGCATCTGGAAAGTACTTCTTTGGAGGGAGAGGAAGAACCCTCCAGTCCTGTGCGCTGTCGTATGACGTGGAGGTTGCCAAGAAGCTGTGGGCAGAATCTACAGCCTTGCTCCAGGAGCTGCAGCTCAAAGACCAGGAACTGAGAACTAGCTGAGCCAGCTTGTAAATTTGATATATGGTTACAAATTAGATGAATTTTGAAGCAAACCTAACCATGATCCCTCTATGAGAAGGTTGTTCACACAACATTCTTTCGCACCCTTTCTTCTTACCCGACGATTGTTTTGTAAGCAGAACTTGCTTTTATGAGTTCATACGCAAGAGAATAAATGAAAATCATGGGCAAGATTCTTTTTTTTTCCTTGAAACTTCATACTGTACTATTCTTTATTAGCATGTGTATCCGTTCTTGCAGAAGACTGCTGTTATGGGCTTGTGGAGTTCATGTTCCAAGCAAGGAGCACATAGGAATTGCTTTTGTGAAAGTAAGAGAATAGCATCTTGTTACTCCCTCTGTTCCACAATGTGCATTTTTAGCAAGCTAGTAGGAACATATGATTTGTTTGTACCCCCACCCAATCATGGGAGCTGCCAAAGCAAGGACGATCGACCACTGCTGATCCAACTGCTAGACTGATTCTTGTCGAGACGGTTAACATCATAGTTCAACAGCTGGTACGCCTCCACTGTATGCATACACATCCACAAACAGCATGTTTACACGCATACTTATTTCAGACGGCAATCTATTCTTCACTTCAAAAGTACATGAGATCACTCCCAGTATATAGAATCTAGGTCCCAACCAAAATTAACTGCAACTTCTTATCCACCGAACAAACACAGAACAGAAACGAATAGGTCCTCCAGTCCTACACTTGAGGTGTCTCAGCAGACCACGCACTCTGTTGCTCTCACCTGCAAAATTGGTCCAGTAAGCATCATGCTCGAGGGCGGCGGGTGCACGGGCCTTTGCTTCCATCAGTTGCTGGTGCTTGCCGGGCGGTAGTACTGGTAGTAGCCCAGCACCGCGAGCAGGGCGACGAGCACAGCAACCGCAGCCATTGCCGCAGCTGGGGTAGCCCATGACCAGTACGACTGGGCCTTCTTCCGCTTTAGGATCGCCTTTGGCAGCGGACCCTTGCTCTTGATAACACCACTTCTGGGGCGTACCCTCTCCTTTTGTTGTTTGTTCACTGTGATAGAAACTGGAGCCAAGTCATCCTCCGCTTGGGTTTCTGCTGCTTCATCAGACTTTGCGTCGTCAGTTGGCTCGTCGGTATCCCCAGTATTCTTCTTGGCCTTCTTCTCCTCTTTCTGAAAACGTTTGGTATCATGGTTAAGAGAGAGAGAGAGAGAGAGAGAGAGAGAGAGAGAGAGATGGTGGTGTGTCTACCTTAAGCTTCTTCTCAGCTTCCTTTTGAGCTCGGGCTGCGGCCTTCGCTGCTTGCTTCTCAGCCTGCTTCTTCTTCCTTTCCAAAGCAATTTTATTCTTCTCGATTTCCTCCTGTCTCTTGATCTCTTTTAGCTTTGCTACATCAACCTCTTTAGGCTTGGGCTTCTCCTTGGCAGGCTCAGCCTCATAGTCATCATCATCAACCACAGCAGCTTTTACCTTGGCAGATGCTTTTGCAAGGGGCTCATCTTTGGGAGTGACGGCTTGGGGAGGAGCAGCTTCCTTTGCTTGTTTCGAAGGCACTTTTGATGGGATAGGCTCCTGTACCACAGGTGCGGCTGGCTGCTGTGTTTCGATAAATATCGGCTTCTCATCAGGATTCCTCATCCGGCCATCTCGGGTCAGCTGCCGGCCATTGAGGGAGGTGAGGGTCCTCTTCTCATAGTCCTCTCTAAAGGCCTTGCTGCCGCACCATTGTGTCATGAACTTCTCAACCTACCAAAGCATATTAAACAATTAAGTATGGACATACAGAAGTCAATGGAAGATGTGAAGTTACAAGAGATGATTGTAGAAGCAAACCTCAGTCTTGTGGAGCTCTTGCAATTCTTCCACCTCATTCCTAGTAGAGTAATCCCTAGCTCTGTTCAGAACTGTGCGGTTTTGATGGAAGGATGCATTCTGATGAAGATGAAGGCAGCATTATCAAAAAAATAGTCCCCACATAAATATTAGAAAAAATTAGAAGAATTTGCTAACAGTGTGGTAGATGAGTACAGACTTGTTATATGTCAAGAAGTGACTAGAATGTCGAATGTTACATTAAAAGCAATAAGAAACTTCTCTAAATCACCTAATAAGGTTTCAACCCAAAGAACGAAATGCACATGTATGGATGCAGATAATTCATCTTATCAATGTGGCTGTGACAGATAGCATGAAGCTTAAAAAAAGGACGGCAGAACAAAGATAATTTCATCTTCAAGCTAGAGGGAAGGAAATTTAAGTGCTGTGCAGGCAAGGCACGAAAATGATGCCTCGCTGCATACACATTTAATGAGAACTGTAACACAAGTACACAACTATAGTACTCCTAATTAAAGAAATGGGATGGTCTCGAACTCTCAATAATATTACAAGAGCAAACATAATCATGAGCGGAGATGTTCAAGGTATGCTGACTTACGTTAACATCTCGTGCTTTTCTCAATTCATTCAATGCCTCATAAGACTTGTCCTTTCTGGCGGTGGCCACGTCTAAATCTTCTTGAAGCGCAGCAATCTCAGCATCAACAATCTTTAGCTCATCCTCCAGGACCTTAATCTTAGACCTGACTGCTTGCCGGTCTTTCTTTACACCATCAATGCCCTCCCCGATGATCTGAAGGTGAAGTTGTAATCAAAATGCTATCTTATTTTTTTTATTTAGGACGTAAATGCACAAAAAGTATGAAGTTGCAGCACAGAATACTTACTTTGACCTGATCCTGTATGGCGTCTCTTTCAACCACAGTATCTTGCAATTTAGCTCGCTTAGCAGCAGTGGACGAGACCTTTGATCTTGTTTTTTCAAGATTCTTAATCTCTTTGACCAACCGCTTCTCCTCGTCTAAGGGTATGCTCTCGTGAGCTATGCGGTGTTCCAATCTCTTGATCTAGGGAGAATGAATGGAGAAAACAGAAACATAAAATAAAAATACTGAATGAGAATAAGTTAAGTTATTAAAGGGTTGATCATACCTCATGCTCAAGCTCTTCGAGTGAAGAGCACAAACCTGCACTCTCCGCTCGCATATTATTATTTTCGTCACGGAACTTGCCTAAACGGTTTCTAAAAGGTTCCATCTCCTTCAATTTCTCATTAAAAGCTTCATTGTATTGCCTGTTCTCAGCACTCAACGGCTTAAGCTCCGAGATAATAGCGGAGCGCTCAGTCTGCAGAGGAAGTGTGCATTAAGTTACATCACCACACAATGATCGCCTAGTTGTCTAGGAACACATACATGAAAGGAATAGCACACACACTTGAAACTTCTAAGTCAAATGAGAAACTGAGAGAGGTAGATCGTAGTTCTATGAGAATGAGCTTTAAGAACAATACCTTCTTAGCCTTTATAGCCTCAAAAATCTTGGACCGAGCTTGAATCTTAGTTTGGAAATCCTTGTCAGCCTGCTCGAGTTTTGCTCTCAGCTTAGGGTCCTCAAATGAGCGGATCTTGACGAAGTAGTAGGTGTAAGTTTGCTTAGGTTCAGGCCACTCGTCCACTGCGTCCTTTGGAGGTGCCATGTCATTCGTGACATTTGGCACAGCTTTGGCATCATCTGAACCAAAAACAGCTGCTTCTTCACGTTCCTTTGCAGTCGCTCTACTTTCCGTGTCTTGGAAAAGGGCCACTTCTCCATCAGCTACTTTAACCTGCGCTGGTGCGGTTTCAGCTCCGACGACCTCCATTCCCATGTCCCTGCAGATAGATAGCACATAAACTATTATCAAAACTGGCAAAAACATAGCAATGATCTAACAGAAAATAGTGCAGTTTACTTGTCTATTTGCCTTTCTCATCCTCATAACATAGGGGGGGAAATAGTACAGTTTGTGAAGTGGCCTTGTGTACACTAAACCACTGGTCGTCAGGTACATGCAGGCCACTCACTACACTGCAGGCTACCATGACAACGGAGATTGCAAGACATTATCTGTTTATTATGGCGGTACTTTACTAAACCATGGTGAATGCTGGTACTTGGTGTTGCGTTCGTTTCTGGTGCGAAATCAAGGTTCAAAAAGACGCGCCTCGGAGGGCGCTTAAGCGCGCCTAGGCTCTAGGCGATAACAAAACGCCTAGCGCTTAATCACGCATAATTGCGCATAAGCGTGCTCTTTGGTCAGAAAAGCGCAAGGCAGTGGCAAAACGCATAATTACCGCCTAGCGCCTTCTTGAACTTCGTGCGAAATACATGCAATTCAGTAAAACCATGTTGACGTGTAATTTGAACTGAAAGACGCGAATCAGCATAATCATTGTCAATTCAAGGAGATGTTGGAATTAGCAAAGAAGGATAGTCCAAGTTGACATGCAATTTGAAATGAAAGACTGTCGATCAGCTTAGTCATTGTAAATTTAAGGAAATGTTGGACTTAGCAAATAGTAAGAGTGGTCCAAGTTGACATGTAATCGGAACTGAAAGAAGCCAATCAGCATAATCATTGTCAATTTAAGGAAGTGTTGGAGTGAGCAAACAAGAGTACGTAGTAGACTGGAAACCATAACTAGCCTCATGGGGTGCCAATACTAGCGTAATTAGCCGGGAATAGAAACACAAAGGCTAAGGTGATCAGATGGATAACTATTATCGGGCAAGCTCCTGCTTCACTTGTCATATACACCGCAATTTCTTCCGAGAGGCAAAAAGGGAAACACCTTTGTATTGATGACGACATGGGAAATAGTACTAGTGACATACTTTAGGTTACCCGATCTAGTCTTCATCAAACGATCCTAGGTTGCCTCCTGGAAACTCGATTTACCACACGCACGCCTTGCACTCTATTTCGCCGGAGAGGCTACGGGTACCAAACTATGAAACCGTACGAAGTCTGGTCACTAGTACGCAGTGCAGATCGCAGCGGTGATTCGGCTCACAGGCTGGACCAACGAAACACCAAACGGAACAGAGGAAAACGAGCACACACATAAGCCTGATTTAAACCCGTGGTGGTATCGGAGAATTCCGCATCGGAAGAGCAGCACCCAGCAGAGGATTCCGCCGCGGATACTCCACCACCCGGTCAACACACCCCAGGCGTGACTCACGAGGCGCCGCGGGATCCTCCTTCCAGCAATCGCGTCCCAATTCAGCCGAGTCCATTCGATCCAGATCTACTACGAGGCCAGCCGCTGCCGCGGCTCCCCACGCGCGCGCGCATCATCGCATTGCCCGATCCGCCAGCACCCGAGAGCGGGCACCGCGGACGGCAAACCAAGCATAACCCAGAATGGGAAGGAACAACACGCATCAATTCACACACACCGGATCACGGGAGGCGCTTCCGAGCACGGAGCGGATCGGAGCAGACGCGACGGAGAGAGTTCGAGCGCGGGAGCTCACCTGGGGACGGGCCGAGGGGGAATCGATGCGACCCACCGGGGCCGCGCGCGCTCCGATCTGGCGTTCGCGGCGGTGCCAAATCTGGAGGGCTGGGCGCGTGGGGTTTGGGCGGAACAGGAAGGGGAGGTGGGGTTATAAATGCGTACGGGAATGAATGGGTTTTCGTCTCCTATCTCTTCGATCGGAGATGGATCGCCGGTTTTTGTCTGGTTGCTATTGGCAGGAAATTACCGGTCCGTTTCCTCTTTCGCACCCGGCTCCAAGGGGAAATGCGACCCGACCCGACCCGAGGCGGCGCCGGTCAGCCCTAAGCTGGATGGATTTGGAAACGTGGATGAATGTGGGGCCACCTGGACGGACGGAGGATCGGATAGAGGTGGCCTGTTGGGAATTGGGAAGCGTCCATCATTCAGTGTCAGTCAGATCAGAATCAGATGGACTAGCTTGGATCAGTGGCGGCTCCAGGAAATGAACAATGGGTATTCCTCCCAAATTTGTTTTTTTGCTCTAAATGTACTATATGACCCAAACATCACAACACTAGCAATATATAGATAAAACAACACTAGCATAACAGTAATAGCAATATTTCAATTTATAAGCCCATAACGACATGAATACATAGTAACATAGGTAGTACCTTTTGATTGATACAGTGATGATATTCCATCTTACATATAAGCTTTGCGGTTGCCTTGTTGGAAGAGATTGATGACATCCTCATCCTTTACTTGCCTGAATAGCTCTCTCTCTCAACAAAAGTAATCATACAATGGTTCAAATAGTCATCACCCATTTTGTTCCTTTGCTTATTCTTCAGATAGCTCATTGAAGAGAATACCCTTTCAACATCCGCAGTGGCTACTGGCAGAATCAGTACCAACTTAAGAAGCTTGTAAACAATAGGATAGTATTCATGCTTCTTTGTCTTGACAAGCATAACTGAAAGCTCACACAGATTTTTTCAAGTTTTGAAACCTTTCATCTCCACGCACATTAGTAACATACATGTGTAGTTGCCATGAAAGTCTTGTCAGTTCATCACTTGTAAAATCAGAAGCATAAAACTTTCTAGCAAGCTTAACCAACTTCTCTTGATGACTGCTCGGGGAAGCTGGGGCGGGGCAGCCGCGGCGGCCTGGACGGGAGGAGGGGCGCGGGTCGGCGGGGGGCAGGGCGCCGCCGCCGCTGCGGCTCCGTCGCCTGCTCCGGGCTGCATCGCCGGCGGCGGGCGGCCGTGGCCTGGACGGGAGGAGGGGAGCGGAGCCGTCGGGCGTCGATGGGGATTGCGGAAAGAAGAGGCGAGGGGCCGAGGGCGCGTCCTGTCTGCCGTGCTGCGTGCGCCGTGCGCGTCGACGCGAGGAGAGGGCGAGAGAGGCAGCGTCGCGACTCGCAGCGAGCTGGGCCTGGCCTGTTTTTTTATATCTGGGCTGAAATATGTATACGTATTTTTTTGTGTGTCCAAATCTTGGGTATGCCTGTGAATACAGGGGCATACCCCCAGCGCCGCCCCTGGCTTGGATCCAGCGTCCGTTTCAGTGTTTTCACACACTACTTTTGGAGGGAGCCTGATATAGATCATGCGTCCAGTGAGGCCAACAAGACCGCACTACTTTTGTGTATGTGCTTATCTATAGCTTTGTCCACCACCAAAATCGTCCCGGATAACTCCACTATTTTCATGTCGCACGTCGAACCTCCTAGTATAGCATAGCATATTACTCAAGGTTGAATGTCCCACCTGGAGGCCGAGCAACATGTAGCTTGGATTTCAAAAAATGATTAAATCTACACTTTTGTGTTTTAAAAGATTCAAAATAAAAAAAATCTAGTGTAAAGATCTACCACTAGAAAGATTGTTATTATTTTGGCTCCACAAAAATAACAAATCTGACAAAAATTTCAAAATTCTGAAACTATGCACCGATCCAGATCTAATCATTTGTCATTTTTGCTCAAGCCATGGTCCAAGTTAAAATGCGTTTCATGTGAAGAACATCTCTCTTTGGTTTCATTCGATTTGCTTTTTTTCTCCCTTAGATAAAACGCCTATTGACGTATTGTGCGTGTCACTACTCTGTGGCAACTCAGCTCAGCTATCCGTTCAGTTCTCGAGGGAGAGGATCGAGCGCCACCGTGCCCCGAAGCGGGGATTTTTCCGCAGATCCATGACGCAGCAAAATGAGGGAAAGGCGATTCTGTTGCAGGCAAAGCTTTTGCACCACGTCACGTTCCCTTCGCTTCCTCTTTGATTCACGTCACGTTTCCTCTTTTCGAGTAGATTCATTCACTTCACGTTTCCTTCTCGGTTTGCTGTGCAAAATGGTCCTCCTGGTTCAGCGTCATAAAGGAAAGAAAAAATCACCTGAGGCCTCGTTCGTTTTTTTTAGAGAGTACGCAATTGCGTACCGTACCGTAATTTTATAGAAGGCAGAATTTTAATTACAAGACAGGCTCCGAATCGAAATCCAGAACCAGGGAAAAATCCACACCGAAAACAACTAGCCTACTCTCTCGCGACATCTATGGAAACACCCTCCTCTTGCCTGCTTATAGAACGCAGCAAGATGAGCTCCTCTATGATCAGTTCTGCAAGCCTTGCTGCCGAGAGCTAGAGCTGACGCCTAGGGTTGTTGAAGCACCACGCATTCCTGTTTTTCCATAGTGCATGGCAACCAGTGCAGATCAGGGCATCGAGTAGCTTCCTCTCTGAACTAGCACACCTACCTCTCACATGCAGCCACCAATCCTGCAGAGTATCCGTGGCAAGTGGAGCAATGTTGATGCCCAACACACTGCCCGCACGGAACCACACCTCCCTGGCATGAACACACTGCACCAGAATATGTTCTGCCGTGTCTTCCTCCTGCAGACATACAAAACAGGCACTAGTATGCTCCTGAAGTCCATGCCTCGCTCGATGGTCAGAAGTCCAGATCCGGTGTTGCACCGCTAGCCACACAAAGAGTTTGCTTTTTGGCGTCGCTATATTCTTCCAAATCAGTTCCGCAGGCTGAAACCTGGTTCTTCCTTGTAACAGCATCGCATACGTGGAGCTGGCTGTGTACTTGTTGGAGCGCGCCCAGGGCTAGCCGAAAATGTCCTGTGCTTCCAGATCGCGATCCACTCCTCTGATGGCTAGCCACAGCGCAAGAGCCTCGCGCACCCCTCTGTACGCTAGCGTTCCCGGGATGTCCAGGAGCCAGCTGTTCTCATGAGTTCCTTGTGCAACAGTCCGAGAATTCCGCACCCTCGTGTCCACTGTCCTGACCAGCCCCGGCGCCCAGTCCTTTGCTGCCTTGCCATTGATCCAGCGATCGCTCCAGAACAAGGTCCTCTGTCCATCTCCAACTGTGATGCGCACAAGGCTGTCGAAAACCGCTTTGGCCTTGGTATCCTTTAGTGGCGGTAGCCCCTGCCAAGGTCTGCTAGGTTCGGTTCTCCTGAGCCACTCCCATCTTGTTCGGAGGGCTAAACCCTGCAGGCGCAAATCTTTAATCCCCAAGCCTCCGAATTCCTGCGATGTGCAGATGTTGTCCAGGCCACCAGGCACTGACCTCCGGTTGCCCTATCCTTTGCAGACCAGAAAAAACCCAGGACTTCTCGAATTCCTCCAAAAGCCAGCATGGTGCATCCGCCACAAGCAGGTGGTGAATCGGACGTGCAGTCATCACCGCCTTGATAAGCGCAAGACGCCCCGGACGCGCGATCATCCCACGTTGCCACGCCGGCGCGATATTGCATGCCGCCTCCAACATTGGTTGCCACTGGTTCTTCGTGAGAGGTTTAAGCGCTAGTTGCAAACCCAAGTATTTGATCGGAAATTCAGCAATTGGGCATTGTAGAATCTCCTTAACCAATGCCTTTTCTGCCTCCCCACTCCGGATTAGGGTCGCCGACGTTTTCCTGTAATTCACGTGCAGACCCGTTGCCCGTCCAAAGACTGATAGCAGCTCTCTGACGGCGACAAGATCAGCGACGTCAGGCTTGATGAAGATGACCACATCGTCTGCGTAAATAGAAAGCCTCTGCACCGGTGTTGCGCGCCCAATCGGAGCTAGGAGACCGTGTTCCGAAGCTTTCAGAACCAGCAGGGTTACAACTTCCATTGCGAGAACAAAAAGTTGGGGGAGAGCGGATCCCCCTGCCGTAGGCCTCGAGCGTGTGCAATCCTCCTCCCAGGGACACCATTGACCGATACCCTGGTGCTGGCAGATCTGAAACAAATCGCCAGCCATCGCAAGAAAATCTCCGGGAAACCTAGGGCTCTCAAAACCTCAAACAAGAATGCCCAAGAGAGGGAATCGAATGCCCGGGAGATATCCAACTTGAGAAGCACACCTGCTTCCCTTCTTCCATGGGATTGAATCCAAGTATGGAATTGATCTAGGCAGGGTGGCAGGGATTGGGTTGACCCCGTCCCGATTAATGGGATTAATCTATGTTAACCCCTCAAATACATGTCAGCATCTTCGCGTCACTGGTCACCCTCAACCTCTCTCGCGCGCACTGAGGATATTTTTCTAGAGGTCAAGCGGGAGAATTATTTTCCGGACAGAGTCTAAATAAACTGGATAGGTTGTTCTGGACCGAAACCCCGTCAGGGCCTAGACGAAGACTACATATTTGTTGATCTGGAAAAAATTATCTCGTCGGGATGGGCGGCTGGGATCGGGTCACAATCCAGACCGATCCATGCCTCCAAGGGATTAAACGAACGAGGCATCAAGGAGAAAGAAGCTTGGCTTTAAACCATGTTTAGGGCTCGTAATTTGGCATTAAAGTATTATGAGAATACAATGGTTTATAAAAAAATGAAGTTAAATGCTTGAGGTGTTTGGATGCAATGAATAATGTGGTTTCAAAACTGAAATAATATTTTTTTTTCAAAATTAAGAAACTGAAGTATTCATCCGTCTGACATTCAAATCTTTTTGTCAATACTGTAGTTTTAAGAAAAATGAGCTCCCAAACAAAGCCTTAGTCCCCTACACAGTCTTAAATTCGAATCTAACTAATTACTAATACTGCATTTAACTCAATATTTTAAAAAACTCTATGACTATCTAATCTAAAAGAATAAAGAAAGAAGAACATGGCTAGTTGTACACTCATGTTATGTTTGTTTATACTACTCCCTCCAGTTCGGTTTGTTGGGCGCGCAGGTCTAGAAAATAATTTGGCTAGGATATGGCTTAGTATAATTAATGCCGAGATTTATTTGGGACCTTAAATGGGCGCATGCGAGAAGTGTGCACCTCCGTGGAAAACCACGGTACCTTATCTGGTAGTTGGTCCGGAAGTACCGAACCTCGGTTGTACCGGTCCTAGGTGGGTTGTACAAGCTTACAAGTTTCAACACATAACAGTTGGATTTGAGGGCACATATAAAAATGTTTCCTTCTTCCCCAACAAGTAAGCACGACTTCTATTCTCTGTCCTCCATTGTTTCAAAGATTTTGAAACAATCGAGATCTCCCACTCCTTGGCTCCATTCTTGTTGAATCTTCGAGGTGATACATGATATCCAAATATAGGGTTACACCAATTTTATTTCCCCTTTTATCCTTGGAGGATTTTGTTACTCTTGAGTTTCTTGAAACCCTGGACGATAGTGGTTGTCTTGGAGCTTGGCCTTGGTGGTAATTAACAAGCTCTGGGTTATTGCTGGTTGTCTTCGATTAAGTTGTAGATATTGTCCCAACCTTGTTTGTAAAGGTTCTGGTTGCGAACTTCAAGGTCAACACTTAGTGCATCATGAAACTCCGCCATGGTGGAGGCACGAGAAGAATAAGGTGAGTCTTGGTGGCTATTGGGGATCATTATGGGTATCAATATTCCGTTGCATACACCACTCAACAAAATTGCGAAGTTGAGCTCTCCGTATAACTTTTGGGCTGAAGTTGTCAACACCACATGACATGCAACCAACCGGTTATATCTCAGCAAGCTCTTGAACAAAACTCTATGTGAAATACTTCTTGGCAAGAAGTCAAATCCCTCATACTTCCGGATTTTGGTTGTAAGAGTTTCATCCTTAAGAAAGGTTCTCGTTCGTGTAAATTTGAACCTAGATCATGTGAGGGTATCTTTGTTCGATATGCCGCAAACTCTCACACGTATAAATTCTACAACAAATCCACCGGACAATTTGAAGAATCTAGTAGCGTGAAGTTTGACGATGACGAGTATAATGGCTCACAAGCGGAGGAAGTTGATCCTAATTTTGTATGTGATGCAGTTCCCCATGTTGCCATAGGAAGAATGGTAACTGGAGAAATCCGTCCCATTGAGAAATCTCTTGTGGCAGAAGGGGAGGACAAATTTGATACTTCAAATTTTAAAAACAATGTTCGCTCGCTTTTTATTATCGATCATACATACTTCATATGTGATCACATAATCTATAGTTGAAACATAGCCTAATTTACAAAATTATACGCAAATAAAGCACTCGTGAATACATAGTGGGGATCTTAAACAAATGGGCCACCGGGATACTTCACCGAGGCCATCTAGGAGGCGACACCGACGACCTCAGTCGTTGTTGTCGTTGTAGTCCATGTCCATGAACTGGCCGAGGAGGGATCGGCATGCGGCTTCCTCCACCTGTCGCTCGAGCTCCTATGCGTCTCGACGCCACTCCGCTCGGAGACGCTCGTCTATAACGACAGAGCGCTCGAGCGGGTCATGAGCTCCATCATATCCCTTTTATCACACGACGTCGGTCAGCCCTGCCCCCGTGTCGAAGTCGTAGCGAGCGGAGACTTACCCACCAACCTCCTCTTCCACTCTGCAGGCGCGACCTCGTAGCCATAGCTTGCATGGCGGCCCGCTAGCTGTCGCCCTCATTGCTGCACCGCGACCATCCACGCTCGGGTGGGAGGCGACTATTACTTCACGGGGCTTCGACCATCTTCCACAGCCAGGCTCATGAAGTGGGGTTGCAACGAGGGAGAGCGTCGCATAATCGCTCGCTGCCGCTTTGGTGAGCGACATCGACCATCTGCGTGCTCTCTTCGTGTCCATTTTGGCAGCGGCGGGGGAGGGGGAGGGGGAGGGGGAGGAGTAAATCGGGAGACGGGCTACCCGAATCCGCCGGTAGATTGGTGATGGGTGGCCGGAGTCAAAGGCGTTCGAGGACGAGAAGAAGCGGAAAAACAGAAAGTGGTTTGTAGGATATTGCAAATCCATCCCCGAAACCATAGATCTACAACTTCGTGGGTTGATTTAGGGCTTTCCGTAAAAAGTATGTACCATGCGGATGTGAGAGCATGAGCCTTCGTAAAAATGCCTCCAATTTGTAAAAACTGCAATTTTAACAATCTGGACAAAAAAAGATGCTCCAAGAGCATTTGTATGAGTGGCCCCACTCAAAAAGATATGAAGCTTGCTAAAATTTAGCTCTCACTTGGCAAATATGCAAATCTAAAATCAAAATATAGCAATTGCTAAAAAGTGCCCCTTGTATCCCTTTGTCCCATTTGTATGTGGCCCGTGCCGCCTTCCGGTTTTCATATGCTAGTGACTTGATTGCTATATTTCATTGGAAGGACTTTGGAGCATTTTTTTTGGTTGCTAAACCTTCTCTCTTTTCTTACTATATCTGATATATATGCAAATAAAAATAGCAATGGTTTTCGAGATTCTCAATGGAATCGTTGTTTGGTCCATAAGTATTAGTTTGACTTTTGTGGTTCGGACCAATAAGGCCTTTTATGGTATTCATGTTATATATGGATTAAGTAAGGATAACCCCATAGGGATTGGTGAAACTCCCATCTTTAACCAATCACACCAAATTACTACTCCCTCCGTTTCTAAATGTATATATCTCCAATATAATAGGTATGATTTTTTTGAAACACAAACTCATAGTGTACTGATTACTGAGGAAAATATTAGAGTTTGAAAAATTCTATAAAAATAGGGATAAAACAGACTATATACTCTAAAACCAGACATGTTTTTTGTGATAGGTGGAGATTTAGAATTAGGCTGGGATAATTCCACCAATCCAAAAATAGGATCGCTAGAGTTTCTCTTAGGGTGCGAGACCAAAAAAAAAAAAAGCGAGACCCTACTGATTAAACGATTATGAACTGGGATGAGCCAAAGACGATTTCACCTGCTGGACACGTATCACAACGAAGTACGTAACCTGGTCCTGAAGGCGTTCTGATGGTGTCATTGTTACACGTGGTGCTGGGAGTCAGGCCGGAAAACCTTCCAGAGGGAGCCGCGCCACCGGCGAGGTGGCCGTGTCCTCTTCCCCACTCCAAACAATGGCGCGCCGCCGCGTGCTCCTCTTCCTCAAGCCCTTCGACGTCTACCCTCCGCGCCCGCTCGCCGGCGCCTCCCTCCCCACCTTCCCGCCGCCGCCTCCGCCGCCGCGCGCCGCAAACCCCAAGGTCAGCACCTCTCTCGCTCACCCTCTCCGTTTCGAGAAACATTGGTTCCGCTGGTGGTTCACGGTTGTCGATGGGACTGGCGGGGTCCCGATGGACTCCCGAGTCACCGTGCTCCGACCGACTGTTAGGTTTAAAATGGTGGTGGAGTGGATTTCACCTCGTCGCGCAGGAATTGTAGATAGACGATAGCAGGAGGATGCACGCTTCTCTGTTTCAGTGACAGTGACTGCGGTGATCCCCTGTTGTGTGTGCGCGCCTTTGGCGTCAGAAAGTAGTCGGCCGTATGATTTTTTCGTCTTCGTCGTAGCACGAGCACACCGGGTGTTTGTTGAAATGCTTGTGTAGAGCATGGGCTCTGGCTGGTGACTAGTGCTATAGGAACACTGTACCTTGTACTGGTGGGAACCAACAGCAATCCTTCCTTGGCCGCAATGGGAACTTCCAGTTGGATTTTAGCCTAACTTACTGAATACTACCGGGAAAGTTGCATACCTAGCTGAATTTTGCCGAGTTTCATCTCCTGCTTTCTCGCTGCATAACCATTTTTACTGACATGGATTAAGGTTTCGGTGTCTCTTATCGCGAATCTGATGCCTTGTTGCAGATCTTAAGTTATCTGGATGACAGATGCAGGGTTCACAAGGACACAATCGATCTCTGTAAGAGTGTACTAGGGCGCAAGCCCCTTGACTGGATCTCGGTGCAGCGAAATCATTTGTCAAATCCAATACGTGATGTGGATCTTGTGATTACTGTTGGTGGTGATGGCACACTTTTACGGGCTAGCCATTTTTTGGATAGCTCGATTCCCATTTTAGGCGTTAATTCGGATCCTACTTGTTCTGATGAGGTTAGTTCTTTGGATTATTGGCAATAATCATCAATTGAAAACCAATCACAGTAGCGATGCTTGTTGACTATCATCTACAGATGTTCTTCTTTGCATGCTTCTAAGCAGACTAATAGTTATACATGTGCTTGCTACGTATATTTATGGTTTTGTAACTTCATGCAGGTTGATGAGTTAACTGACGAATTTGATGCAAGAAGAAGCACAGGATATCTGTGCGCAGCTACTGCCAGAAACTTTGAGCAGGTATGTTGTTGTTTTCTAAGTATTGTTGCTCGAGGAACTTAGTTCATTTTTTTTTGCCGAAATTCACATTAGCATGATTTCCGTTATAGCATCAGAATATTTCATTTTTTCTTGAATATTCCTGTTCCCCTCAACATTACATTTTCTCAGATACTTGATGCAACCCTTGCTGGTAGTAGACATCATTCAGAGCTGTCAAGAATATCCGTCAAACTTAATGGATCCCAGTTACCAACTTATGCCCTGAATGATATATTGGTGTCACACCCCTGTCCAGCAAGTGTATCACGCTTCTCATTAAGGTACTGTTTTTAGCCTCTCCGTTAAAGATCATGCTTTTCTTCTGTCAATTATGACTGGTATTACCATTTCAGGAAAAGAAGCAACATGGAGACCTCATGTTTAATTAATTCTAGATCAAGCGGTCTCAGGGTCTCAACAGCTACTGGATCAACTGCTGCCATGCTATCAGCAGGAGGATTCATCATGCCAATATCAAGTCGTGAGCTTCAGTATATGATAAGGGAGCCCATTTCACCAACAGATGCCGATAAACCACTGCTACATGGGTTAGTTAAGCAAGATCAACACATGCTTGTTGTGTGGTACAATCAAGAGGGTGCTGTGTATATTGATGGTTCGCACGTAACACATTCCATCCAGCATGGGGATACACTTGAGATCTCCTCAGATGCTCCAATCTTAAAAGTTATTTTGCCAGAATATCTGTTAAATCAGGCATCTTTATAATGAAATAACAGTATCACAGTTGTGATGTTTGATTGCTTATTGATCTGGCACGCTGTTTGATGTGAGGTGAGTTCTTGAGTGCTTATAAACTAATGTACATCTTTATATTGTGACGTGGAGTTAATTTGTGCTACCAAATGGAAAGTAGATGTTGATTTTGTAGTTTGCTCTCTTGGAAGCAAAATCATAAGCAAGGTCAGACCGTGAGAGTTTAGAGATAGACTTGTGTTATGTCAACATCTTAATAATCTTAGCAGTTCAGCAGTTCTGAAGCAGAGATTACTCACATCCGTAGCAGGTCAGGTGTTTGTACGTTAGTATCTACATTGTACTGCTAGCATAGACATACTGGCCTTGCCCTAGTGGTTCTTACATGTGTACAGACCTGAAACACATCTAACATTCAAGTCACTAAAGGTCCCAGACTACCATCGACATCTAAAGATGATGAGTCACTGGTGTTATTGCAAGATGCCTGTGCCGTCATGCTCTGGCTCTCACTTGGGTTTTCCCAGAAGTTTCTGCGTAGACCACTTGAGCTCAGGCTGTTTGCAGCAAGGCTGAGGTCTGATAGCAAGGGTTGCAAGGGGGTATGGCCCTCGAGCAGGCTTACAACGCTGGACATCTTTGGTCTGAGCGTCGGTGCTGCGTTGGTGCATAAGAGGGCAACATTCAGCATGAGGAGTGCCTCTTCTGTTGAGTAATTGGATCCTAGATCTGGATCTACCAGCTCCAGGAGAGTTCCTCTCTCATGTAAAACACAGGCCTGGAACACATATACGAGATGCAGTTAGCCTCTTGCTTCAAGCTTTCAAGGTATGTACATGAGAATAAAGCATGAACTGTCAGAGTTTAACATTTTGTTTCACTATAGCTTAACTACCTACGTGGAAAAAAAATTAAAGTTCCCTGAACTATTCTTTCAGTTGATAACCTTATTTTCTTTCCCTAGAGGTAAAAATTATGAAATTCAACAATTTGGGGTTAGCAAACTAGTATGCCAGTTTATGAGTTAATTACTTAATTGTACTCTATTAATGCGAACTGATTTTGAAAGCATAAAGATGCCATTATCTGATGTGAGCATCCATTCCTCTACATGATGACCAAATTTGTTTGTTAGAATTTTGATTTGGATGGTTAAATCCATCTATATCTAAAAGAAGTTTGGGTAGATTGTGTATGTCTCGAGGAGACGTTTGGGTGTAAGAGACGCCCTGACAATGTGGCTAATTATTTTTTCTTTGCACAATATTTGTTGAGACTCGGAGACACGTATTAATTACTTTGGATGCGAGGTGACCATATATCCAAGTCTCGATTCAGTATGGTCCATATAACTGTGAATTGTGGCAAAGGTTTAGAAGTTACCCAATCAAGAAGATAAACAAAATCTTCCTTTGGCCTGTAGTTTGTGTTACTTTTTCCACTAACAATTTCCAAAGCAACAACCCCAAAACTGTAAACATCAGCTTTGTCTGTCAAATAACCACGCATTGCATACTCAGGAGCCATGTATCCACTGCAAGAATAATATTAGTGATCAGATCAGCTGTGAATTGGGCAGTCAAATTAAATTACATAGAAAGGTATGAGAAAAGTAATCTCTTTCCGTAGTTCTTCGAATGAAAATTAATACTTAATATTTTTTAAGCATCTCAATTCGTGGAAATTGTTAATCTAGAGTTTGTCATGTTTTTCTGTCATTTATGTCTGCATGCAGGAAAGCACCAACAGGTGCTACATCTATGTGGGTTTCTGACTAACTTAGCTGATGTTAAGTTTTATCTATCTGAGTGTTATGTATTTTTGCCTGAGGTAAATGTTATTGTTCATACTTCACTGCCACTTTTGCTTTTAACTGCCTTTTCCTTATTAAGTCTTTTTTGTTAAAGATCAGTGAATTTGTGGATAGAATTTTACATTTAGGAAAAAAGGTATGGAACTGGAAACGCTTACATAGTGCCAGCTACTTTCGTGCTTATGTGGGTGTGACCATCTTCATTAAGCTTTGCTAGACCAAAATCTGAGATCTTGGCATCCAAATCTTTGTCAAGCAATATATTACTAGCCTTGATATCTCGGTGCACAATCCTTATTGCAGACTCCTCATGCAGATATACTAGACCCCTTGCTATTCCCAGGCAAATCTTATGTCTTGTCGGCCAGTCCAGTGTCAGTCTATATTGTTCAACTGGACCCCACAACAGAAATTGTTCATTAGTCCTAACATGCAACACTAGTTAAGAGGAAAACCAAGAAATATAGGAAGTACGATTACCAAAGAGAGCACGTGCAAGGCAATTATTTTCCATGTACTCGTAAACTAACGAGAGCTGGTTTCCTTCACTACAGCAGCCGTACAGCTTGACAAGGTTTGGATGCTGGAGTGCAGATATCATGCCTATTTCATTCACAAATTCACGATTCCCTTGTCTGGACTTTGATGATAGCTGTTTGACAGCAATAGTGGTGCCATCGGACAACAAACCCTGCTAGCACAGCCAGTGTTCTGTTATAAGAATCGTGTACTTAAACTTGACTTTGTAGGATTTAAGCATGGGACACAGTGAAGACTGACCTTGTAAACAGAACCAAAACCACCTTCACCAATCTTGTTGGCTGGATCGAAGTTCCTAGTTGCTGCTTTGATTTGTCTCAAGGTAAAGGAGCCAATTTGGAGGTCGAGTGCTCGGAGATCTGATGGAAGTTATCATATGGTCAGAATATTCAGAAGGTACAGTTGAAGCTTATGATTTACACTAGCTTTATATCGCTACACAGTAGTCATCTTGCTGTTGCTAATTCTGCCTAGAAGTGGAAAGTAGAGAGATGCTATAGATGTCGTGCACATGAACGGTGAAGCAAAGTGAAAGATAGGCACCAGGTTGTCATCTAAGGTATAAATAGAAAAACGTTGATTAAGAAAAAATTATAGCACCTTGATGCATCAAGCTCTTCCGTCGCTGCCTAACCCAGTAAATGCCAACAGCAAGAGCAGTGAATATTGCAACAATTGGGGTTCCAACCAGCAAAGCTTTAGATGTCCTTGAAGTCTTTGTGCTACCACCGGTTTGGGGAGGCTCAACAGCTAAAGGTTGAAAATCTGAGAAGCCATGAACACACATAAACCAAAATCACCAGATTGTTAAGGAATAGTATATTTTATCATTCAAAACTGTAAAGCAAAAAACCAGAGGATGCCCCCATGTGCTGTTCGTTGTTCGATGATGTACCCTTGTTCACAGTGATTAGTGGAGCACATTGTGCAAATCGTTGAAATTCATTTGTTAAAATGACATACTTGGAGTTACTGATATTGCAGATATTAGAGGGCCGTAAAATCCTCTATATGGAATGCCTGTTGTCCCTCTTCCTGCCCAATAAAATTGAATCTCTAATGTATGATTTCTGACATATGTTTCGAAAGTCTTGATAACTAGCTTCCCTGCCCCAGCAGCAGATTGATCGATGTCAAAATTCTCTAGCACCATTTTTCCCTAGAATCGTAGAATATCTCGTTAGTATCACAGGAGCTAACAAGATGCAATTATTATTAAATGGAAATGATCGAATATGTGCCTATCGAGTCATACCTGTATGAACACATTGAATTTTCGTTTTCCAAGGCTGCAATATGTGCTGTCATTTGTGAATACAATTTCGGCAAAATGGAGCTTCACTGTGTAGCTCCCATTATGCATGCAAAGTCCATAATATGTGAGTGAAAGAGGAGAAAGGCGTGCTCTTGCATACAACTCTGAGTTGAGCATGGTCAATTTTGATGTGCTTGACGCGATATAGTTGTCATCATTGATGTTGTCGTCCATGAAATTTCCAGTGCTGCTGAATGCCCAGTTTGAGTCTGGGCTTACATACAGCACGGATGCACCTTTTGCTACTGTGTCAGCTTCATATTTTACTCCATTGATGATTGCTGCTTTGTCACCACAATTGATATGCAAGGAGGATCTGTCTGTGAAAATGCATAGAAAGTATTAATTATGTGCAGTTCAATGGTAAATTAGGAATCAAAAGAACTACACTGTTTGGCTTGTGTGCTTAAAACCAATTGAAATTCGCACAAGAACTAATTACATCCTTGTGAGCTGTCTTGTTGCTTGTGTTTCTTTAGAGTTTATCCTGATGGTTCTGTAATCTAGGAATACCAATTAGTAACTTAACTTACATTGTCCATTAGAAGCAGCACATGGGAAGTTCTTCTTCAAGCATGGCTGGACATTATTTCTGCACAAAAGGTAGAATGACCCAGAGTAAAAGAAGATATTGTTATGTCCAGACTTGTCTTTTGGTCTAAATCTCTTTAATCTTTTAAGCAACAAGATAAAGAATCTTACAAACTGTTCATTTCAGGTGAATAGCTCTCCACCAGATTGCTGCAAATTTAAGAGTCACAGAAACTATTTAATTATTTCTGGAAGTGGTGTAAATGACACAAAAATCTTAGGATTGTGATATAGCTTTCTTACGCGCCCCCTTGAAGGCATTGAGTAGGACCTGAGCTCCCCATGGTGAAGTTATTAAAAGATATGTCCCTGCATTTGATAATTTAATGGTATATTTAATTTACCAACTACCAAGCAAATATTTTGAGTTTAGATTGCTAGGTTCAATCATAACACTGCGCCACTACCAGTCATATTACATTCTCTTAAGTTCGAAGCCTCATGTACGTACATGCATAGAGTAATTTTCTTACGTAGCCAACACAGTTATTTAACAGACGGAGAAGATAGAGGCATGTCTGAACATTTTGTGAGGAAATGCTAACTGCACACGCCGTGATAAAGAAAAGTACTTATATGATTTCTTTGGTCATGAATGAATTGAGCATTAACAACCTAATAGCACTTTACGTCTTAGATATGCTAACTCATATGGTTCTGAACTTTTATGACAGCTTTTAGGAGATCAGGAAAAGGAAAAAATGTGATAGCACTTCAAGGATATTTGTAGGTAGCATGTAAGAATGATGCTTCTTTCGAGTGTGCATGTACAGATGAACTTACGCAACGCTGTTCCTTTGCAACAACCATCCAGGTATGTTCCCAGTGAGTGAATTTCCAGTTAGATATCTGCAAGATAGTTTTTGTTGAGGTGCATTCATAGCCTAATGAAATGGCACGTCTATTTCAGTCTGTCATAAATGCCACAACTTACATGTAATCTACGCTTCCCATGTTAGTAAAAGAATCTGGTATTTTTCCAGTCAGTTTATTAAAGCTTAGATCCCTGCATAGATAAGATGGCATTGGTGATAAAAATATGTGAATAAAGAATACATTTAGCACTGACATGATGCATTTATCTACATGGAACCGACATGATGAACTTACAGATGCTTAAGATTTTCCATGTCTCCAATGTATGATGGGATACTCCCACTGATCGAGCAGTTCCTAAGCACCCTACATATAAATAGTCCATATTAAAACCTATACACGAAAAGCTAAAAAGCTTCAGCAGATCCTAAACTTACAATTTATTCATCGATTGCATTCCACTTAAATCAGGGAAAGCTGATCCACTGCCTCTCAGATCACTAATCCTCCTGGTTAAAAAAGATAAATAAGGATTTACCACTAGTCTAATAAATTGCATCGTGCAGCTAGAATTATGAGAATTTCAAACATTTGCCATCATACAGATCAGAAAGGTTTGTCAATTTGGACAAGCCCAAGGGAATAGGCCCTTCCAACAAAGATCCTTCGATTTGTCTGCATGCATCAAGAGGGATCGCCTTAGATAAACAGTATACTTGTGGTATCTGTGGATTCGAAATCTGTTTTGTCATGAACTCACTACTTACAACTTTTCAAGCTTTGTCAATTTACCCAAGAACTCGGGGATTCTTCCAGATAAATTGGTTCCAGAAATCCTTCTGTTACAAATTTCAATAGTTAAACATTACAAAATGAGTCCGCAGAGCACAACAGGTAATAAGAAAGATCACAGTATCCTTACAAGTCAGTTAAATTGGTCAGCAAGGAAAGAGCAGCTGGCAGGGGTCCGGTGAACTCGTTGGTTGATATTATCCTGTGTGACGATCAGTTTATAGGTCATAAGGAACTATATTCACCAAACTACCAGCAACTCTGTATGTCGTGTGTAAACAAAGCAAAATACTCACAGCTTGTCAATTTGAGTGAGTTGTCCAATTTCAGGTGGGATTAGCCCATGAAACTCATTTCCTTCAATGCTCCTTTCAGATTAAATTCCAGATTATAGTTAGAAAAGAGAATTCAAAAGTAGTGAATCGAAACCACTTTCACCAAATTTCTTACTTACAGGTTAGTCAAGGTTGTGATCCTCGTAAGAACCATGGGAAAAGGCCCTGACAATCTGTTTCCCATTAGTGACCTGCAGGACTTTGGCATGTACAGATCAATGACATGCTGCATAATTCTGTTCTACTACACACTTCCATTTTTTTTAGAATTATGCATTTTGTGCGGCTTAACATGAGGAGATAATTGAAGTTTAATCACAGGGAATAAGTAGAAATTTGATTGATAAAATGTATTTCACATTATTGCATGTTTGCTCCATGTACTTTTTCTGCTGAAGTACATCATAATCTTGTTAACATTGTATTCCCTCCGTTTGAAAATATCAAGCCTGTAGTTTTTGCGACCTTCTTTCCAAACATAAGACATGCATGTAGAATGGATGTTTTTTTTTCTCCTTTGCCCTCATTTATCGATAATCCGCCTTGCTGTTCATGGCTAAACCAGCATACTAACTTCTCTCTTTTAATCAGAATATAGCAACATCAAGGCTAACATGGTCATTTCCCTCTACTATTGGTGGCTTTGTTAATATACTTTTTGACAATAAGCTCCATGCTTTACCAAACCATACCTTGTAAAGTGAAACGAAAGGAGTATGAACTAACTTAGTAGATTAATATACTTTTCCAGAATAAGTTCCATGCTATACCAAACAATAGTGTTAAATATGATTCGTACATTACTATGCTGCAATCCGAGTTTCTGCAATGCAGTTCTACAGTCATTCTGGGTGCAGTTATTTTTCTACAGCCATGTTTGCCCATCCAAGGAACATCCAGTTACTGAAATCCAACACGGTCATATGCTATGATCCTCTTCTCATCAGAAAGTCACATCTCTTTTGTCTTGCATTAAGGGCATTTCGATGGATCTTATGTCGGCCTGGTTAGAATACTAGGAATTCGACATTGCATTGACAAGGCAGCAACATGGAAAATACGGCTTATTGCCTAACTTCTTATTCTCCATGGATTCATCCTGAACTATTTCTGTACTGCTAAAAAGCTTGGAAGAACTGTACAAAAGATGCTAAAAAGTTTGAAAAAAGTGCTTGTGAGCAGCCTAATTTGTTGCTATCTGAGATGCTTTGCATGCCGACGCTCCAGTCATGCTCCGTAGATAAGATCGGGACTGATTTCACCAATTCCACCCAGAATATAAACCTTTCTAGTAGCATGTTGTTCTTAGATTCCAAATAGCTCCATATGCTACGTTTTGTTGTACTACTCAAAGATAACAGTAGGGTAAAGTGAAGGGTAGGGCCACTCACAGTCCCTGCAACCTCATCCGGGCCCACTGGTCAGGCACTGCACCATGGAACAAGCTCCTACTTAGGTCTCTGCAACATTAGAATATGGAATTATGGTGTCAATGTTCTCTTAATAAACAAGCTTAATTTTATGGGTCAGATTAGTTTGACTTGACATGTCCCCGCAAAAAAAAACTTAAGTTTGACTTGCTATGTGTTACTTACGGCTGAATGAGATTTGGGAGGTCACCAAAGTCTGGTGGGAGCTGGGCGGAGAAGTTCTGCCCCTTGAGGATTCTGCAAAATGATCCATCCGAGCAGCGCAAAAGGAAGCACATGTTTAAAAAGAGCACAAAAAATGTGACAACATGATATGCTGAGTTCTACTCTAGGAAGATCAATTTTGCAGTCGTAAGGTATTGTGGCAACACAGGTAACCCCTAATTATATTGCATAGAAGAAGATGAGTAGAGACGAGGAGTCATGCGTGCATACATGTCAGTGACATGGCATATCGTCTTGTTGTAGAAGGAGCAGTCACACTCCAGGCCGCCGGAGCCGCATGGATTAGCAGAGAAGTTCCAATGTGATATTCCAATCTTTGCCGCAATCCGGCGAAGGGCGCGCCCTGTGAAAAATACAAAAAAGGAGAAAGGAAATCAAGAACAGAAAAACACAATTTCTAGTTGCAAAAGGGTGCGCAATCCTCTGGAGGACAACTAAGTTTTCTGTTGTTTAGAGATTATTGCATATATCTTGAACTAAAGCGAGATATTAATTCCTTGTTGCAGTTCTCAGCTAGTTCAACACTCCCAACCAAAGAGGACCCAAATGGGAGAAGCAAAAAAGACCAAGCAAAGGGGGGAAGAAGAAAGAGGAGAAAAATCAAGCCTTGCAAGCAAAACGCATGCTCTGCGCATCAGAGTCATCTCTCTCTAACCAGTGAACCAAAGACAGAAGAGAAGAAAAGAAAGCACCAGATAGATGGCAGAGACCAATGAACTGCATACAGCTGCTAAGCATACATACCTTCAGCAGGGAAGAGCCTAGGAGGGAGGGCATCAGCTGCCTTAACCCGTGAAGAGCCACGGACCTCAGCAACAGCAAACAAGGCAAGGAAGAACACCAAGAACAGCACTCTCCAGCCGCATGGCAACCTCCATTCCCCCATCCCTCCAGTCGAAGCTCTTCCAAGTGGAGCACAATGGCAGTGGGGACTGGAGAGGCTCGAGAGGAGTGAGTGACTTGGCTTTCTAGGCAAAAACCAAAGCACTTATTCCCCTAAAAAAAACGACTACTTTGAGGATCTTCTCCGCGAAGATTTGCCCCCTCAGTCTCATGTACTGTGCCTAATTGCCTGTATTGTTGCGACCTGAGACGC
This sequence comes from Poa pratensis, assembly GCA_947311845.1. Classification (NCBI taxonomy): domain Eukaryota; kingdom Viridiplantae; phylum Streptophyta; class Magnoliopsida; order Poales; family Poaceae; genus Poa; species Poa pratensis. The sequence goes on from CAMZMU010000084.1 coordinate 27,399,178, forward strand.
TGTTTGGTACTGTGCGTCTGTGCCTCGCGCCAGTACCTGGACCCGCTAGCTGTAAAAATTCAGTGGAAATAGAAGGCCGGGGAGCAACCGCGTCAGACTGTTTGCCGTTTAGGATGCTGAGTCGTTGTTGGGAGAAGTGGGGTTTTATTCTCCTGCTGGTCTATTTCGGTGCAATGTTGTGTCGGTCTTGTTTCTGATTTCTAACTGCTCTTGCAAACCATTCCTTTCGGAGCTGGATGCTGCCCTTTTTTGCTAATGTTTTGGACGGCCTTCAGACAGAGGTTAGAAAACTGTTTCTGGTCAGATAAGAGATTTCTGAAGGACATTGTGCATCTAGACTAGTCTTATCTTGTTTTTAGACTCGCAGTAGACTTGTATGATTGCACCATTGTGACAGCCAGAGAAAAATCATTTTACCTCCCCAAACTGAATATCCTCTGCTCGCTGTAGTTTCTAATTGAGCTAATTGCTTGTTTGTTTTACATTGCCCCCTAATCGGTGGTTTTTATCGCATGCAGACAAAACCCTACTTGCCCGTACGTGGGTCCCTTTCTTGTAGGAGTACTAGTATCAGATTCTACATGTTTTTCTCGCACAGCATTTATCAGGGTGGACACGGCGAGTCGCCATTCCTGCCTGCTGTCTCCATCGCGCGTGTACGAATACCTCATCCAGCCTGGCTGCTCACCCCGGTCCAAGTCAACCTTTGACCATCTTCGTCAACACAAGTTCAAGGCTAGCGGAAGACCACCGTGATCGCATCGACATCTTACCACACCGGCAGTGGCAACTTGGAAGAAAAATATACGGAGTAGTATATCTTTGCGGGGTCGTGAGAAGAAAGACTGACATCTGGAGACGCTTGTTCACCAGAACCTCAAAGAATCTATGGCATTCATCTTGCTCACTGTCGATGACCATCTGATCAGGAAATGGATGATCCAAGGTGCAGGCAGAGAATGGATGACCATTCCTTGGACTGCACACTGGAAGACTCACTAGTAGTCAAAGAAAGCTCTGTGTAATACTACTAACCACGTAGGCTCTGTCAGATTAGGCGGCCGATTGGTCCCCTTCTGTCTCCTTCACACAATAATCATAGCCAGCCGGGATGTCAACCCGTTCATTCTTAAGCATAAATAAACCAGGATCCAAGCCCGATTCTTTCCTTCTAGGAGTAGTAGCTTGCTGTAAATGATGATATGGACACAAGTGCATTATGGCTGGTGCATGGAAATTTTAACAATTTGGTGGTAAAAAAAAAAAAGCAACTGCAGCTATACGTGCTATCGTTCTAAACTACTGAACGATTCGTTTAATTCACTACAAGAAAATGGATTCTCGGTCTCGTGAGAATCCATTTCGAAATATCTGTCATGGATAAAATATGAACTACTCCCTCCGTTCCACAATATAAGATGTTCTACCTAACTCACATGTTGGTTAGGTGCAAACCCAAATGAGTGTATATCCATATTAAAACATGTCCACATACATCTAGATACATGTGAATGTGGACAAAATCTAAAACATCTTATATTTAGGAACAGATAGTATTGCTGTATTTTCAGCCTCTTCCCTTCAGCCCTTATATGCTTTATTTACAAGAAATTATCTGGTATTCTGTTTGTACTATGTTAATTAATAGGGGTATGCATGGTTTTTATCTATTAATTTCAGATTTGGAGTTGCATGGGTATGCATGTATAGTATGTTAAAAGTCATCTTGAAGCAGAGAGAACCTTTGTTGATGCTGGAAACTACTACAAATTGATAACCTTGAGTAGAAAAGGTTAATTGGAAGTCATGTTGAAGCAGAGAGAACCTTTGTTGGTGCCTGAAACTACTACAGATTGATAACATTGAGTAGAAAAGGTTAACTGATCAGAGTAGCCTTTGTGCAAATGGCAACGTCGAACCACTTACAGCGAGAACAATATCACTACTATAGAAACAATTCAGCTGAAATTTTTGAGTTAGAACTGACCTCCCCCCGTCTTAGCCCCCCTCCTTCCTTTCTTTAGCTCCCCAATTTTTTCTACTATAGATTTAGCTTTCTTTCTTTAGCTCCCCAATTTTTTTTACTCTCATGCTTTTATTCCTTGTGGTTGTTTGGAGAACCTTTCAGTGCCACGATCACTCCAAATATGTGTTGATGTTACAATAACATCCTAGAATGTTGCAGCATGAGTTTTTAAGGCGCTGCACGATAAATTCTCACATGTTGCAGCATGTAATGTCGTCTTTTTCGTCTTAGACGACACATAATATTTCCTCCAGAACGACACCTTTTTTTATCATCTATGGATGATGACATGGTGAGAGGGGTGGGAGTAAGATGAGAAGGAAACAAAAGAATTGTTATGTTGCTACAGAGGTAGAGACGCCGTCCTCATGGCTGGAGCAAGTAAGACCGTACGGGAGGCATCAAATCCTGCTTGACCTACCAGATGAGAGCATCTCCACTCGCGGCGCCCAAACGGCCGCCCAAACGCCTTTGGGGCGTGCCGGACACAAAATCGCCCCCACTCGCGGCGCCCAAACGCGAATTCGGTCCGGCGCGGCCCAGTTTTGTGTCCGGCACGCCCAGCCCACGCCCTCAACTTGGGGAGGCTTGGGGCGGCCCCGGACGGAAGGAAACGTGACGCCACGTCGGCTCCCGACGCGCGGGCCACGGCTGGCAGTGAGACACGGACTATGTCTCGTCGTTTTCTCGCCTGATTTTATCCCCGTCTTTCATCGTCGCCCCAGTCGCCCCAATTTGCTCGTCGCCCCAGTCGCCCCCGCCGCCCCCCGTCGCCGGCTCCGCTCCACCCAAACCTGGACGCCGGCGCCGCCGTTTGCTTCCTCTCCTCGACGGCCTTCGGTTCCGGGCACCGGCGATCTCTCCGCCGCTGTATTCGATACTGCCGTCCCCGGCGGTCTCTCCGCGACCCGCCCTGCCTGCAAGGTGTTCGGCGGAAGGTTCGCCTGGTTTTTGACTGAATTATTGATGCTAGCCGGCGACTGGTCGTTGATCAGTGGCCGCGTTGTATTGCAGATGGATAGCGACGACGAGATGATGGCCGCGATGCTGTTGGAAGAAGAAGACGCCATCGCCGCGGAGGAAGATGAGAATATAGCAATTCTCAGTTGTCTTCTCCAACTTCAAGCCGACGAGGAAGCCAATGCCGCCCCAAAACGGGGAGGCTCGTCGTTCGGAAGGAAGAAGAGCAAGCCGAGGCAGAGAATGGAAGGCCATTGCATGTTAGTCTCTGACTACTTTGCCGAAGTTCCTGTCGCCACCGCCAAGGATTTCCGTCGACGCTTTCGGATGAACCGTGGATTGTTCAACCAGATCGTGCAAGCTGTGAGGGCGTATGATCCATGGTTCAAGTTGAAGAAGGACGCCGTGGGAACTGTTGGTTTCTCGTCAATCCAGAAGTGCACTGCAGCCATGAGAATGCTTGCATATGGAGCACCTGCTGATTCTGTAGATGACTACCTACGGATGTCAGAGTCCACAATCATCAAGTCGATGTACAGGTTCTGCAGGGCGGCGATTGGTGTGTTTGGCCCAAACTATTTGAGAGGACCAAATGAAGAAGAAACAACTCGGATCCTGGAACAGAATGCAGCTAGAGGATTTCCTGGGATGTTTGGAAGCATAGACTGCATGCATTGGAGCTGGAAGAACTGTCCATTTGGTTGGCAAGGATTGTACAAAGGAGGCCACAAAGGATATTGCAGTGTGGTTCTTGAAGCTGTGGCCGATCATGAACTATGGATTTGGCACGCATTCTTCGGCATGGCAGGATCACACAACGACATCAATGTGTTGCAGCGCTCTCCTGTGTTCGCGAAGCTAGTTGAAGGCCATGCCCCACCTGTCAACTATGTGGTCAATGGCCACGAGTACAACAAAGGGTACTACCTAGCCGATGGCATCTATCCAAAGTGGGCAACATTTGTGAAGAGCGTCCCCAACCCTCGCGGGAACAAAGCTTGTCATTTTGCCGCTGAACAAGAGAGCGCCAGGAAGGATGTCGAGCGGGCATTTGGAGTGCTGCAGCAAAGGTTTGCTATCGTTCGGTATCCTGCTCTGACATGGTCGAATGAGCAAATGTGGGAGGTGATGAATTGTTGTGTCATCCTGCACAACATGATCATCGAGAGTGAGCGCTATAATCCAGTGCATGATCATATGCCATATGACTTTGAGGGTCCTCATGCACAGGTTGATCACAACGTGCCGGCAGATTTCGCAGATTATATCTCAATGCATTTGGAAATTCGTGATGAAAATACTCATAATGCACTCCAAACTGATCTAGCGGAGCATTTGTGGGCACGCCGGGGCATGGCAGCGGCAGAGGAGGAAGAGGAAGACGTTTGAACTTTATTTTATATATTTGAAATATTGTATTTGAACTATTACATATTTATGTATGTTTGATTTTTCCTTTCACAAAATATTAAAATTCATGTAAAAAAAACCTTTTGGGGCGCCCCTTTGGGCGCCGCGAGTGGGGAACGCGGGCGCCCAAGTGGCGCACCTTGTCCGGACAGCGTCCAAATGGCACGTCCGGACGGCCTTTGGGCGCCCATTTGGACGCCGCGACTGGAGATGCTCTGAGCTCCTGGCCGACCCTGGCCTGCCAAGCTACCTTCCCTAATCGACTAAATGTAGGTCCTACGACTAATACTGTGTATGTAGTACTTCACAAGTAAATTGTACTACGTTTTAGGAAAAAAAAAGTTCAGTCCACAGGAAAGAACTTGTACCTCCTCGTTTCTTTAGGAATTAGGTACTGATTCCGTATCTATAATAAAAATGAAAAAATATACTACCGTAATCTCCTCTCGCTAATTCTGTTTCTCATCTAGAACAAAAACGAATCCAAATCACCATGAGAGAAAACCACATTAAGACAGAAAAAAATCAACGTATCCTAATTTTGTTATCATGCTCCATATAAGTTATAACCATCCAGAAATCCTCCACCACAAACCTTAAAATAGACATGTAACACACGCTCGCCGGCCTTTGGCGCGGTGTCCGGGCTTCTCCTGCTCGTCATGGTGGCGTGCGGGGGTGCGCTGCGGATTGCGTGCTCTGCTTCGACGACGCTTGGGTTCTTCCTTCTTCGGCCTGCCGTGGTGGCGAGGGGAGAAGGTTTGGACAAGGTGTGCTAATGGCGGTGGCTCCGGCAATCCAAGTTCGAGCTCAGTGCAGGGCTTGTTGGAAGAAGGGTGGTTGCGGGGAGGAGGCGCCGTGGCTATGCGCTTTCAGCGATCTTCAGCTCCGTCGCTTGCGGCGGACGGCTCATGCAGCCTTCTACAAGCGTGGGGTGCTCCCCTTCCCGGGGTTGGCGGTGGCTTGGAGTCTTCTTCTCCGGCGGCGTTCGGCGATGAAGATCTTCTCCAGGCATTGCGGAGGTTCAGCGGCGTCCTTCGGCGTTGCTATTGTGCTTGACTTCGACGGATTGTACTGCTGCATATTTCTGTTCTTTCTCTATATTTTCTGTTAAATGTGCAGTGTGGATCCCTTTCAAAAAAAATTAGACAAATTGGTCAACAAAAAAAAAATGAAGAGCATCCCGACATTCTACCCCAAATCAGTGAGTCCGTGTATACTTCCTTGAGACCAGTTTCATGGGAAATCACAACCACTACCAAAAGCTTTTCGACAGAACAAGTCAATTTGCAGCTTCAAAGAAAAGAACTAGAGGCTGCATTTTATTTTCCTCACACATAATGAGCATTTGAATCCAACCGCCAACAACCTGCCCAAACAAAAGACAGGTCATAAAAAGTGAAAAGCAGAAAATAGTGTCTACTCTAGTAGGTGCAGGTTTATATCTGGTTACCCTAGCAGTCTGGTCATCATACAGGACCCACTGCTCACCGTCGACAGCAAAACAGATATAGCGCTGGCTGCACAGGCAAGCCTGCATGCTAAAATAGCAAACAGAAGCCATATTAAGTACCTAGTGAACATGATCATGCCATTATAAAGGAAACTGCTACTGACATGATCGTTCTATTTTACAAGCAGAACACATTTTAAGAAAGCAGTCTGTAATAATTTTCAAAGAGCAAAAGGAGGTCTTGGAAGACCTACCACTGACACCAGGCAGTGTTTGCTTCGTGGAGTTGTAGCAGGGTAGATAACGCTGATGTCTATCTCGGTCCAAATAGCAGCCATAATATCAGATAGTAGTGTGTCACTCACACTTCCATTTCCGGCTGCCATCCCAAAAAACGAAAGTTAAACGGGTAAGAAGAAATAGATGCTGATACATAATCTCGTTAACAAACAACGTACTAAATGATTTTATAATAATTTCTTAAATGATCAATTCAGTGTACAGTGGCAATGTTTTTGAGTTACCCATGACCAGCTGAGCCCACTAGCCGGTGCAGCTGCTGTGACATGCCTACTTCTCCCTCTCCCCCTGCTCTGTTCTGCTCAGTTCCTCTCCCCGTCTCTGTTCTGCTTTGCAGTTTGAACGCATGTGTTGTAATACTAATACCTCTTCCTCTCTTTGTAACCCCCTTGTCAAGTGTCAAGACAGCTCCACTAGGGTTGATTATTCCAAGCTAGTCACCTGACTAGTCAGACTAATCTAATACCCAGCAGAGGGCGACTCAGAAAACTTTGGCAGCTGGCAATCCTAAAACCCATTAAACCAAAAACTACACATGATTTTTAGAGTATGCAAGAAATGTTTGTTAGAACTGGACTTGGACTGAATGCGAATTAACTGCACGCAAGAATATGACTCGTTGTACATATATCCAAAAGGAAGATGTTTACCAACTGTAAAAACATGAGGTGAACTGGAAAGAGTGTGGTTTATAAGATTTGGTTTTCCACAGCCGCCCGCATCAGGATCACAAGTTCTCTCGTCCTCCGGTATCACAGTCTTCAAAAGATGATCAAATGTATTGTCTAGACACATCCTCTATACCAAGGAACAAACAATAAACCCCAAGTGAAACATGTCAGCAACTTTTTTCGCGATAACGCAAAAAGCTTTGCGTTTCGATGCATTGATAGAAATAAGGTATATGTGCAAGCCTAGAGTCAGGCCACCCGACCATACAATTCAACCGAACGACCTAACTAGGGGAGTAGGTGTGTGAGGCGATGGGCTCCCACGCTCACCCAAGAACGAGCCTCAGTTTTGATGGTTTCCACCAAAGTGCCAACTGAGGGACGTGTGTTGTCGAAGACGATCGCGTTCCGTTGCTTCTAAATCCACCACACCGTGAGCATGATCACCGAAGAGGTGTCCTTACGCAGCGAGCGGGGGGTGGAGTTGAGTACCAACGACCACCAATCCACAGAGTCGTCCTCCACAATAGGCGGTCTCGATGTCGATCGTATCCAGAACAGTACCTGGTGCCAAATCGTCTGTGAGAACGAACACCCGGTGAGAATGTGGGGCATCGCCTCCGTCGCCTGGTCACACAACGGACAGTTCGCTTGGTGTGGCAAGCCGCGGCGTGCGAGCCTTTCCCCCGTCCAGCAACGGTCCAAGCATGCTAGCGAGACAAAGAACTTCACCCTCGGCGGTGCCCAAGTCTTCCAATCTATTTTTAGTAGAGATGGTGAACAAGAAAAAGTACAAGTGGCTTGATCAAAGACTTATACACACTTCAATAACTATTACAACTGCCGGTTCACAAAAAAACATGATTTGCACTAACTTTTGTGGACACCAAAATGACATGTTTTTGTGCGCTGGAGAATGGAGATTGTAAATGGAAGCAACAAAGATGTCATACATGACCATGTCAGAAATGATTTGGTAACAATAGTCAAATATGATCAAGTGTCACTTCAATCTATTTTTAGTAGTTCATAAACATTTATCTGTACTCACTACTCAGACAATGAATTTTGCACACGATTAATGAGTGTTCATAGGAGTTTTTAGATAGCACAGTACAACAATAATATGTATTACCAATTTTTTGAACAAAAATGATAAGTGCCCCATCACTGCTTAACACTTACGCATAAGAAAGGTCACATTTAGGCTCGTTGTGATGTTGGTGCAATTTGAAAGAAACCGGTGTTAATAAGGCACCGTATTTTTAGATAATAGGCTTGAGAGCCCAGCTTTAAATTAATAAAGCCCTGCTTGTAACAAGGTTCTGACATAGTTAGGGCTGGAGTTACCAGCTTACATAGATAGCACTGCATACGAAAGGAAGTTTGCTATGCCACACACGGCAAAATGAGTTCAATAAGAACCAACATAAAGAAAGCTACGTAGATGGAGATCTTCTGGTGTAGGAGCTGCTAGCAGGTATCTGGTTAGCTGCAGCAGTTCTTCCATCATGCCTTGGTCTCTATTCCTTGAGAGGGGTCGCCAGTGCTGCAGGAAGAATAGCATTTTGAGGTTGCAGTCAGCAGGCAGTCAAGGAAATTTGCCTTCTATGGAATATTTGTTTCTAGTTTGCCAAAGTGCCCAACTTTGTGCAGCAAAAAGCAACGAAATAAACTTCTTGTTTTTTTTGGCAAAGAGTTCCAAATTGTGCAAAACTCAGCAAAAGAAGTTGGGTTCCACTGAACCCCCAACATGTGTCTGCAAGCTTTGTGCAGCAAAAAGCAGCCAAATAAAACTTCTTGTTAATAAGGAACTCACATTCAAAAGCTGTTGAAGTACTTGTAGTTTGTACTGCAAGCTGGTTCAAAGTTAGCTCATCCTTTATACTTATTGGATACTCCAAAGTTTCCTCTGCTGGGGTTTCATCCTCTTGCCCATTCGGGTTTGCACCCGTTGTTGAAAAATTGCAGCCAAAATCATCATAATCAAGACGAGTCTGACTGCAAAAGTTGAGATGATCAAATAAATTAAAGCCAAACATGATAGTTCTATGTAATCAAGCGGCAGATATCGACTGCCTTAAACTCAAAAAGAAAAGAACATGACTGTTCAAAGCCAAAAGGAAACGAGCCTATCTGTTCATGTTTCTCATACTAAACTAGCAAAGCAATCACTAACAGAATTAGAAGTATTTTCTAGTATATTCGAACGAGGAGCCGTAAAATATATGAGTAATGATCTTAAACAAATACAGTATAAGGAAAAGATCTATCTATCTAATCAAAGTTCTTTTTCAAAAGTGAAAAGGCAAGTTACTTTACATTTTCCCTGATGCCTCGCCATCTGCAGTGTCCTGAGGAACACCACCCTGACCTTTGCATTTTCCAGAGTCATTCATAACCTTGTCGGATCGTTCGAGGCCACCTTTTGTCTCATCAACACAATATCCATCTATCGATGGCGCTAGGGAGGTGGCAGCGGCAGAAGCGTGCTGCTGCCTCTGAAATTCCGCATTTTTCATTCCCTGCAGATCTTCAGAGACGAGCTGTTGCAGCTTGCGCAGGTCGGAAAGAACCTCGTCAGCGGTGGCATGCTCGGAGTCCATCTGACCGAGATAGTAGAGCGCGGGGTCAGAGGGATTCTCAATTTGGATCCCGCGCTCGCACTCGGCAATAATACTCGGGTAGGCGGCGATGGCGTCGGCATCCTGCATATCTGTGGAGGCCCCGAGAAGAACGTTGGCATGGAAGTGGGCGAGCACGGCTGAGTCTGGCGCAACCTCGGTAGCTCGCCTAGAGGCCTCGATTGCCGACTTAAAATGGCGTGCCCTGATCTTTCTGTCAGCACAAACTGCAGCGGTCAACTCGAGCGCGGTGCTGTATGCGAGGAGGAGGAGCGGCGGTGACGACTCCAGGCCTCCAAGTTTATCCATGGCCTTCTGAAGAATTCGAAGAGCCTTTGCGTGTGTTCCCCGTCTGAGGTGCTCAGATGCACTCTTCCATAGGGCAAGCACGTCCTCTCTGTTACCACCAGCCGCCGCCGCATCCAGCTTCTGGAGAGATGAGCCGGGGGGCTGAGGAGGTGGAGCAGGGTTTGATCGGCGACCCCGATTCCCCCGAGCCATCTGGGAAGGGAAATGCGGCGGGGAGGAAGGGCCTCGGCGTCGGGGCGACGGTGACCTGCGGGTGGGTCTGGCGGCAAGCTGGTGGACGAGGACGATGGGGTGGCGGCGGCGGCGGGACTCCACGGCGATAGATGGAGGTTGACTATTGGTATACCTAGTTGGGATGTCCCCGGTTATATGGGATGTCCAACACAAATTATTTATAATTTTTCAATATCAATGAATTGTCAATATTTTTGGATTTATGTAATTTATTTTTTATTCATACATTAACAAGAAATTTTTGGACATGTTTTTGTTTTATCAATACATTAATTAGTAGGAATCATATCATTTGTTGGATACAAACTCGACGAACATGATCGTTAGTGGATATCCAACTAGGTTGGTATCGCCGCGTTGGAAGATCTGGTCGTGGCTGTGGGAAGTCAACTATAAAAGTGGGGACGACGGTGGGATCGTCCGACCAGAGGCAATGGCTTAAACCCTAGGCTTGCCCTAAACTTTCGGCAGAACGGTAACGAGCAAAGCTCTTGAACATTGTTAATATCTTGATATCTCTATTTCTATATTACATCAATTTTGCTAATTTTAAGTGGTATGAGAATTACCTACAGTAAATCCCAACCGACTTTCCACGCCATTAGATTTACATCATGATTCTTGTGATCTATAAGTTGTAAAAGGATTGTAACTGATGTTTTTTCAGTTGCACATACAAAGCTATATTCATTAGGTTTATCACGATTAGTGTGATTTGTGAGTAACAATTTGAGTTGCAAGTAGGTTGTAACTAAAAAAAATCCCGTTAGACATAGGTTGCAACTACCTAACACAAGAGAGTTGTAACTGAGAGTTTTTTCACATGGGATCACGTCAGCACTACTAGGAGAAGGGTTATAGGTGGGTTGGCATTCTGTGGCGCACCCTTAATTGGTGCGCCACAGAAATATTTCTGTGGCGCATGGCAGAAGGTGCGCCACAGAAATTTTGGCCTTTCTGTGGCGCATCTGACGGACATGCGCCACAGAAAGCTGACATTCTGTGGCGCATGGCAGCGAATGCGCCACAGAATGTCATATTTCTGTGGCGCATGCCCACCCATGCGCCACAGAAATAGCGTCAAGGGTGCGCCACAGAATCTCAGAATTCTGTGGCGCACCGCATAAAGGGTGCGCCACAGAATTATTTTGCCCACACTTACATGTGGGCCCTCCTATGCGCTGCGGCCTCACTCGCATCCACTCGCGAAAAAACGCCCAAGTACTTCCCCAACTCCCGCGCGCGCGCCTGATACGTCTCAAACGTATCTATAATTTTTGATGTTCCATGCTGATATTATATCAATTGCTACATGTTTTGGCTACACTTTATATCATTTTTATGCATTTTCTGGGACTAACCTATTAACAAGATGCCACAGTGCCAGTTCCCTGTTTTCTGCTGTTTTTGGTTTCAGAAAATCTATTAAGGAAATATTCTCGGAATTGGACGAAACAAAAGACATCGTCAATAATATCACGAGGAGATCACGGAGTCCAAAGGGGAGTCGGAACAGACCCACCAGGGGGCCACGCCACACTAGGGCGCGGCCCAGGGTGGGCCCGTGCCCCCCTATGGCGTGGTGGCCCCCCTCGGCCACCGACGCCGCCTCTTCGCCTATATATTCTCCGCGACGCGAAAACCCTATTACGGTCGATCATATTCCACGAAAAGTTCCGTCGCGGCCGTCATCGTCAATCTCAGATCGGAGGAGTTCTGAAGCTCTTCCCGGCACCCTGCCGGAGGGGAGATCATCACCGGAGGGCTCTACATCACCATGCCTGCCTCCGGAGTGATGCGTGAGTAGTCCACCCCTGGACTACGGGTCCATAGCAGTAGCTAGATGGTTGTCTCTCTACCTTGTGCCTCCATGTTTAGATCTTGTGAGCTGCCTAACATGATCAAGATCATCTTATTGTAATGCTAGATGTTGTGTTTGCTGGGATCCGATGAATATTGATACCATGTTTATTCAAGTTGTTTATCTATGTGCTCTTGATCTTGCATGCTCTCCGTTGCTAGTAGATGCTTTGGCCAAGTAGATGCTTGTGACTCCAAGAGGGGGTATTTATGCTCGATAGTGGGTTCAGTCTCTAGATATCTGGATCAGTGACAGAAAGGTCTAAGATGGTAGATGTGCTGTTGCTACTAGGGATAAAACATTGGTGCAGTGTCCAAGGGCACTTGTATTGATTACATTACACACTTTACTTCATGCAATAATCTGTTGTTAGCAACTTAATACTGAATAGGATGCGGATGCTGCCTTGAAGGTGGATTATTTAGGCATAGATGCGGTTGGAATAACGGTCTATGTACTTTGTTGTAATGCCCAACTAGATTTCATAGTAGACATCTTGGCATGTATTGCATTGTTATGCCCTCTCTATTTGTCAATTGCCCAGCTGTAATTTGTTTACCCAACATGCTAGTTATCTGTTCTGAGAGAGACACCACTAGTGAACTGTGGACCCTGGTCCAATTTCCTCATACTGTTTACACAACCTGCTGCAATCATCTGTTTCCTGTTACTTGCTGTGTTTCCTGCTGTTTTCCACACCATACGTTTAACTCTTTGTTTCTGCAAGACCGGAGAGATTGACAACCTCTCTGTTTCGTGTTGGGCAAAGTTCTGGTTTGTGTCTGTGCAGATTCCACGTTGGTGCAAGCTCCCTAGCGCCAGGGGGAGTCAACATCAACAACCTTCCGATAGATCGTCAAGTCCTACTGGATTGATAAACCTTGGGTAGATTATTCAAGGGAAAACTTCTGCTGTCTACATCATAACCTTCCTCTTGGGGTTCACCAACACGTAGCCATCAAGCTGTTTTCTGGCGCCGTTGCCGGGGAAGTACTCATCATCACCATCATCATCATCCTCAAATACTCTCCCGTCAACCAGGCACCAGCTGTTTTCTGGCGCCGTTGCCGGGGACTTGGAGGCTATTGGAAAGGGGAGTCTCTCAGTTCCAATCTCTTTACTTTGTTTTTTGTCTTGTTTTAGTTTTGTTTTGCTTGCTGTTAAAAATCAAAAACCCAAAAAAATTAAATTCCTGCATCTAGTTTTTAATTTCGAGTTGCCCTGTTGCTTGTTTTAGTCTTGCTAAAATGAGTAATCCTGATAATACTGAGTGGTCTGACTTTAACAAATTCGAGTTCACAGCTTTACCTATCTTGAAACCTGAATTTTCTATGATAAACATACAAGTAGGTAGTGGCTCTGTCATAGGGGAAAACAACATTGAGCAATTTCTGAACTTTGTGAGAAAGTCTGATGACTTTAAAAAGAAATCTATAGCTGAACTTGCTCCTAATTATGAAACTGCCATAGCTTCCCTTGTTCAAATGCTAGAAGCTAGGTTTGTTAATATGCATCCTATAATGCAACACATGTTTTTAGCACTTCATGATATGAAAAATGGTGAAAAGAAAGACTTTGTGTTAGAAACTTTGCATGAAGAATTGGGAGATGTTGCTAAGGAAGCTAGAATGATCTTTGCTAAATATAAAATGTTTGATTGCTACACTGATGTTATGAAAATTCTTAGAACAAGAAGGGAAAATAGAGCTAAATATTCTAATCAACCTTTTGCTAAGAATGGTCTGAAAATTCCAATCCCCTATAAAATGATGGCATTGCATGACACTTTAGAAAATAATTTTGGATGGATTGTGCCTGAAAATCTTTTTGATGAAGAGAGTGTACCTAAGAGAAAAGAAAAAGAGAACTCTGAAACTAGCATAAGTAGCATACAATGCATTGTTGATAAGACTTTTAAGCTTTCATTGTATGATCTGGATCTTGACAATACTTGATGCATCTCTTCATGCCTAGCTCAAAGGCATTAAAGAAAAGCACTTCTGGGAGATAACCCATGTTTTTATTTGCTGTTTTATTTTTGTTTTCTTGAGTCAAGGATGCTTGTTTACCTCTGTAGCAACTCCTTTGTATCTTTTATTTGCTGTTTTGTTGTGCCAAGGAGAGTTACTAATGCAAAGTTGGTTTTTATTTTCGGGACTGCATTGGGACAGATTGCTGTTCGTCACCGTTTAATTCAGTAGAAAATCAGAAAAAATCGAAAAATGCTGAAACTTTTTGTGCATGTTCCTGATGATGTTACGCAACTTTCATTATTTCAAAAGTTCTTCATCTGAGCATCGTAAGTGCCTCGAAAAAATTCGTCATTACAGACTGTTCTGGTTTGACAGATTCTGTCTTTTATTTTGCATTCTCTCTTTTACAAGTTTTTAAGTGGTTTCTTTTCGTGTAAAAGTGCCCACTTGAGCCTAGTAACAGTGGCTAATGTTTAAAATAGTTGGCTTGTGAGTTTTGTCTTTGCTAGAACTTTGAAGTATTATCTTTTAGTGCACTAACCTGCTAATGAGAAAAGCTGTTAAGTTTTGGTGTGAAGGAAGTTTTCAAGTGTTGATAGAGGAGAATGATATTACATGATCAAGAAGAGTGAAGAGCTTAAGCTTGGGGAGGCTTACCTCCCCAGCATATTTCAAGAAGACTCAAGCATCTAAGCTTGGGGATGCCCAAGGCATCCCCTTCTTCATCTACAAATTATCAGGTCATCTCTAATGGTGCTATATTTTTATTGCTTCATACTAGTGTACTCTTCCTTGGAGCGTCAGTGTGTTTTTGTTTTCAGTTTGTTTTGTTTTGTTTGCTGTGCTATACTTGTTGGATCCTAGTATTCATGTTTGGGAGAGAGACACGCTCCACTTTTTCATTAGAATACTCTTGTGCTTCACTTATACTTGTTGAGTATTCCTGTCTAGTTGCTGTTATTGCTGTTAGCTCTCAGTTTTTCATGTATCTCTTGTTAGAGCTTTCAGTTTCTTTTGAAGAAAGTACTCTCTTGCTTCACTTATATCTGTTTGGAGAGTTGTCAAATAAGTTGATTGGTGTTTGGTTGGACCAGAAAAATGCTATGCATGTGGTAGTGGTATAAAATGCTTACATGAATCTTTTTAGATCGTTGTCTTGAGTAATTTGATGCTTGCCAATTGTTTTGAGCTGTCAAGTAATTAATGTTTAAGCTTGTGCATCATGTAAGTAATGGCTATTAATGAAGAACTACTATAAGGATTTTCTGCTATAATAATCTGTTGCATAATTGGAAGTCCATAGTAGTCTAGATAATTTTTGGATGAAGGCTATGTGTTAACAAGGAAGACAGTGGGAGTCTATGGTTCGTCAAACCTTGTGTTTTATGTACACTCTTGCTATTCCAGTTGATAATGATGTTTGCTTATAATAACCTTGCTAGCCTAAACTCTGTACTAAGAGGGAATGCTTCTTGTACATCCAAAACCTTGAGCCAAATCCATGCCACCTGTGTCCACCATACCTACCTATTATGTGGTGTTTTCACCATTCCAAGTAAATTTCTTCATGTGCTATCTACTAACTACTCAAAACTGTTACATTTCCTTTTTGTGTCACTACTTGAAAAGCTCATAAGGACGTAGTAGTGAGATTTGTCATCTTCCATGCTAATTAATTTACAAGGATTGGCAGCTTCATCTGCTTCTCCACCTTTTATTTTGCATTAAAGAGCTGGTTAGTCCACCCTATAAATAAATAAATAGACACTCCTCCATGGTGAATGTTGGTGGGCACCCGAGGATTCGGTTAGCCATGGTTTGTGGAAAGTAAATGGTTGGGAGGAGTGTCACCAATAAGTGCTTGTTACAAGTGCAGTCCTAAAAACTCTCGGAACCGCTCTAAAAGTTAGTTAGCCATGGAAGATGACAAGTACCTGCTATTTGATTTGTTGACACCTGTATACACCATTACCTTACAAAACAATATTTTATGCTCTCTATATGCCTTCGGGAACTACAGCTCTAGCACATGATGTTAATCCCTGCTTCCCTCTGCGAAGGGCCATTCTTTTACTTTTATGTTGAGTCAGTTTTCCCACTTCTTTCTGTCTACTTAAGCAAACATCATTGTCAACTCCAGTATAACAGTTTTTACATAACTTTGTGTTTGGTTGATCATATTCTTTGCATTGACATTATCTATATGATATACATGTTGAAAGTTGAAGCAAAGCTGAAGCTATTATCTTCCTTTGTGTTGATACAAACACTTTCATGTTGAGAATTATTGCTGCTGTGAGCTAACTATTATGTTAGACTATTATATCTCTAAATGTTTTATAGTATTATTCATGAAAGTTTGCACTTGTGTGATCACTTATGTTTACTCTTTATTTACTTGCTTGCAAACTATAGACCATTGGCTTGGATCACTTCATTCAGATCATGTGCATTACATTGTTATTTGATCAAAGATTGTGTTGGTAGCATGTCACTTCAAAAATTATCTGTTTTTATCGTTTACCTACTCGAGGACGAGCAGGAACTAAGCTTGGGGATGCTTGATACGTCTCAAACGTATCTATAATTTTTGATGTTCCATGCTGTTATTATATCAATTGCTACATGTTTTGGTTACACTTTATATCATTTTTATGCATTTTCTGGGACTAACCTATTAACAAGATGCCACAGTGCCAGTTCCCTGTTTTCTGCTGTTTTTGGTTTCAGAAAATCTATTAAGGAAATATTCTCGGAATTGGACGAAACAAAAGACATCGTCAATAATATCACGAGGAGATCACGGAGTCCAAAGGGGAGTCGGAGCAGACCCACCAGGGGGCCACGCCACACTAGGGCGCGGCCCAGGGTGGGCCCGCGCCCCCTATGGCGTGGTGGCCCCCCTCGGCCACCGACGCCGCCTCTTCGCCTATATATTCTCCGCGACGCGAAAACCCTATTACGGTCGATCATATTCCACGAAAAGTTCCGTCGCGGCCGTCATCGTCAATCTCAGATCGGAGGAGTTCTGAAGCTCTTCCCGGCACCCTGCCGGAGGGGAGATCATCACCGGAGGGCTCTACATCACCATGCCTGCCTCCGGAGTGATGCGTGAGTAGTCCACCCCTGGACTACGGGTCCATAGCAGTAGCTAGATGGTTGTCTCTCTACCTTGTGCCTCCATGTTTAGATCTTGTGAGCTGCCTAACATGATCAAGATCATCTTATTGTAATGCTAGATGTTGTGTTTGCTGGGATCCGATGAATATTGATACCATGTTTATTCAAGTTGTTTATCTATGTGCTCTTGATCTTGCATGCTCTCCGTTGCTAGTAGATGCTTTGGCCAAGTAGATGCTTGTGACTCCAAGAGGGGGTATTTATGCTCGATAGTGGGTTCAGTCTCTAGATATCTGGATCAGTGACAGAAAGGTCTAAGATGGTAGATGTGCTGTTGCTACTAGGGATAAAACATTGGTGCAGTGTCCAAGGGCACTTGTATTGATTACATTACACACTTTACTTCATGCAATAATCTGTTGTTAGCAACTTAATACTGAATAGGATGCGGATGCTGCCTTGAAGGTGGATTATTTAGGCATAGATGCGGTTGGAATAACGGTCTATGTACTTTGTTGTAATGCCCAACTAGATTTCATAGTAGACATCTTGGCATGTATTGCATTGTTATGCCCTCTCTATTTGTCAATTGCCCAGCTGTAATTTGTTTACCCAACATGCTAGTTATCTGTTCTGAGAGAGACACCACTAGTGAACTGTGGACCCTGGTCCAATTTCCTCATACTGTTTACACAACCTGCTGCAATCATCTGTTTC
Organism: Poa pratensis; assembly: GCA_947311845.1. Lineage (NCBI taxonomy): Eukaryota > Viridiplantae > Streptophyta > Magnoliopsida > Poales > Poaceae > Poa > Poa pratensis. Next base: position 27,416,836 of record CAMZMU010000084.1, read on the forward strand.
CTGTTACTTGCTGTTTTCCTGCTGTTTTCCACACCATACGTTTAACTCTTTGTTTCTGCAAGACCGGAGAGATTGACAACCTCTCTGTTTCGTGTTGGGCAAAGTTCTGGTTTGTGTCTGTGCAGATTCCACGTTGGTGCAAGCTCCCTAGCGCCAGGGGGAGTCAACATCAACAACCTTCCGATAGATCGTCAAGTCCTACTGGATTGATAACCTTGGGTAGATTATTCAAGGGAAAACTTCTGCTGTCTACATCATAACCTTCCTCTTGGGGTTCACCAACACGTAGCCATCAAGCTGTTTTCTGGCGCCGTTGCCGGGGAAGTACTCATCATCACCATCATCATCATCCTCAAATACTCTCCCGTCAACCAGGCACCAGCGCCTCGCCGTCCTCGCCGTCGCCGTCGACGAGCGCTCCGGCCGCCCTCGCCGTCCTCGCCGTTGACCTCGCCCTCGACGTCCTCGCCGCCTCCGCCCCTCCCTCCCCCTCGCCGCCTCCGCCCCTCCCCCCCCCTTGACGCCGCCGGCTGCAGGACCTCCACGACGCCGCCGCGGCTGCAAGACCTCCACGACGCCACCGGCTGCAGGACCTCGACGCCGGCTGCCCCTCCACGACGTCGCTGCCCTCTCCCTCCCCTTCCCGATCGAGGTGCTTCCCCTTCCCCCTTCCTCCCTCCCCTTCCGAAATCGTGCAAGCATGGTGTTTGTAGAAATTCCCCTCCGAAACTTGCTGTTAATTCTTTATGTGCATAGGGTACAAGATACATGGATTTTCACTTGGGTTAAGGCCCTTATTCTTACTTGATACGTCCCTTGGGTGTTAAACTAAGAAAATATGACAGGTATCTAGTAACTTGCATCCACTGAAAAAAATTCAGCAGTGGATACTTCTCTGTAATAACACAAGACAGGGTATGCCAAACATAAATTTACTAAATTTATGTGCATGCCGCTTTGGTATTGCCAGCCATGGACACGTTGAGTTGGCCCATTAGCAGGAGCGTTACTCCACTAAAGCTCAGCTTTGTAGTTCCCTCGCGGCGTCGCTCCGGAGGGCTTTGGCTGATGTGGAACGACGACCTGGATATCTCTGTGTATACCACTAGCTTTTACCTTATCTTAGCCACTGCTAGCATTAGATCTAGTAATCAGAAGTTTGGTTTAGTTTGTATATATGGCGATCCTTATCATAGACAGACTAGTTTAATCTGGGATCAGATCGCCTCTTTTGTGTATGATAACTCTAACCTCCCAATGCTATGTATGGGTGACATGAATGATCTTTTGTATGACATAGACAAGAATGTCCCTGTAACTAATCATTCTCGCTTAAGTGCCTTTCAATCTCTTGTGAAATCTTGCGGTCTCTTTGATTTGGGTTACAGTGGGCCTGCGTATACCTGGACAAATAAACGTTTTTCTTCGAATCCAATTTATGAAAGACTTGACCGATGCCTGGTTAATGCTGAATGGTGTTCTCTTTTTCCTATTTCAAATGTTTACAACCTGCCTCTAATTCACACAATAAGTGATCATGCACCAATTCTTCTTTCTACTGATGGTACTGTGCGCCATTTCAAGCGACCTTTTAAATTTGAAAATTGGTGGCTAAAAGAAAAAGACTTTAATGCACATGCTAAAGAAATATGGTCTTTATCAGATAAAAAACCGTTTAACCAAAGGACTAACCATCTAGCGCAAGCTTTAAGAACTTGGTGCAGGAAAAAGAAGCCCATACAGCAGGAACTCATTGAGATAGAAGATCAAATAAAGCAGGTCCAAGCCAAGACGATGACACCTCAAGACCAAGCTTTAGAATGCTCACTCGTCACAAGGTATGAACAATGCTTAACAAATCTTACTGATTCCTATATGCAGCGAGCAAAGAAGAACTGGATAAAAGATGGAGACAAGAATACAGCCTACTTCCACATAGCCATTCTCAAGAGGAGAAGGAGGAACATGATTGTTTCAATCAAAGATGAAAATGATATCATGCAGCACATGCCAAAACAAATAAGCAATACCTTTGTCAACTACTTTCGACATATTTTTGCATCAACTAACAACAATGCTGGCAGGCCCTATCTTCATACACAGATTCCAGCAAACAGTGCAGACTACACCTACACAGTGCCAAGCAAGCAGGAACTTCTAGAAACACTACAAGATATGAAAAGAAATGCATCGCCTAGACCGGATGGTTTCAACGTCGAATTTTATCTTGCAACCTGGAGCTGGATAGGAAATGACGTCACAAATCTGGTTAGTTCCTTCTATCACTCAGGGATCATGCCTCAACATATTAATGATACTCATATTGTGTTAATTCCTAAAAAACTTGTTGCACTAGTTCCCGCTGATTATAGACCTATTAGTCTTTGTAATGTAGTCTATAAGCTCATTGCGAAAACACTTGCTAATAGACTCAAACCTCATCTCCCGGACCAAATTAATCATTCCCAACAAGCTTTTATTGAAGGGAGACGCATTAGTAACAACATCATCATCGCACAGGAAATAACTCACTCCTTTTCACTTTCTTCATGGAAACATCAAGCTTTTATGCTTAAAATAGATCTTGCAAAAGCTTTTGATCGTCTCGAATGGAACTTCATCGTAGCGGCACTCTCACGTCAAGGACTGCATGGTCATTTCATAAATCTAATCTATGCCTGCATTTCCTCGCCCACCTTTTCGGTTGTCATTAATGGTCAACCATTTGCGAAATTCCGAAGCGACAGAGGAATACGACAAGGATGCCCACTCTCGCCATACCTATTTTTTTCAGCCATCAATGAACTGTCGCTATCTCTTCAAGACGCAATGGAGAACAAGTATCTTCAGGGCATAACGCTAGGACCAAATTGTCCTCGCATCCATTCTCTTATGTTTGCTGATGACCTTCTCATCTGCGGTGAAGCCACTCTTCAAGAAGCAGTAGCTATGAAGCAAATTCTCGACACTTTCTGCTTTGTCTCTGGACAAACTCCTAACTGGTCTAAATCGGGTATTATTTTTAGCAAACACGTACAACCTAATGAAGCAAATGCAATAAAAACCATTTTCCCGGTTCAAGACATGGATGCTTCCTTCATTCATCTTGGTCACCCTCTCATCCTTCCGGCAAAAAACAGATCTTCAGCATATCATTTTGTAATTGACAAATTTAAATCTAAGCTCAGTACCTACAAAGCAGACAAACTCTCTCACGCGGCAAGGCTTGAGCTCATAAAATCTGTTTTCTCTTCTATTCCAGTGTACTATATGTCAAACATTCTCTTTCCCAGGAAACTCATAGCAAAACTCACAGCTATGATAAGAACCTTCTGGTGGACGGGAGTAAGAGAAGAAACAGCCACAAAAAGCCTTTGCCTCAAAGCTTGGAAAGATCTCTGTGCTCCAAAAAAAGAAGGCGGTCTAGGAATTAGGAACCTGCAAGCTGTAAATCAAAGCCTTATTCTCACAGCAGCTTGGCGAATTGCCAAAAACCCGAATGACCAACTTCATCTTGTTCTTCAAGCAAAATATTTCCCAGGTTCCTCAATCTGGCGCCCCAAATCAAATACTCCTAAATCAGCTTTCTGGGCCTCTATCCTGAAAGTCATGCCAATACTTAAAGCCAATACTTCCTATCAACTAACTCAGGGCAACATATCCATTTGGACCACGCCTTGGTATCCGTCCTGGAACACTATTTACAATGACTTAATTATTCAACCTACTGGATTCACTTACCCTAACCTGGTTAAGGACTTATGGATACCCAACCAAAAAACTTGGAATGAAAACCTTATCAATACTCTTTTTACACCCTCGGCGGCTATCACAATAAAACAAACTCAAATAATAGATACAGATGAGCAAGACCTTCTTTGTTGGAAACTAACACATGATGGTAAGTGCACCACAAAATCTGCATATTATGCTTGCTTGCAGGTACTGTATGAGCAAAGACAAGAAGACAGACCGAGGAAACCAAACACACAAACAATCCAGCTACTAAATCAGGTTTGGAAATGTAAGGAGATTATCCCTAGGATTCAAACTTTTGCTTGGCGATTCCTTCGAAAATCATTACCAACAGGTGAAAGAGCAGGACGTTACTCAAAGCACATAGACAAAATCTGCTGCAGGTGTGGAATGCAAGAAGATGACGTACACCTCTTTTTTACATGTCCTTTTGTCAAAGCTGCCTGGTTCATTGCTCCTGGTACATTAAAACTGATCTTATTGTTTACAACTGCACTAATCTGACAGATATAGTTTTAGCTCTTCTTTCAATGAACCACCCTCATGCCACTATAGCAAACATTTTCACATTCATGTGGTGCATTTGGAAGTCCAGGAATGACATACTTTTCCAGAGGAAAAAAGGACAACCTTACCAGATTTTTATTAATGCTCAAGCCCTTACAAATAATTTTGAAGTTTATGATCTTAACTCCTCTTATAAGCAGGGAATAAACAGGTACAGAGGGAATTAATTACTACCAGGATGTCAAGCCCAATACAAGGTTCAACAATTAGCATCGACAATTATCCTCAAGGTACAATCATCTACACAGATGCGGCATGGAAGAACCCCATCCCAGGTGTACCCCAATTACAGGAAAAAGGAATAGGGATCTACATCGCAGATAACTCTACTCAAGAAGGGTGCAGAATAAAAATACAGGTATCAGCGCAGCAACAGGAAAATGCCTTTCAAGCAGAGGCAAAAGCGCTCTCTATGGCAGCAAAGATTGCAAATATTCTACAGGTGGACAGACCAATCTTTTTAACCGATAATCAGGTCCTAGCAAAAATTGCAGCAGCAAGAACAATTAGTCATCCCCTGCTCCACTGGAATGCAAGGCATCATCTAGCAGATTTCTTCAGAGAAACAGTATATACATCGCCGCAGGTGTTCCATATATCAAGGCAGTTAAATGGAGAAGCTCACAATTGCGCCAAACAGGTTCTTAGGCACAGCCTAAAACAACCTATCTATCAATGTACCAACTCAGCTCATCCGCTAGGTGCTTGTCCTGTGCTCTTAACTTTGCAAAATGTAAACTCCCAGGACTTTGTACTTTCTGCTGCAATTTGCAGCTGAGTTGGAATGAATTAGCGCCATCTGGCGCCCTTGTTTGTTCAAAAAAAAAAAAAAAAAAACATGTGAAATCAACAAAAAAAAGGCGGACATCAACACGTATGGTAGCCTATCTATAGAAATGTTGACATTCAACCAACAAAAGGAGATAAAGGAAAGAAACACATGCTAAGCCCCGGTTGATGTATGTGATATCTAGTTTTCATTGTTCTGCGGTACACTAATGGGCCACGAGACATAAGACTGAATTTGTAACAGTGTGCCAAGACTGAATTCAGCAGTGGATTCATGTCAGACATTGCCTTTGTTAAGTATATGATACATCACTCTAGAGAGCGCACAGCAACATACAGTACATGGGAACAAACAAATAATAGAACAGCTATACTAATGAACGTTATAAGGTCCTTAGAAGAAATTTTGCATCATGCATGATACGAGTACGGTCACACGGCGTGGCAGACGACGGGCACTTAATTTTGCTTGCTGTAGTTTTGTGCTGGTTGCTATTAGTTGCTTGTTGTGAAGTGTTAGTACATGAAATTTTTGCTACTGCCACTATGGTGTACTAGAAGTGTTAATTCTTATGCATTTCTTGTGCAGACCATCGGTTTCGACTACATCAACTACTAAACTTAAGTTCCCCTTTGGTGAGCATTTCGTCGAAAACCTCCGGTGACCATGTGTTCTGTGTTACCACGACCATCGTGTCGTGGTTGTTAAAGAGAAGAACCCAGGTTACCCGGCCCCGGTCAAGGTGCCAAAAGAGTTGGTGGACTTCGTCCAGGAAGACCCCGCAGATGTGTTCTTCATAGCGTACGAGGACATCTTCAACCTGTATCACTCCAAACGGCTGGACTATAACATGGTCCGCCTATATGCGCTCGATGCGGCGATGAAGATCAGGAGAGATGATACCCCGTACATCGCGATAGTGGATCCCTACTATATGCACGACAACCATCTGGTGGAAGGATCAACAACACGGGAAACGGCCAAGGAGTACCTCGTTAGGGTCATCCTGGCCAACAAGGAGAAGACCGCCCTTCTTCTGCCTTACTTTTTCGAGTAAGTACACATCTGCTCGCCACCGTCCTATCTTATGCCTTCTTGTACATTACTTCCATCGCTGATCCTTTGTCCAACATTCTGCTTCAATTGTGTTGAGCAGGGACAAGTACTGCGCACTCATCCACGTATCCCCGAGGTGGTCCGTTGCCACTTATTTGGACTCGGGGAATAAATCCCAGCCGAGTTCATACAACAGATTAAAGGGTGTTCTCGATGACGCTCTCGAGGCCTATGCCAAAAAGGGCGGCCCCTTCCATAAGAAGTCGGAATTTTTCACGGAGGACGACAACACACACAAGTTCTTGCATGGGACCGGATCCCATTGCGTCAAGCAACTGGATGGCAGTGTGATGGAGGCCTACTATGCCCTCCGTCACCTTAAAACGATTGTCCGGGATTGCGAGAAAACGAAGATTGCATCTAATCTCGCAGAATACACCAAAATGGCGGAAGGTCTCACCGATGCTGATTATAGACAAGACTTTCATCGCATCCGGCTGCAGTTAACAAATATCATCCTCGACGATGTCATGCACGCCTCAGGGTCCTTCCACTTCCGCTTGGGTACGTAGGATGTATTATAAAAGATAGCCCTGCTAAGCATTACTAGCTAGTGTGTACTTTTTTGTAGAAGTGCATGTGTAGTGTTATATATTATATATATGCTATGCTATGAAACCCAAATAGGATAGCCATATGATTTCCAACCATGACAACATTGATTGATCGTCTTGCCTCTCTCTACTTAGATGAACAAATTATACTCTATGTATATCACTAACAAAATATAAATCCCAATCCATCTTCAGCGTTGTCTCAGAAGGAAATGGAAGAACGACTAGCGGCGCAGAATGACACCAGGGAGTGGAGGACGAAAGGGGGCATTCTACCGTTCCCGGCGCCGCTCAAGAAGAGGAAGCCATGATCATGCATGCATGCTCCCGCGCGCTCTTGCTCACCATCATCGCCGATGTGTACTACATTTGATCCTAGTTAGGCGGTGAACACTTTATTTGTAATGTGTAGTGTGAAATGATGAACTTTTGTTTCTATCATAACTAATATATTGTGTAAATTAACATTCGGCACTTTTGTGACTATGTGTATGTATCTCGGGCACACTAAGTAATATGTGTGATGAAATAGTGATTAATGTGTGTCTGTTTATATACCTGTCAAATATATCTGTATTTCTGGATAAATCCTGTATAAATCCTGTATATACCTGTATTTATACAGCAAAATGAAAAAAATACCTGTATTACTGTTTCATATTTCTGTGGCGCATGCTTTTCTTTTTTTGTGGCGCACCACTTTCTGTGGCGCACCAGGCGTGGGTGCGCCACAGAATTCCTTTGCTATGTGGCCTACCGAGCTATTTCTGTGGCGCACGGCCTCGGTGCGCCACAGAAAGTTGGTTTCTGTGGCGCATGCCGATGGTGCGCCACAGAAATAATAATTTAGTGGCGACAATTCTGTGGCGCACCCAGCAATTCTGGGGGTGCGCCACAGAATCATTATTTGGTGCGCCACTGATAACCCTTCTCCTAGTAGTGCAGCCATCTGAGATTTAGTTATATCTCAGTAGATTGAGATTTAGGTATATCGGGTGAGCTCTAGGCGTGCCCATATACTAGGAAATTGCCCTTGCTACTTTAAGCCTCCTTGCAGGGAACGTTTCGCACGTTTTTTGTTAAGAGTGTCGGGGATATATCTAACACGGGTATCTCTGAGATGGATAATCCGGTTATATCAGGGTGGCCAACATGTGGTAAGGCTTGAGGCTTACTGGGCGACCTAGTAAGCCGAAGCGCAAGGCGGAGGCTCCACCGGCAAAGGAAGGTCCAAGATGGAGATCGACGAAACCACCAAGCCCAGATTTAGGCGGTAACTTAGTTGGATAGATTTAGAATTTTGTATTCTTATCAGACACGCCTTCTCATTGTAAACCCTAGGCCGGTCGCCTATATAAGCTGGCCGGAGGGAGCCTTAGCGCTACGCACAATCTCATACTCATTGTAACATGTAACATGTCTACTGCCTTATAGTGTTTTATTATAGCATCATGTAGGATCTCGCCTCCATGTGAGATCCGAACCTGGGTAAACCGCTGTGTGCAATCTCGTATCGGACGATATCACCTTTCACCCCCACCATTTATCGTCGGCTAGAGACACCCCACTTCTAGTCCGCGATGCCGATACGACGACAAAGAGTACCCGTTTTTATTCAAGCGAAGAAGTAGAGATAAATGGTAAGATAGAAAGGAATGTAAATTATGATGATTACTGGTGGTGTGAAAAAGAAATGTAAATTATAATGATTGATTGTTGATGGGAAAATATATAAATTATGATGATTGATTTGTTGTGTACCCGCACGTATTCTTTGTTATGATCTATTTATTTATAGAGAGTATCCCTCCCCGCTCTCTTCCATCCAATGCTCCACGCATCTGTTCATCCTCCATGATCGGCGTCGGCGAGCACGACAACATGAGAGATCCGACTAGGAGCAACGAAGACCTGCAGCTACCGAGAGCACGCCTTATAAGTCTGGTGCCATGAAAAATGGCAAAACACATAAGGCAAGGAGATGCTCGATCTCATGCGCACACCATGCCCACCATTGACAAGCGTGTCGTTCTCAACGTTGAATGGGTGTCTCTCTGGAGAACCGGTGATGCATTTTGTTGAGACACTGGAGAAAGAGCGATCTATCAGAAGCTATACATGGGCGAAGAATTGGAGTGGGGCGATCGATAGTTAGCTTAGCTTAATATTTGTGTTCATGCTTACATGTGCAACATGAACATCAACAGTGATGAGACATTAGAGCATCTCCACAAACACTTCCAATAGTCCTCCTAATAAGGCTATTGGGGCTGTGGACACGAAATCGGCACCCAACTGTACTCCCAATAGCGTGACATTGTCCAGCGTCTACCAATAAAATGTCCAGCACTCGGACCCCAACTCAACGTTTCAGACCATCACACCGGCCCACATGTCATGCAGTATAGGCGTGACCGTGCGGCGAGCGATCCACTAGCATGATTTTTTGTGGCTATGCCGCCCATGTATGCGTCGTGTGTCTTGGGTGCACAAACAGACGCACACACACATGGACGGGAACATAGAGAAGATGATGTTTTTTTGAATGGATCCGATAATGCAACAATAGTCAATCATTATCATACAAAAGATGAACTATTAGCAACAATATCTCTCGTCCCATATTTAAAATTTAGTGATATATGATTACTAGAGATAAGACTAAAACTAAATCATTATCATATCTTAATTAGGTGGCGGGTTAAGATAAAACCATCTCGAACATTGTACATGCCCTTATCTATGCACGTCTGTGTGACCATGCTATAGCCATGTTTTTTAATCAACTTTTTTTTTTGAAAACTAAAAAAAATAAGAACTTGACACCTGTGTGTCTTTTTAGGGAGTGCCGAGCACACTGACCAAGTGTAGTGTGCTGCGGCACTCCCAATAGTTGTGTGCCAACACTGTTTCTCGACGGGTGGAGATGCTCATACAAGTGGGTTTAAAATGTATATACTCCTACATTAAAATAAGTAAATAAAAGGTTTTCATTTTTAGAGAAAAGGCCAAAATGGCCTAGTTTTTTTTAGAAAGCCAGAGGTCTGCTGGAATAAAAGGTTTTCTGAAAATAAAAACAAAACAAAACGGGGATATACAGGAAATTACGGCCGCTTTCTGTTCCTTTCTTCCGTTGAAGCTCGGAAGCCAAGGCTGCCTCGTCCCCCCAAAAGCCCTCCACCGCTCCACGGCTTCACCAGCAAGAGCGCACGATTCCCATGGGCTGCGTAGGATCCACCCCCAAGGGCGCCCCAGCCGCCGGAGGCGGCAAGACTGGCGGTAAGAGTCCACGATCCGAGCACCCAACCCCTCAGATTTCCCTTCCTGCTCCTTTCTTTCTGTTTGATCCGTCCGCTTAGGATCGGCTCTTTGTGGCAACCAACTTACGATTCCCGCGAGGCCCGTGGAATTGGGTTCTTTGGGGTTTTGAGGATTCGTCGGTCTCTTCTGAAGGCATCGTTGTGATGGAGTAGATGGCACTTCAGTAGGGTTGCGGCCTTGTGCGAATGGGTTCTTGGTCGAGCCCTGCTTGGCAGGAAGCTGAGTTCTTGGTTCCAATTGAGTTAGGTTACAGTCGAGTTCTTGGTGTTTGTGTGTGTGTTGTTAGTCAGTGAAGGGCTTGTCAGGGATTTGAGTGGTGCCTTCATGGGGACGATTATTGGTCGAGTTATGATTTGGGTTCCCGGCCTCTTTTACAATGATGGGTTTTCGAGGATGGGATTCTTGGGGAAGATTGAGCTGTGTAATTGGAGAGTGCTCTTGCTGAATTAGATCATGCTATTGAGTGGCAACATGAGTGTAAATTGAACCTGTTATACATTTTATTTCCTGTGTGCATATCGTGTGGAAGATGTTATAGGACAGTTTCTGACTTCGTGAATCATAGTTTGGTGAAGTGGAGATCACGATCCGTCAGTCTGTGAACATTAAAGATGTAAGTAGATTTGGATCTTCCAAAGTTGTTAAGCTGTGAGAGACGTGAATGCTGTTGAACTTTATGGTGGTTAGTACAATGACGAAATTGTCTTTTCTTGAGACAAAGTTGTGTTGCTTCTAATTTCTTGTGTTTGGTGGATGTTTCTTGATTGGATAGCATGCACTACTATGCCTTCCTACATGATGCAGAATTTTGATGATGTCTGTATGATTTGTACTGAACTAATTTGTTAGCATAGCAGTCAGCGAGACACGGTCTTAATATCTATTGCATTCTTGGGGATGTGATTAACATTCTTTCTGTCTCTTTCGTGGTTTCTGTTTTTTCTTGTTTGCTACATAGTAGTCGTTATTTTGCAATACATAAGCAAATGTTATGTTTGTGACTTGTTCTGTTGTCCCGGTACAAGAAATATGGCATTTTGGGCAAGTTGGATACTGAAAGCTGGAACTATACATGATTTGTTTTTCTTGTTTATTACAGCTGAGCTGAGTTGCATTCTACGGATGTTCAGCTAGATTGATAGATTTGTCTGTAAACTTGGTAAATGATTCGCAAAAAAAAGTTGTACTTAATGGATGTTTAGCTAGATTAATAGATCTGTGTCTGTGAACTTGTAATAAATGTTTCAATATTCGTTAATGAATATGGAAGGTCATTTAGTTAGCCTGATTTGTTTGAAGCCTGACATAATGTGTCCACAAGGACTAGGCTGTGCTAAACTGCTAATTTAAGATAGTACTATTATGGTTTGAAAAAGTCTTGTGGGATTTGCTAATCTATAAAGAAGATGCATGTGCCATGTGAGGCATGACGATTGTAATATGTAAGTGCTGATGCATCGTACTGTGTCTGTTGAAAATGCACAATGCAATTGAGGAACCTTCATTCTATTGTTGCCACTTGCCAATATTTCAGATAAGTACAATCTGAAGAGTTAATAACTTTATGAAGATATATTAAATACATGCCCCATTACTCACTAAAAATGTCTATTCTTAAGTAATTAGATGGAAGGACACGATTAAATACATACCTGTCTTTTACTCTTCTGTATGTACATACCATGGATAAAATATTATGTCCCTTGAATATTTGATTATTGCAATCGTGAGTTATTAACATAGGTTTATTTTTATTTAGGCTGTTTTGTTCCTATAAGTTAGTCTATTGGTGATAGAAACTTGCTGCTTCCCTTATGTAATGTGTATATAGTTGGCAATGAGAATAAGGCTAGGAAAGATGTCTTTAAATTTGAAGGTAAGCAAATGATACAGTTATACAAGGATGTTTCTGTTACATAGACATGAATTTTTGAGAGAGAAAACTGGTGCTACTTGATTTGCACTGAATTTACTGCAATATCCTTGGCCTGTGAAGACTTCTTCAGGCTTCACTGGCCATCTCATACAATGAGGTTTTTTTTTTTTCGAATTATGCAGAAATTACGAAGAAAATCAGGAAACCTAAGCCCTGGAAGCACCCCCAGCCTATTACAATTGGCCAGCTCAGGCAGATGCGTGATGAGTTTTGGGACACAGCTCCTCACTATGGTGGCCAGAAAGGTATTTCTTACCGTTTTGTGTCTATCATGTGTATGTACATAGTTTTGCTTCGTATTATATTGTTAGTTGACCGAAGCTTCCTTTTTCTTGCTTGGATGCATAGTGCTTTTATGCAATCCTTGCACTAACCATTTAAGCCTTGTACAGAAATTTGGGATGCCCTTCGCGTTGCAGCAGAGTCTGAGGTAGCCCTTGGTCAGACAATTGTGGAAAGTGCGGGTGTAATTGTTTCAAATGCTGACCTGACTCTCTGCTATGATGAAAGAGGTTCGATTTTCCATCTGATTCGTTTTTGTTTTCACTCTTTCAAATGTGCCGAGGTTGTTTACTAGAGCTGTCAACATTTCAGGTGCTAAATATGAACTGCCCAAGTATGTTCTGAGTGAACCAACCAACCTGGTCCAAGACAGTTGAAGGGCAGCCGCGGAAAGACCTATTCATGTAAAAAACTGTAAATCGCTTCAGATGCTAAAAACATCATCGGGTGCCCGTGGTAACAGGAAGATGCTTGATCAAAGATTTCAAGCATTCTTCTCGTAACTGTCAGCTTACAGTTTCCCCCTATCAGTATACAATGTTCTCTTCTGTCTCGACTGTCTTCTGACGATTTAGATAAAGTTTCTCAAAGCATCCCCCTCCACCGGTGCTACTGTAAACATGAGTCTGCTTAAAAATCTTTGGTATGGGTTAGAAACTTTAGAGTGGTGCTTCGAAGTCTGGTTACCATCGTACAGGTTGGACTATGGCATAAATTTCAGAGCAATATGTGACATCTTCTGTTACAAGATCTGACGCATCAAATTGGTCATTTTACTGTTTGTATTGTTGCAATGCACTATCTGCTTTAGCGATGTCAGTGGTACTTTCTTACAAGATGTAGGATGATGCTGGAATGTTCTGGATGGAAGTAACACATACATTCATTCATTCATTCATTCATAGTATATATAAAAGCTGTGCACTTCGGCGGCCTGGGAGCGCCCCGGGCACTGTAGATGATACTGTTCATCTACAGTGCCGGGTACTGTAGCTATAATTTTTTTTTTTGCAGCATTTTTCCCCCACTTTTTCTCCTCAAATTTTTTTTTGTTTCCCCAATACTTACTGAACGGTTTCGAGATTCGTCGACTCTGACTCCTCAATTTTGGATCCAGATTCACACAAACATTTGACAAATTTTTTTCAATTTTTTTTCAGAAAAGTCCTCACGTTTTCCAAAAAATTAACAGTTTCGAGTTTTGTCGGCTCTAACTCCTCGATTTTGGATCCAATTTCCTCGCTTTTTCTCCTCAGCTTTTTTTTTGTTTCCCCAAAACTTATATACATGGAATATATTCGCGTCGACAAGTGAATTCATTCTCATGAACGGTTTCGAGATTCGTCGACTCTAACTCCTCAATTTTGGATCCAGATTCACACAAACATTTGACAAAAAAAATTCAAAATTTTTGCAGAAAAGTCCTCATGTTTTCCCAAAAAATAACGGTTTCGAGTTTCGTCGGCTCTAACTCCTCGATTTTGGATCCAAATTCGCACAAACATTTCACGAATTCTGTCAATTTTTTGGAAAAATACGCGCGTCGACGAGTGGGTTCCACCCCGTGATCGGTTTCGAGTTTTGTCGGATCTAACTCCTCGATTTTGGATCCAAATTCGCACAAACATTGACGAATTTTGTCAATTTTTTTTTAAATATATGCGCGTCGACGAGTGGGTTCCATCCCCGTGAACGTTTTCGAGTTTTGTCGGCTCTAACTCCTCGATTTTGGATCCAAATTCGCACAAACGTTGACGAATTTTGTCAAATTTTTCGCAACAAACCCCGCGTTTACCAAAAATTACATACATGAAATATATGCGCGTCGACAAGTAGGTTCCATCCCCGTCATCGCTTTCGAGTTTGGTCGACTCTAACTCCGCAATTTTTAGATCCAAATTCGCACAGCCATTCCACGAATTTCATCAAATTCGAATTTCCTTCGACAATTATTATGTCATTATAACAAAACATTTCATACATAAAATTTCTCTTAAAGGCCGCAGCGTGAATACTAAAACCCTGACAAGTGGGTCCAGTTCACTTAGAGAATTTGCAGAAAATGAATTTTTTTTTTTAGAAAATCAATAGTTTAAGAACTATCTACCAGAAAAATGTAAAAAATATATCAGCACAAACAGAAAAACAAATTCTAATTACTTATATCATAATACAAACATTTTTTGACATTTTTTAAATTGGACCCAACTCACTTAAATAATTTACAGAAAATGAATAATACTATAAAATTAATGGTTTAGAATCTACCTACTAGAAAATTATGCAAAATATATCGCAACAACCAGAAAAATAAATTCCAATTAATTGTACCATAATGCAAGTATTTTTGGGCATTTCAAAATCGGTAAACATTTACAAAAAAACCAAAATGCACTTCTTCTGATTAAATGAAGCTGATTTCGAATTAAAAAAATATTATATACTTTATTTCCTCTACTAAGTATCTTAATTAACTATTTAAGACAACATAAAAACATATCATACCATTTAAAAACCAGTTTGCATTTAAAGATAACATAACAAAACTCTCTCTAAATATGCAATTTAACTAAATAAATACTCAAATTGGTTAATAATTCTATATAACCATAATATTTTTACTCTTAAAATGAAATTAAATAGAATATTTATGTCACAAAGGAAAACATATTTTACCATTTTAATCTAGCTAACATATTAGATGTAATATAACTAAAATCTCTCTAATTGTATGCTTAAATTTTAAAAAACCTTTATTAGATGGATATTTAAAGCAAATACAAATTCACTTCCTCTAATTATGGACTTAATTTAATAAATGATTAAAGCAAAATACAAACATTTCAAGATATTACACATTTAGATATAATATAATTAATCTCTCTCCAAATATGTAGTTAAATTTAATAAATGCTCAATCTGGTGAATATTTCGATATAATCATAATGTATTTCCTCTAATTATGAATTTAAATGAACTACTTACGTCAGAATAGGAAACAAATTTTATCATTTCAATTTAGCTAACATATTAGAGATAATATGGCTAAGTTTTCTCTAATTTCTATTTAGATTTAAAAATGCTTGATTAGTTGGATATTTGTAGGAAATACAAACTCATTTCAGCTAATTATGGACTTACTTTAATAAATACTTATACAAAATATTTCCTGCAAATTCATTTTCCTCATATTATGAGTTTAAAATTAAATTCAAAAAATGCTCAAGCAATGTACTCCCTCCGAATATTGGGTTCAATTAAAATCCCCTCCGAATATTGAGTTAAATTTAATATGTAAGATAAAACACAAGCATATCATACCAAACCGACTAGGTTAACATTTACAAATGAAATACCTAAACTCGCTCCAATTATGCGATTCAATTTACTAAATGCTTAAAGTAAACTTAAATCTCTTTAAATATGAACTTAAATTTAAATAACGCTTTATTACATGCACATTTGAGGATGATTTCAAATTGAATTTGCGCTAACTACATTACACACGTTATAACTACTGACTTTCCTTACAATATATATACCACGATTTTAAAAAAAACACAAATTACCACAAATTAATCTCAGCGAGGCCGCGGCGTGACGCCGCGCAAAATTTAACTAGTGCTTCTAATAGTAGTACAGGAGTCATCTAGTGGTATGACATGATGCTGGTCAGGTGCTGGTCCTTCTCGTCATTTTTGTGTCGCCATGGATGTTGTCACGTCGACGGTGTTTCTCTCATAGAGCACAGCTGGTGTTTCTCGCATCTGAATATGGTGGTGCAGCTGTCTCCGCGGAGATTTTGGATTTGGAACAGCACCTTTGGTCACCAAGGGGGACTTGGCTATATCCACCATCATAAAATCATTCATGGCTTCCCTTTACCCACATTCTGAAGATCAAACTCAAATGTAAAGGAGAAACAGAACAGGGTGTTGTGAGCTGTTATACCTGGGCAGCAAGTTGAGTGGAGTCACAACGTGGTTTCATCGGGTGTTATGGTTGAAGCACAGAGAGGGGGAGCATTATTCAGCAGAAAGCTTTTCGGGGCAAAATTTTCAGTGCTAAAATTTGTTATTTTTACACAGGCGCAAAACTCAAATGTTTTTTCGGCTAACTGAGCTAGAATCGATGACACACGTTGATTTTCTGAAGTAGTATGCTATTTTCGTAAGATGAAAAAGACATCTAAGAAACATGCAATGTCTATCACTCGACATGAGTAGCTGCATTTGTCCACGTATGCTTTAACCCTTAAACCCTAGATCAATGTAGCAGGAAGAATCGTGACTTTGTTTGCCCTCCTATGTATAGATTCTTGCAAAATTGTTACTAATACAGTAAGCAACTAAGCACAGCACTTGTCATCTGCACCTTGTTGCAGTCATCCTTACTGTTTTTTGCAAGTGCACATGGTACCATGTAGAAATCGTTATACACAGAATCATGACAGCTAATGAAGTATGGATCAATTCAGAAGTGACAATTCTGCATCCAGTGTCCAACAATGATGTGAGCATTCATTTGATCTCGTTCCAGTTCCATGGAATCGACCCAATTTTGCACATAAACTGAGGATAACAGCACATACTTCTAGGCTTCTACAACATATATGCAGGGACAATTTTCATGCTGAACGAGTTCTGACAACGAAATGCACATCTAAGATGATATTCTGCACAGGCACAAGAACAGATTTTACAATGTGATGCTCGCTAAATCGGCCTCAGAACAGACAAAAAAAGTATTCTCCGAAAATAATTTCGATTCTAGTCCAAGTCGTCACCCCTCCACGCTTTTGCGCAGCTAGATTACCTTTTGGTTACAAGGGTTAAGATTTGAATCTGGGAACCCCCAATACAAATCGACTCTTCAATTTAATTCTGTTTTCACTTCTTGATAACTGCACACGACTTATCCACTGCTTCTAATTTAGCCTGTTCACGTCCTATCCATCGTACTTGCAGAGGTTCTCAAACCCCATGTACTCATGTCGCTGGATTTTTTGAATCATGTTTGAGATACCAACCCCACCTGCAGATTGAACAGCTAGTCCTGTTAGTACTGTTCAAACAATGGACATCTGATCAGGTGCAGTTAGATGTTGAAAAACGTACCGAGGGAAATTGCACTGACGAAGATCATGAAAGCCAATATGAAGATGATGAGTGATGCCCGCCCTAACCAACTAATCAGCCTCCTTACCACGTGCTGGCCGATAATGGCAGCAACGAATGCCACGGCGACAAAGTAAGCAGCTAAAGAAAAGGCGAAGAAATTAATTCAGTACATGTCAAGCGCTAGCAAGAAAAAGAGCAAATCAAAGGAGAAGTACCATAAGGGACTGGAAACCGGTTCAGGAGGTAGTATTCCACAACAGACATGGAAGCTGAGAACATCATCGCGAACGTGGCTGTAGCACTTGAAACCTATCATAGTTTCACTTCAGCAGGCGTTCTTTACGGGCAAAGCATAACTTGTCAATACACATACACAAAACAATCTGGGTGGAGCGTACCTGGGGAGGGATGCCGAGCTCCAGAAACAGTGGCCCCATGATAAAGCCACCTCCAAGACCAAGGAGACCACCGACGAGCCCCGCAGTGACACCAAAGAAGCAATATATGCAGAGTTGATGGAATTTCAGGGTAGTTTGTTCAGTTCCCTTAGATGATAGAACCCTCTTCCCGTTCATCAGGCCTAGTGCTTCGTACATAGTCACTCCTACTGATACCGGGATCTACATACAACAAGCAGAAAGATTTATCACGGTGTATGGTTAATATTGGTTTAATACAGCCATCCATCTTTCACATTCTAATGACATATATCAGCAACATAGGATAAGACAAGGACCTATAGTGAAAATTGATCCCTATAAATTCCTCAAAAATGGTCCCTATAGAGGAGTCCATGGTGCAAAATTATAACTTTGCACACAAAAATAGTAGCTTAAGATCACACGTTAATTTGCATGAAAAAAAAAACTGTAACTCAAAGGTTTGAATCTGTAAGTAGAGTAGTTTCAACTTTTTTTAGAGTTCAATCAAAACACGGACGCTAATTCATAAATGTGATGACAGGTTATGGTTTTGACCCCATATGCTTCAACTTTTTTTGCAAGGAACACCATCCGTTTCAGTAGTATTAAGAATTCAGAAGATAAAACATGCAAGGTAATTCGTACATCTGATATAAGATAGATATATAAAACACAAATTTCAGTGGTTAAATGTCATAAAGGGTTTATATAATATATCAGCATGGATTGTTCGTGTAACTGGGGCGAAACAGACACAACAATAATACCTGGAGAAAGTTCAAGACCCAGTACCACGTGGAGCAAGTTGAAGTGTAGTTCTGTAAATATAAGAAAAACAGCATATAATTGGGATGTTACCTTCAAAGGCTCAAAGATATTTGTGCTGATGAGACAACAGTAAAAATAAACAATAGTTCCTAAGCAATATAGGCATATAGCGATAGCATCTGTATGTATTATCTAATTAAACGAGAAAGTAGGCCTTCTCACTTTCTCAGATGTGTTATCAAAGTGACACAATGGGTCAGTTGTATATATTGATTTGAATCCTATCGTTTATGAATGACATTGGTCACAAAGAATGCTTTTTCACTATTGCGAATTTTATTGTACACAGACATATTAGCTGAACATTATTATGCGGTAAAGACAAAAGAACTCCAAGAGAGAAGAGATGCTTGATACGAAGGCCAGGAAAAACCAATGGAAAAGCACATAAAGAATCGTACAAATATGCGCAGAGTTACAAAACAAGACAACTAATGGTGAGAAGCTGAAAATTAGATGAGGCTGAGATTGATATTACCATTTAGATTTCAAGATTTGCATTATGATCCTCACCTTTGTGATTTGAATCGCAAGAAATGCTAGCCACACGAACGTGAGAAGACCAAACTCCTTCCAGTAAATGTTATTCATAAGGGATGGCTGAAATATTGGGAAGTTTTAGCTTTAAATCCTTGCGAGTAATGTTCTCAACAAATGCAGGGGATCATGTATATTGTCATGAGATGTTTACCGCTTCATCTGATCGGATTTTTGTATCAGCTGCAGCACCTGGTCCTGTAGGAAGTGGTGCATACTCTGGTTCCTCACCTGAAAGGTTGCCAAATGTAAGAAATAACATACAGATTTGGTGACAGGTGAGCAGTACATCGTTCTCTAGCACTCTTACTGCTTTGCTCCAACCGTTTGGCAGCCTCCTGGAAGAAATAAAAATAGTCAGATTAGTATATAAGAGAAGACAAGGAGATACAAAAATCATAGCTTATAAAGAGATGAGATAATTGCCAAAATTACCCTTTTAACTATGCTTTCTTTCTTCCATGTCTCAACACCCTTCAGAAAAGCTTTAGTTGATGTGCCTACAGTTTGATTTGGAAAAGCAAAAGGTCATTCATGATAGTTAGATAACCAAAATACCGCAAGCAGCAGATTAGGGATGAATTGATCACCTAGGAAAAGGATTATCAACAGAACTGTGACCAGCCAGTCAGGGAATATAACATTGAAAATAACGCCAATGCTGATTCCAAGCATTAGCATAGGCTGGATTAGCAGTGCTAGGTCATAGTCGATCATCGGCATATCCAAAGTCGGATGTTTCAGCTTGAGATTGTAGTACACAGTTGATACAGCTGCACCCGTGATCATACCTGTCCCAAAGAATACACAATCTCAATAAAACTTGCTGAATCAAGAGTCTTAAACTTGCCTAGCTAATGTTACAGTTAATATTTTTTATTGTTCTATTATAATTTTTTCAAGACTCACCTAGCAAACGGGCGAACAGGTTTTTCTTTCATTTATACTGAACTACTGTAACAATATCAACCAACAATTCTAAGTATGCAGGTAATTAGGTGAAGCATAAATGAGTTTCTAAACAACAGGAAAGTATCCTGAAAATAAAGAAGCAAACCAGATAATCAGTATACAATTGGAAAAATAAACAAGAAACAAATGTATCATATACATGCAGAAAACTGCATTACATTTGGACCAGTGCAAGTAAACATTCTAACTGGTTTGCTTTTCATCTTTTTAGCTACTTTTTCTTTGAAAACAAGTAAACATGGACTTTGCTTATAGTTAAGTACAAGTAAGCCAGACAAAGGCAAAAAAGATGCAATCTGTACGCACACGAATCTATGGCAAGCAACCACCACAAAATGTACCTGTCTAGAACAAAAGGCAAATAAAAAATAGTACCATCAACAACCACTTCAGGAAATCTAAGTATATTCTAGTAATTGCTACTTTGCCAGAGCCTAACTTTCCAAGAACAACAGGACACGCCAGATCCCTCAAAAAGAGGCAAACTAATGCACACACGGATCAATCATTAACGGCATAACACACTAAACAAGCTTGAGAAAAGAGTTCGTAGGGACAGCATGAACCTTTCTTTAAGAGCATGCACAAAAGAGGAAATATCCAAAGGGAAACAGACAGGTTCTCACACTTAGATATCGCAGTGGACGACTTGGCATCAAAACCGATAATCAAAGTCAGCATCGGCACAAAGATCCCGCCGCCACCAACGCCGCCGACGCTCCCAAACGACGCGCCGAAGAATCCTATCAGTGACCCCAGCACCATTTTCCATCCGAATTCCATTTCCTAGAACATTTACAGAATTCACCAGATTAGCTGCATATCCAAAAACACTACTAAAGATTATAGTCTGGAGTTTAGGCTACATGGACAAATTAAATCAAGAGAAATTCCAGTGCCCTCATGCATGGCTCAAATTGAATTTCAGGTGACCCACAAAACCGAGCACAGGAAAAAAAAAAGGTACAGTATCCCATGCTCTCAGGACTTATTAGCAAACTAAAGCAGAAAAGCGAGCGATTTTTATAAGAGGAAATGCTCAAAAAGGTGTGGTTTGTTCCATAGGAGTACCGGCCAAACGTGGTGGTAGGAATTCCCATCGCTCCCCCACATGAAATCGGCAATCCTGTTGAGGAGGCTGATTTCCTCCTCCGGCGCCACCAGAACGGCGGAGGCCGGCAAGAAGCCCCGGTCGGCGGCGGCGGCGACGACGACGACGCACGCGGCGCCGAGCGCGGCAATGGCGTGCCGCATCCTCCTCCCCATCTTCCCGGCCCCCCAAGATAGGCAGCCTTTCCCACCGGCCGCTTTCCTGCTCCCAAGAGAACAAAATTGGGTGAGAGAGAGCTCGGGTTTCCTGGGTGGCGCAAGAGCCTCGGGAATCACGGGATCAAACGCTTTTGGGTTGGGGAAACGTACAGATACAGACGCCGCGCGACACTCTTTATTTATGGATTCTTGGTGGTTTTCTTGGGTGCGCAACACGACGGCAGAGGATACAGCACAAGCCGCGGTTTTGGATGGTTCGGATTGGGAAACGAAGCCGGGAGAAATACGCAGGAACTGGCCCTAGACGCAGCAATGCGAAGGTGATGGGACGAACTGGGATGTGGCGAGAGAGCGTCTGAGAGAGAAGGGAGAAGGCGACGAACTCGGGCCAAATTTAGAAGGGATGTGGTGTGGCAGTTTGCATATATTGCCCACTGGACACTGACGGAATTACGAAGCGGTGCCGTTGAAATTTGCCGAGAATGTGGTCCAGAACTCCAGATCAGCATCGAATAACTTTCAGTTTCTTGGATCGAACAAACTTTGTAAGTAGTACTCCCTCCGTTCCCAAAAGATGTCTCAACTTTATCCAAATGTGCATGCATCTAGATATGTTTCAAATATAAATACATGCATGTTTGGAAAAAGTTGAGACATCTTTTTGCGAACGGAGGGAATATCTTATTTCTCTTTTTGTTGTTTATTACTTGCTGGTATAAAATCTTCAGGCTTAGTATGAAAACTCCGTGGTTGCGGGGTTTAGGACAGGATTATTCGTCGTTAAACGAAAGAGAACTTTGCCTACAGAACAATAAGAAACCATACGTGTCGTAAACCTTGAATCAGTTCATGGCACAAGTTGGTGAATAAATATTGGTTTGCACACAATTTCTCCGGAGGTGCTCAGGGACGAGATCCCGTCCAAGTGGGAACCTTCTTTCTAGACTCACTCTTTTGCCAGTGCTGTGATGTCGCCCACCTCTTTTTTTCCCCAGCTGAACAGCATCGACAAATTAGATGAAGATCTTTTTACTGTAGAATTAGGCATGAACGGATTGTCGTATTCTTCTACCAGGCGTTCACTGGCCGTGGAACCAGCAGACGACGAAAATGCCTTTTGTATATACTGCATTTCTCTTTCAGTGAGTGGCATGCATGAAAATTAATTTCTTTGACAAAGAGGATATTTTAATATATAAAAAGATACCAATTACACCCAAACATTATAACAACATAATGTTAAAAATTGTTCACATACTCACCGGGTGTTCGTTCTCACGGACGATTTGGCATGAGGTACTATCCTGGATACGATCGACGTCCAGGTCGCCGGTTGTGCAGGACGATTTCGTGGATTGGTGCTCGTTGGTACTCAACTCCACCCCCCGCTCGCTGCGTAAGGGCACCTCTTCGGTGATTATGCTCACGGCGTGGTGGATTTGGAAGCAACGAAACGCGATCGTCTTCGACAACGCACGTCCCTCAGTTAGCGCTTTGGTGGAAACCATCAAGACTGAGTCTCGTTCTTGGGTGAGCGCGGGGGCCCGTGATCTCGCACATCTTCTCTCCTAGTTTAGGTCGCTGGGTTGAGTTGTATGGTGTGGGGTGGCCTCTCTAAAGGCCTGTAAATAACTCTTTAATCTATCAATGTATGGAATCGCAAAGCTTTTTGCGTTTTCGCGAAAAAATTTGTTCAGTGACTCGCAGAAAATAACCACCACGACTGGTAACACCTGAACCGTGAAAATGTTCTCCAACAGCAAACAATGCACAAGCACCATTGCCGCCCGAAAAGTCACCTTGAATTAATGCCCTCATTTGTCAAGAGTATTGATGCAATGCACCGATCGTCAGGCTCACAGTCGTCACATGCACGGTTTGGACGTGCTCATCCTCACATAAACTAAACTATATTAACTATATTTACTTATCATGATGTGACGCATCGTCGTTTCTGAATCCAAGATGCTCGCCACCGCCATCATTCGGTTGTCTCGGACTCGACATGAGAAATTGAGATCCTTTAGCTCTCCAAGCGTAGCTATCATGTCGTACATGTCTTGGCCAACACCATGGTAATCCTGGGCGACGTGCACGATGGTGCTGGTGAAAAGTCGGGTCTCGTGTCGCCTAGCCTTGCAACCATCCTACGACCGCGCTATCGCCCTCGAGACATGCTAGGGCGGACCGAACCTCAAGAGAGTGTCTCGCTAAATTGAGCGCTCAACGCCCCATGTGGAGTCACGTTGTGTTGCGGCAGCGGAATAAAACTTCCATGACGCCGGTGCGTGGCCACAAATGCCTGTCTTGGCCACCGCCCACCACCACGCTGCCTAGCCTGGGGTGAAAAACGACAAAATTGACCTTACCATGAAACTTCAGCACAGAACGTCCTACTTTCAAATATTTTCGAAATTAACCCAAAACGGTAGCGCCTCTCGCCGTGGTGTCAGGGCATCTCTAGCCACCCCCCAGCGCCCCCCAAGAGCCCAAATAGCGCCGAAATCTTCCCAGTCACCCCCCAGGAGCCCAAATAGCGCCGTTTCGGCCGAAAATAGCGTCGGCGCACCCATGCCAAACCCAGCCCACTGGGTTTCGCCTAGGGGAGCCGGCGGAAGGGAAAACACACGTGGGCCAGCACTGTCGGTGAGACAGCGCATTTTCCCCACCCCGACTCGCTCTTTTTCTCTATCCAACCTCGTCGCCGCCGACACCACCCCTCCCACTCCGCCGCACACAAGCAGTAGATCACCAGGTGCCGGCTGGGCAGCCTTCCTCGCTATGCGCCAGGAGATTCAAGACCCTCTGATGCATACACAACTACAGAATGATCTGGTGGAGCACTTGTGGAGGCGCAAAGGCAAAGGCAATGCCTAGTTTGATTTGTTCTATTTGCTTGCATTGTTGAACTATTTGTGTGTGGATTTATATGTTGAACTATGTGGACAAAATAATATTTGTGTGTTTTTTGTATGTGAAATTTGGGCGAAAATCGCCGGCTGGGGGGCGGCCTGGGTTCCACGGCTGGGAATCGACGCCCCCAGCGCGCCGAATAGCGCCGTTAGCCTCTCACGCAGGCCAAATTAACGCCGTTTTTGCGCCGGGGGGCGAACAGCTGGAGATGCCCTTATCCTCTATATTAGAGTAAAGAAAACAGCTAGAAGAGACTGTTTTGAGAATTCTCAGCCACAAAGTATGGGCTAATGGAAATAGGATAGCACAACTAGTTTTTTTTTTTTTTTTGCGAGTGCTATAGCACAACTAGGTTGGCGATGTAGTTTCGGCACTAGAAGAATCCTATATCAATGACGCCAACACCATTTCGAAGAAAATTCCATTATTTGCTCCCTGGTCCCTCGAGTAAATTAATGTGGGGTGCGCAATGCAAGTGGAAGTGTTCACAAGATCTATCGGGCAACAAACGACGTTGAAGCCAACTGAGCAACAAGATCCAAGATTTCTAGCCTGGGACCACTGAACTTTCTGCCAACTCACCGATGAGTCTACACATGGAATGTAAAAAATAAATAAGAAAAATCCAGTTCCCAATCTTTTTGGCAAGTCAGATCGCACTTATACTTCCATCTGTACTTCTTGTGCTGTCCCATTGGTAAGAATTCAAAATGGTCGAGATTTCGCAGCAAAAAGAAAAAGATGGACGAGATTTCGAGTGCCAGAACCAAGATGCAGCCATGCATGGCTTTACGCTAAACCCCCGGAGAGGCGGAGACGCTTGATCTCGAATGCTGTGAGTGGGATCCAGATCAGAGTTTGTGGTACATGCTCATCGAGCCTATTGTGCTTGGACATGCTACAAGAGCACGTGCTGAGACGATCTACCAGCTCGATACGCAAGTACTGCTACACTAGCAGCTCGAACCTGGAGCAAAGTAACTCAGACGGCTCTGACTGATGAATTCCAACGGGCCGACGTAAACGGAAATAAATTTTTCGTGTTTTATCCGTTTGGGTCGCTAAATAGATAGACATTCAGTTCATGTCCGCCCCTCCCTGGCCACTGGACCCAACAGGCTGACTCATCGAGTCCGCTCGACCAGGGTTTTAATCATTTTTTTGACTTGGCCGTTCCATACAACATAAATTTAAGCAAACAATACAAATAGTTATTACAATCCAAATATTTTACAAACCAAATAAATAATAAATTGTAGCAGATGGAACTGAGCACACATACTCCACCAAATCATTTTAGAGTTGAATATGAGTCTCTTTTCATGTATATCACAGTGAAAATCGAAAAACTGAGCATTTTGATACGAGTAGAAGCATTTTAATATGAGTAGAAGTCGAGGGTACCAACGACATCTCTCTTCCAAAATCTAAATGCAGTCCATTGTGCTTGGACATGCTATAAGGACACGTGCCGGTCCATTGTGCTTGGACATGCTACAAGGCAGCTCGATACGCAAGTACTACTACACTAGCAGCTCGAGGTTGGAGCAAGTAACTCAGTAACTCAGGGCATCTCCAGCCGTCCCCCAGACCCCACAACCCACGGGGCGTGAAATATCGCTGTTTCGTCTTGATAGCGTCGAAATTCTCCCACTCGCCCACCCAGGAGGCCAAATAGCTCCGTTTTGGCCTAAAATAGCGCCGGCGCTCCCAGGCCAAACCCAGCCCACTGGGTTCCACCTGGGAGCTGAAATGGCGCGAAAACACGGTGGGCCCGTTCTGTCAGCCACTAGGCGAAAAGGGCGCGAACAAAATGGAAAAAAACCGTCGGTCGTCGTCTTGATCTTCTCGGCTCAGTGCCCGTCAAAGGCCTGCTGCGCCAGTCAGGCGGGCGGCGACGCGTCCAATCGCATGGCACGCGGCGCAGTAATGGCGCACTACCGCCCCGCCGACTGGCCTTCCACGCCGCTATAAAAGCCCGCGCCCTCGCCGTGCAGATCACAACCGCGTCTCCCTCTCTCTCGCCCTTTGTCGCCCTTTCTCTCCCACACACACCGAGACCATGGCGGAGCGCTACCCGGTGATGGCGCGACGATCAACGGCTTCGGCCGGCGCTTCCTCCACGACTGGGAGGCGCGCATGCTGTACGAGGCGGGCTATCCAGCGCCGCCCGACATGCGCGTCCCCGGCGAGTGGCGTCTGAGCGTCGGAGGCATTCTGGTGCTGCCGCCACCAGAAGGGGCGGATCGCGACGTCGAGATCCAGTAGGTTCTCGCCTGGCTCACGGAGGAGCAGGCGGCGGACCCGCGCTGGGACCCCGCCAACTTCGCCTTCTGGACGGAGTATTTCGTCCAGCGGCACCGGCGAGAGCTCGACGACACCAACAACAACGGCGCCGCCTCTGACAGGAACAACGGTGGGGGCCGTAGGCTATGGTGGGGCGCGCCGGGACGTATGTTGAGCTACGAACTGGACTACATCAACGGGGGCAACAACCCCCCGTCTGACAAGGCCGCCCCGGCCTCCGGCCATCTCACGCCGCTGCAGCTTGTCGTCGTGGATGCCGAGGAGGATGGGCGGCAGCTCGTCCTCGTCCTCCTCCGGCCTGCGCTCCTTCTCAACTCTGCGCTCCTCTTCGACGCTGATCTCGGCTTCCACGTCCCGCTCCAGGTTTGTTCGCGTCAAGCCCGAGCCGAAGGACACGCCTCCCCGTAGGCCCAGCGGCGGCATAGTCCTCAACTCCAGCCGCCGCCTTCCCTCGCCGCAACGGGTCCGTCTGCGCCTCGTCAAGCCGAAGAAGGAGCCTAGCACAGGCGATGCTCCTCTCAAGAAGCCCAAGACAGAGCCCGAGTGGTCAGCGCCCGAGGACCCGGAGGAGTTCCCCGGCCAGCGCCTCGCCGAGCAGATGTTGCTCAATGACGTCCTGCCAGCCCAAGACGACTTCGCCTGCGCTTGGTCATTCGAGATGCACCAGCAGGAGGAGGACGAGCACCAGGCGCGGCTGCTGGAGCACGCCGCTCGTGAGCAGGCGCGGTACGACGCCTACCAGCTCACCGGCGTCGTCATCCTCGACGACAGCGACGAGGAGGAGACGGCGCCGAAGATGCTAGGGCCGAGCAGGTGGCACGGCGGCGACGACGGCGCAGGCCCATCCTCCCGTGCCCCGCCGAGCGACTCCGATGACGACGGCGACTACACGCAGTTCTACAGCCAGTTGGGCATGTACAACGGTGTCTAGCTCGACGTCTCTTATTTT
The DNA here is from genome assembly GCA_947311845.1 of Poa pratensis. Taxonomy (NCBI): domain Eukaryota; kingdom Viridiplantae; phylum Streptophyta; class Magnoliopsida; order Poales; family Poaceae; genus Poa; species Poa pratensis. The sequence continues at coordinate 27,444,475 of CAMZMU010000084.1, forward strand.
AGATTTTATTTAATGTTTCTACTATGTAATCGACAAGAACTGCCAATTTCGCGTATATAAAGTATGAAATTCGCCTAAACTTGAAGATTGGCCCAAATTTGAATTTTTTTAATGTTGGGCTACCGCTTGGGTTCGACGTCTGGGAAAATGGACCCACAGGGCCCAAAATAGCGCCGTTGCCCCCCAGGCCGGCCAAAATAGCGCCGAAAAACGGCCTCGGGGACCAACGGCTGGAGATGCCGTGAGACAGCTCTGACAAATACTACATAAGATACAGTATGTTTGTCTGCCCTCCCATCCAATTCCTTATTTATAGTAGTACCTCCTACAGAACTTCGGCAAAATGGACACGTTTGACCACGTGGCGAAACTAATTCACAGAATGAATGTTCGGCGAAACTATTTCCCCCAACTAACCATTTTGAGTAGCGCCCCACGATCGGGTGCTACACTATACAGAATAGCGCCTTCCGATAAGGCGCTACACATCCTGCCAGCGTGGCGGCTGCGGGGCCAGCCGGGACCCACTTTTGGTGGTATAGCGCCCGATCACAAGGCGCTATGGTGCTGTCATGTAGCGCCATGCGATTAGGCGCTACCCACCTGGCAGTGTTAAGTCACGCGACGGCGCCGTCCCCAACCCTAGCGCTCAGTCCACCCGACCCGATACAGGCAGAGACGGCAGTTGGCGGCTGCTCACTCCCCCCTCTCAAATCCTCTCTCAAATTCCCCAAATCTGAAGATTTCTTCCGTGGAATTTGTCCCCCTAGTTTCTAGAGGTAATATATCTCATTTCCTTATGTTTTGACCCATTTGAATCTTTTATTTTGGTAGATTTATGTCTAAATCGTGGAAACCCTAGAAAATCGAAATTGACCCCAAAGATGCATGTGCTAGGTGTTGGTGCATTGTCCAATTTGTGACTTCTATGTTGTCCATGAAGCATTTGGTTAGGAGTAGGGTTCTTGTTAAGTTAGTAGTGACTGAATTAACTTTATATGGTGTTGTCATTATTTTAGGGATGGCAAGAATTGTTCATGTTCATCATGTGGACAAGGATGCCTTCTTGAAAGGAAATATTGAACCAGACCCGGATGAGGTGGGCTTGGTGTTTGAGCATAGTCCTACCTATGCCGAGGTTTTGAAAAGAGTGAGGATTGAATTGAATTGGTTGGACACAAGTGGTGTTGTAGAGTTGGAGGGAAGACATAATGCGGGTCACGGAGTGCACCTCCGTTGGAAGTTTTTGTGTATCAACTCCGAACTACATTGGGTTGTATACAAGGAGACCGTGGCCGAATCACTAGACAAGTCTATCGAGTTATTTGCCACTAAAAAGGTTGATGCTCATGTGAACTTGGACTTGAACCGATGTGACTCCCCATTTGATGGTAGTACTCAACCACTCATGAACCAAGATGAAGTGACGGAGCCTACTTTGACCCAACATGAAGTGAGGAAAAGTTTGAGCTCCACTAGAATTGATGACTATTGGGATGATGAGTACGAGGCCAATGATCATGGGGTCGATCTCCACGACAACCATGTTGGAGATTTGGACACATATAATGAGCAAGATACCATGGAACATGACATTCCTTATTCTCGTTGCTATGCATCGGACTCGGATGACGATGGCCCCGATGAAGAAGTTGATGAGGAGGGGTTCACCGCCATGGAGGCCGAAGCTTACGAGAAGGTATTGGGGCGGGATCATCAGATCCCGTTGTTTCGTGATCCTAGTCTCGCGGATGAAGCCACAGTTGACGGTGGCAAGGGTGTAGTGCTCGGAGCAAGGCCAACTTCCTACCGGGATATGAATCATGAGGACAATGGGATATATCCCGGTTTGGAGTTTGCAACCTTGTTGGAATTTAAGATATGGATAAGGGAGTTCTCGGTTAAGTATCATCGTCTGTTTAAGGTGGTTCACTCGGACAAGAAGAAGTGTTACACGGTAAAGTGCTTGGAGAAAGGATGCCCGTGGATCGTGCGTGCAACACCACTAAAAAAAGGCCTGAATGGCACATATCTAGTTGTGTATCAACTCACATGTGCCGAGGCAAGAAGGTCGATGGCAAGAAAGTGAAGCCAGACCACCGACAACTCACCTCCAATTTCATCGCTTATAGGCTTTCCAACTCCATCTTGTCACTTCCAACAATGAGCATTAAGAGCGTCATGGAACTTGTGGAATCCCTATTTCACTACAAGGTCAAGTACGAGAAGGCATGGAAGGCGAAGCAAGCGGCCTTCAAGATGTTGTACGGTGACTGGGAGGAAGCATACAACCGAATCCCTAAGTTGTTGGGAGCCATGGCCACCACTAACCCGGGAATGGTTCATGTGGTCGAGCCGTATGGGCAAAAAACAAGGAGTTACAACGGAAAGGTTGTCCGAGTATTTGGCCGTGCATTTTGGGCATTTGAGCAATGTGCGAGTGCATTTGAACATTGTAGGCCAGTCATCGCCGTCGATGGCACCTTTCTGACTGGTCCATACAAGTTGGGGCAGGCGTTCGGTCTTTTCGGTTAGTTCGGTTCGGTCTTTCCGGTCTTTAACAATTTCGGTCATCCAGAAATGATACCCGTAAAAAATTCGGTCTTTTCGATTTTATGTTCTTCGGTCTTCGGTATATTCGGTCCGGTCTTCGGTCATGACCAAATAGACCAAAATATAGGGAGCAAGAAGGGGAATCGGTGCCCGGGACTGGGAAAGTGGGAAGCGATCGACTGGTCTCTCATGCACGGGAGAATCTACAGTACGCTGGGCTGAGATACCCAGTTGTTGAGTCTAGAGACTAGATGGTATGGTTGGTTTAGTAGTTGGGCCTATATACTAGATGACACATAAGCTGGGCTGCACACAAATTCGGCTGCTTCCGTACGTAATTCACTCAAAATAAAATAAAATCGGTCTTTCGATCTATTCGGCTTTTGCTTTGGTTGAGGCGGAGAACAACGATAACTGGGCGTGGTTCTTTCATCTTTTGAGAACCAAGGTATTACCGTCTGAAAGGGAAATTTGTGTAATCTCGGATCACCATCAAGGAATTCTCAACGCAGTGGACATTGTCATTCCCGGGCATGCTCCATTGCACCATCGATGGTGCATGAGGCATTTTTGTTCCAACTTCTATAGGGAATGTGGGAGCAAGGAGTTGTCCGATGATCTTCAAGATTGTTGTCTCACTTTCACCGATCGGCGTTTTGCAAACTTGTACAATAGATTGCTCGCCAATAAATCTCTCAACGCCGGGGGGCAAGAGTTCTTGGGTAGGCACATTGAACTTAGGAAGAAGTGGGCAAGAGCTTATGATGTAGATGGTAGGAGGTACGGTCAAATGACAAGCAACATGGCAGAATGCTTCAACAAGGTGTTGAAGGGTGTGCGTGCATTGCCCGTGACTGCCATAGTTCAATACACTTTCACCAAGTTGAATGAGTATTTTCTCAAGTACTCACTTGAAACGGATATGCAAATTGCGGGTGACAACAAGCACAAATATGAATTCAAGTTCCCACCAAAGGTTGATGAGTTCATGGAATTCGAATCAAGGAAGGCAGACTCCCAAGTTGCAACAATTTATGATAACGAAGAGTTGATTTACCAAGTGAACGAGCCCGGAGGTACCACGGCCGATGGTGTCCAACACGGAGGCCGGGCGTTTAAGGTCTCGCTCAAGCTTTGTGATTGCACATGCGGGAGGCCACTACTCCTTCATCTCGCGTGCTCGCATTTGCTAACGGCGGCTCGTACTCGAAATATGGATGTAAATCACCCGCTCACCGTTAGAGAGTCCGAGTTCTCTATTGCGACAACCAAGATGGCGTGGGCTCCTAGATTTCACCCATACCTTGACGAATCACAATGGCCGGAGTACCATGGACTTCAACTATGGCCCGACCCGACATGGAAGGTGATTAAACGGGGAAGACGCAAAACAAAGCGTTTGAGGGGTGACATGGACGGTTGGGGCCATGGTGGGCGAGAATGTCGCAACGATCAATTCGAAGAGCCCCGTGAGAAGGGCCGTTGTGGCAAGTGCAATGGTGAGGGGCACAACGTAAGGAAATGCCCTCAAAGGAAGAAAGCAAAGGGTAACGAAGCTAGCACAAGCCAACAAGGTAGTAGCCAAGCAAGAAATGGCCAACAAGATGGTCCTAGCCAACAAGGTGGTCCTAGCCAAGAAGCTCCAAGGCAACAAGCTCCTAGTCAACAAAGAGTGAGCCAAGAAGCTCCTAGGCAACAAGCTCCAACTCGATCAAGAATGAGCCAACAAGCTCCTAGGCAACAAGCTCCTACTCAACCAAGAATGAGCCAACAAGCTCCTAGGCAACAAGCTCATACTCAACCAAGAATGAGCCACCAAGCTCCTAGTCAACAAGCTCCTAGCCAACAAGCTCCTAGTCAACAAGCTCCCACACACGCTCGTAGGCAACAAGCTCGTACCCAACGAAGAGTGAGCCAACAAGCTCCTACTCAACCAAGAGTTAGCCATCAAGCTCCTACGCATCAAAGAGGGAGACAACTTGGGCTTACAAGAGGCCATGTTTCTTATAGAGGTTATGGTGGTGGCAGTGGCCGGGGCGGTGGTAGGACTGTGAGTATGATAGGTTACCTAGCTGGGCCGTATCCGTATGTATCTCCATTTCAGTTTTGCCTTCATATTATTTATATCACTATTATTGTTTTGCATTCCGTATGTATCTTACTAACTTTCAGCTAACAAATGTGTGTAGGTATGGCGGCGTATCAACCCAACAAATCAACAACGAAGTGGGTCACTGACTCGGACGAGGAAGGTGAGAGGCCGGGTTGGTTGGAGGTGGGTTTGAGGAAGGTCAGAGAACAAGATGCGGCCGAGGAGAGGAAGAAGAAGCAAGAAGAGGATGAAGCGGAACGGGCAAGGAAGGAAAAAATGACTTTTGAGTATTGGGCGTACCAACATCGTCAAGAGATGAAGCACAAAGAAGCGGTGAAGCAACGTCATGAGGATTTCAAGGCGAGGTGGCGGAAGAATGATGCCATTGCGAACGCAAAGAGAGAGAGAGAGAGGGAGAACAAGATATTCCGGGAGAGGGTGCTACGTGAGGCTCGTCTTGCAAGGGAAAAGGAGGAGGAAGAGGAGTGCACATCCAAGAGGAAGGACAAGGGAAAGGGACCGAGCTCGACACAATAGAGCTAGTAGGAGTGCTCATGATGTTGTCAACTACTTATGATCCCAGGACTCCACACTATGTGGATTTTATTTTGAACCTTGTTGTCTAATGTACTTTGCTATGTGATGTGGTATGTAACTTTGAATTTCCATGAAGATGTTGCTACTGTTAAGTTGGTGTGCGCACTATAATTTTTTGAATTCAGTCTGTGACTTGATAATTTGCTGGATTGCTGTACCTTTCACCTATGGTCTGAAGCATTTCGAATTTAGCACAGTTTGCATGTGTAGCGCCTTAGGCTAAGGAGATATGGGTGTGTAGCGCCTCACGGCAAGGCGCTACACATCCTGTAGTATTTTGACCCGACTGAGCCAGAGAGCCCAGCGACGCGAGGGAGCTGGAAAATGCGAAGTGAGGGTGTAGCGCCTCATGGCAAGGCGCTATGCATCCTATCATATTTCGTCCCGAGAGAGCCAGAGAGCGCAGCGACGTGGGCGAGCTGGAAAATGCTAAGTCAAGGTGTAGCGCCTTGCTACGAGGCACTACACTCTGACTTAGCATTTTCCAGCTCACTCACGTCGCGGCGCTCTCTGGCTCTCTCGGGTCAAAATATGGCAGGAGGTGTAGCGCCTTGGCATGAGGCGCTACACATGCGAACTGTGCTACAAACTTACGAATATTAGTACATCCTTCACAGCAACCACGAGTTGACAGTTTCGATTCACAATAACAGCAACAACAAATATAAGTTCATCAGCAAATATAAGTTCAACAACAACAGCAAATATACGTTCGGTACGCGACATTACTACAAGTCCAATTCAAGCAAATAAACATGATAACAAGTACGACATCACGTTACAAGTTTAACATGATGACAAAGGCCACAAGTGCGGCCTCCTACTTCCGGCCATGAGTACCACGGCTCTTCGTGGCTCGACCCCTCCGTGGCAAATTCTTGTTCCTCACCACCGGCTGCGGTTCTTCCTCGCTCACCTCATCCCCATCATCATCGGAGTCCTCGATGAGCCTCGCCCTCCTAACCTTCAACTTGTTTGGACGCTCGTCCAGGAAAAGCTTCCCCTTTCCTTTCTTGGCCCAGTCATCTGGTGAGTACCTTTTGAATGGGCCATCCTCTCGGGTCCTCATCAGGTAGGCGGATCATTGTTGAATCGCCCGAGTCAATGTCATATCATCGTGAATCTAACAAACAAACAAAAAATTCTGGTTACGGTAATAAAACAATAACTTGAGTGAAATAAAGACCCAAAAGCAAAAGGAAAGTATGCTGATCTCAAACCTCGCCATCATCCATATGCGCCGCGGACATAGTCTCACCCTCTAACTCCTCCTCAAGATCAACCGTTGGGTTGGAAGACGAAATGGACCTATACTGTTGCAGCGATGAGTACTCGGGGTCACGACAACCTAGGAGGTTCGACAACCGGCGTAACCGTTGGGCCGAGCGCTGCAAAACAGTGTAGGTGATGTGTATGTTACCAAAATATAAGCATGTACACCTTACAATAATCCCCAACATTATGGTGCTTACCTTAACGAAAGCACGAAGTGTACTTTCGCCCTTTTCTCCCCCGGGGTGGTATCCAACAGGGTCTCGCTTTCACCAGCTTGATTCTTTATCTCCGTGCGCTATGGGTCACATGAAAATCAACAAGTTATGCAACCAAAAAAGAGAAACAAGTGCTAAAACGAAAACGATGAAGGGAACACTTTACCACAAAGTTGAGGACGCTAGAAAAAGGTGTTTGGTTCCCCCTCCGGACCATCTTGTTGTACTGGCTCTGGGCGAGCTCATCAAATACGGAGGGCTCTTCCAATATCTCTTGCTCGTAAGCCGGCGGGCATAGCTCCAGACGAGTATTCTGATGAAGCCATCGAAGGTAGTTGTTGAATGCAACTTCGTCATGCGCCAAATGTCGGCCCCATCCACTCTCATTAGTTTTCTCCACACAAAGCTCGAACTCGGTGACATATTTCGAATGGTATCTATCCCAATTCTTCACCTTCCGCTGCCTTTTTCTGTCCATACTGCATGTTGAAAAACCGACACAATATTAGTACCACCACATAGAAACCAATATTAGTACCACCACACAGAAACCAAACAAATTATGAATTTATCTAACCTGTGGAGATCGATGCCCATGTCCTTCCACTCAGGTGTATGGGTCTGGAACAACCCAAACTGCCTCATCACGCGGTGTGGCAAGTGAAACTCAACCGCCCAGTTGCATATCAACGGGCAGCGCATAAGCCAAAAACGCTTCTCCTGGAAGCACTTCGGGTTCAAGGCAAAATCAAACACTAGAGGAAAATTGTCCCCGCTGCCATAAGGCTTCCATTCCACCTGCAACATAGCACAACAACATCAAGTTGGACGAAGATCAAAAGCATGGAAGCAGGTGATGTAAAGACAACTACTTACTTGATCGGCAGTAAGCATATCGAACTCATTGGTGTACTGCTTGTACATGAATTTGACGTCGCTATGAGCCTCCGATACCACGTCCCACTTGTAAGCCCAAGTGGGACGCCGAAGATCGTTGTGGCCATAATCGTCCCAACGAAGGTAGCTCACCTCTTTCGGTCGTCCAACTGGAAAGTGCTCCCATCTTCATACCGATAGTAGAAGCATAGGACCACCAATGCCGGCTTTAGGTGTTGTCCTACGACAAGCATCGTCCAACTGCACGAAAATGCGATGAAATTAATACATTCCACAAATGCAAATGTAAAAACAAACTAAACTTGACCAATTTGTTACCTGTCGGTATAAGTAGGCAAGTGCAGCAGAACCCCAACTCTAGTTGGGGTCAAAGACGGTCAGCGCCTTGATACGTCTCAAACGTATCTATAATTTCTGATGTTCCATGTTGATATTATACCAATTGTTACATGTTTTATATACACTTCATAGCATTTTTATGCATTTTCTGGGACTAACCTATTAACAAGATGGCACAGTGCCAGTTCCTGTTTTCTGCTGTTTTTGTATTCCAGAAAAGCTAGTCTGGAAATATTCTCGGAATTGGACGAAACTTGGACATAACCTCCTATTTTTCCAACATGAAGACGGAGTCCAGAGGAGAGACGGAGGAGGGCCACGTGGCACCCACACCATGGGGCCGCGCGGGCCCCCTGCCACGCCGTGGGGTGGTGTGGGGCCCTCGTGGCTCCGCAGCCGCCGCCCTTTCGCCTATTTATTCTTCCCGACGCGAAAACCCTAAATATCCGAGCCATTATCCACGAAAATTTCCAGAGGCGCCGCCGCCGTCAACCCTAGCTCGGGAGGGTTCAGAAGCTCTTCCCGGCACCCTGCCAGAGAGGGGAATCATCACCGGAGGGCTTGATACGTCCAAAACGTATCTATAATTTTTGATTGTTTCATGCCATTTTTATGCTTTTAGCACTTGTTTTATATTAAGTTTATTATTTATTTGGACTAACCTACTAATAGTTGCAAAAGTGCACAATGTTCTTGTTTTACTCTTTGATGTGTAGAAATTATCAAGAATACAAAAGGAAACCTTGTTGGAGTCGAATTGGGACTTTCCTGAAATCTGTCTGAAAACTTTTTACGAAGATTGCCAGTTTGACACTCGAAGATGACGTTATATGGAGACCTGGCTGTTACCAAAGTTGTCACAATTTTCCATACGAAGATTTTAAGCCTGAGATCAGCCTAATCGGAGTTCGGACGCGGCCTGTAGGCCCGTTTTGGTGGAACCCTAAAAGGGGGTGACGGAAATCCTAAAAGATATATAAAGGGAGGAAACCTAATTCATGGAGGACTCCTCTACCCACGAATTTCAGCCACCAAAAGCCACGTTTTTGCCTCCCCCATGGAACCGGCGGCGCAGGAGGAGCCCCCTGCGCCACCGCCGGTGCCGGCGCCGCCCTGCGCCTCTCGCTGCCCTCTCCGCCGTCTTCACCGCCATCTCCACCGCCATTTCCTCCTTGTATTCAGTGGTTCATCCTCCCATAAACCTCTGTACCGTCCTATGTAAACATGGTGTTTGATGCTATAATATTTATCCTATGATTTACATCATGTTTCCGTAGTTTATTTGTCTTTTGATTGATTAATTGAATGCATGAGGTTCATTAGAGTTGTATGTCTATATGGTGCTGTCCTTTGGTGTCCATTATATTTGTGCGCGCATGGATCAAACACCCTAGGGTTGGTAGTATTTGTAACGAAGCGGGGGATGTTCTGTCGGAGTGACAGAAACCTGAGAACGCGAACCGATTAGTTGCACGTATGGGAGTAAGAGGACCTTGAATTTAAGGCTATGGTTGGGGAAACCTTAATGCATTGCTAGTATTTGCGGATGCTTGCTAACAATCCAATCATATAGTACTTGTAATCCCAAGTAGTGGAGTGCATGTATATTTAGCCTCTCCCACATAGAAAACTGAATCGAAGACAATGAACCAAGTATCTTCACTAATTAATCTTGGACAAAACCACCACAATTACCACCACTTTTCCACACTCATGGTACTGTTAGTATATGGTTACTTAGTGTATTTTATTGCTGCAGCACTAACATTTACTTTCTTGTATTTATTATCTTGCAAAACTACCTCTCATACCCGTATTGCTACCGTAGTTTTATTTTCTAGATAATGCAAACGTTTAGTGTGCGTAGAGTTGTATCAGTGGTTGATAGAACTTGAGAGAATACTTAACCTACCTTTAGCTCCTCGTTGGGTTCGTCACTCTTACTTATCGAAAAGGCTACACGCGATCCCCTATACTTGTGGGTTATCAAGACCTTTTCTGGCGCCGTTGCCGGGGAGCCATAGCGTAGGTTAATGTTCTTGTGTGCACTTGTTTGCTTTATCTCTAAGTAGTTTTTATTTTCAGTATCAAGTTGTTCTTTATCTTACTATGGATAGGGAATGCGAATTACAAAAAAAATTAGGTGTAGTTGTCATCTAAAAACGTTTTCAAAAAGAAAAGTGATTGGAAAGATGAGTAATGGTTAAATGGGGGTCGACCTTGAACACTTGTGTTCATGCCTATGAAATCAAAACAAATCTTTCCATGGAAGCTTTTCATTAAAGACATGTAAATATTGTAAATATTGTGTATATAGCTCTGTACATAAAAATAAAATGCTAATTATAGTCTCAAGTTAATTGAAATTTGATAGTTTTGCTTTGCTGTCCAGAAACAGATTTTCTGTGCTCCACCGTATTAAATGTTTAAAATCAGCAGAACGTGATCTTGATCTGAAATTTCTTGAGTGCAAAGTGATGCTTATTAGCTTTCTTTCATTAGACTAACTTTTTCTGATTTAAGGTACGTAGATAGGTCGAAAAATTCGATCTTTACTGACTGTTCTGTTTAGACAGATTTTGTGCTTCTCTGTAAATAAAATCGTGATAAATCTCAGAATAGTATTTTGACTTGAAAATTTTTGTGCATAAACCTGAGATTATTATCTTTCTTTCATTAGACTAAAGTTTTTCGATTTGAGCTACTTAACTATCTCGTTGAATGCCATTTTTACGGACTGTTCAGTTTTGACAGATTTCTTTGTTTATTCAATATTGTACTGGGTGTTGTTAGTTTCATTAGTTTTTCGACGGACAATGGAAATCATGAACACCTTAGTATATACAGTGGCTAATGTTGAGCAAAAATTATAAAACTTGTCAATGCTTGAACAAGAGTGGATTTTATTTAATGAGTACTAACCCTACTAATGAGTTTTGTGAAGTTTTATGTGGATGTAGCCTATAAGATCTAATCAATATGGTGATATAAGATGAACAAGAAGACGCAAGAGCTCAAGCTTGGGGATGTGTAGGTGCATCCCAAGAACATATTCAAGAAGATACAATCATCTAAGCTTGGGGATGCCCGAGTCATCCCTCTATTCATCAACTAACATGAGGTTGTCTCGTTCATACTCTATATTACCCGTCCACATGATATGTATTGTCTTAACTTGTATTATAATTGCTTTTATATGTCTTGGTTTTACCTTCTTTAGTTTTATTAGGCTCCTTATTTGGTTTCGATTGCTTCTTTACTTTCACTTATAAATTCAAAATAGCAAAAATATTTTCTTTTGTTTTGCTTCTTTGTTTGGTTCTTTATTTTGATTTTATTTGGGTTTTACTTTTGATTTTTATTTAGAGTTTTCCTTGCTGTAACTAGCATGTTTAGGTCTTGCTTAGCCTCTGGTTTCTTAGTTTATCAAAAATAAAGTACCAAGTTTTATCCATTTAGCTTAGTTGATACATATGTAAAAAGTGATTTTCTGTTTTCGGTATCTACTGCTTATTGCGCGATTTTTCATATTTTACTGGAAGCTCTAAAAATCACGAAAAATTACTGATGTTGTAGCACCTAATCCTCTGCATGTAAAAAAATTGGCTAAAATTTAGGGCATGTTTAAGTGCACCTAAAAATTGCGTTTTCCAGCTGCTGTTTTTCTGGACAGATTCTGACTTTTGTTGCAAGAGTGGCCTCTTTTCGTTTTCATTTGATTTTTAATGGTTCTTACCTTTCATTTATAAGTTGGCCATTTAAGCAACCTTTCTGTAACTTAAAAACAAAATTTTATTTGGTTTAATAGTAGCACTTGGGAAATATTATCTATTGTACTAATGTCTAACCGCAGAAAAGAATGGGAAAGTTTTTGTGTTGAAGTTTTTTCACAGAGAATGAAGGAACACCAAACTATGGAATATTGAAGAATTACCAAAGTCATAAGCTTGGGGATGTCCCCGCATCCCTCTTCATCAATAACCCCACGGTTTGCAAACCTTTAAACTTTGTTTTTTGAGCAACATAGGAACTTAACTAAACTTGAAGCGGCTGTATTTTATTATCTATTTATCTTAGCATCAAACACCAGTTACATTAATAAGTGGATCATCACATATTTTATTTATCCTCTGTTTTCAATGTTTACTTGGTTAATGGATTACTTGTTGAAACTTAAAAATGATGTGTGAATAATACTGTTTAGTAGTTTATGTTTTCTTATGGTTAGTCTCAACTAGCTAATAGTGCATATTATGTTATTTTGATATCAACATGCATTGTCCTGTTCATAAGATGGTATGGTATTGTGGTATCCTCCTCTGAATAATTCACTTGAATCGACTTGGCACATGCTCACACATGTTATGACTGAAAAATAAAAGTCAATTAAGCCTTGATGATCTACTTTGCCTCAGAGTTTTAGTATCGTTTTTATGCCTCCGTTAATTTTATTTTGTCGCAAGCATGATTATGACCGTTATCGCTCTCGTGGTTGTCGCTTCCCAGTCTATTGCTAGCCTTCACTTGTACTGAGCGGGAATGCTGCTCGTGCATCCAAATCCTTAAAACCAAGTTATCCCAAAGAGTCCACCAAAAAATTCCTATGCATGGTATTTCAAGCCATTCCAAGTAAATTTGCATGTGCTACCTTTAAAACCTTCAAAATATTTCTCTTTTTGTGTCAATGTTTACTAGCTCATGAGGAATTAGTGTGGTTATTCTTTATTCTATTTGTCAAATGGACTTTTACACCTGGACTAGTGGCATATACATCCGCTTATCCAATAACTTGCAAAAAGAGCTGGCAACGGGGTGCCCAGTCCCAATTAATTACAACTTTAACCAATTAATTCTCTTCACACTTTTGCCCTGATTCATCAGTAAGCAATGACAAACAGTGAAATACCTGAATGTGTGTAAACCAAAGAGAAAGAGGGATGATCTGCCTTGCTGGTAGAAATAACGTCCTTCATGGGAGCCGCTCTTAAAAGTCCGTTTGACAGGTAGAATACTGTTCTCACCCGCTACCATTCGTTGACAATTAACAAACACCTCTCAAAACATTTTTACCTCTGTTTTTAAAACAAAAAGCTCTAGCACGTGTTAATCCCTGCTTCCCTCTGCGAAGGGCCAATCTTTTATTTTTATGTTGAGTCACCATCCTTTCTTTGAGCACTTCTTCGAGAGCATAGCTGTCGTTCTTAGTGTAATGTGCTTGTCCCAGAATACGATTAATTGAGGTATAACCATGATGCTTTTATCTTTGATATCTCTATATCTAGTCTTCACTTGAACTTCAGAGGTGCCTTGGCATTTATGTTTTGCTCCACAATTAAGGGCAAGCGAGATACCACTCTATCATGCTTTATTATGGTCATTACAATCTTGTTGATGTTTATAAATTTCATGTTATAAGCTCTTAGTTCGTTGATACTTTTCATTAGGAAACATGATTGCTAAGTTTTATTATCCATACATCATGCAATTGTTAAAGACCTGATCATAGCATTTACAATCAAAAATTATTTTGTTATCATTTACCTACTCGAGGACGAGCAGGAATTAAGCTTGGGGATGTTGATACGTCCAAAACGTATCTATAATTTTTGATTGTTTCATGCCATTTTTATGCTTTTAGCACTTGTTTTATATTAAGTTTATTATTTATTTGGACTAACCTACTAATAGTTGCAAAAGTGCACAATGTTCTTGTTTTACTCTTTGATGTGTAGAAATTATCAAGAATACAAGAGGAAACCTTGTTGGAGTCGAATTGGGACTTTCCTGAAATCTGTCTAAAAACTTTTTACGAAGATTGCCAGTTTGACACTCGAAGATGACGTTATATGGAGACCTGGCTGTTACGAAAGTTGTCACAATTTTCCATACGAAGATTTTAAGCCCGAGATCAGCCCAATCGGAGTTCGGACGCGGCCTGTAGGCCCGTTTTGGTGGAACCCTAAAAGGGGGTGACGGAAATCCGAAAAGATATATAAAGGGAGGAAACCTAATTCGTGGAGGACTCCTCCACCCACGAATTTCAGCCAAAAGCCACGTTTTTGCCTCCCCCATGGATCCCATCTCCATGGGGGAGGGCTCCCAAGAAGCCATGAAGGAAGAGGGCTAAGGGGCGGCGCTCCCCATGGAACCGGCGGCGCAGGAGGAGCCCTGATGGGGGATGATAACCCGGTAGGCCCATGGAGAGGGAAGCATGACCCGCCAGGCAGGAGGCCCGGCCAGGCCAGCTAACCATCAGCATGGGCCGGGTTATGTTGCTGGGCCAGAGGCTTTGGCGGTAACCCGGTTCAGGAAGGGAAGTTTCTAGAAGACCAGAGGCGGTTCGTGACTTGGAGGATACGAAGGCTAGAAGAGCTAGAATAGGATTCCGAGTCTGGGTAGAGCCCGGGTTCGTATTGTAAAGTGCCAGGAGACCCGGTAGTCTATATAAACCGGTCCCTGAGCCCTAGTTGAGGGAGAACTTTACGATCCAAGCTTAGGCGAGAGAACCACCGAGAGAAACACCACAACCTTGTAACCTAGATCGAGATCCGGCTCTGTTGTCGTAGCCGGGTTATCGAGATCGAGATCAATAACAAGATAGCAGGAAGTAGGTCTTTATCTCCAATGGAGAGGCCGAACCTGGGTAAACCTTTGTCCCTGCAATGCTAAACAATCTCCCAGACGCTAGTGTCGCCTTGCCCATCAACTCAAGCTACCCCAAAGTAGCATCTGCCGTGTTATCTACCCCACGACAGTTGGCGCCGTCTGTGGGAATCGCGTCCAAAGGTGTCACCATCATGGGAGAAGCAAAGCAAGGAGTAGAGAACTATGTTTTCGGCGAGATCACCCTCAATTCACAAGGAGAGCCCATCGTTGATGATTTTGGCTGGGGGCCGGAATCAGATCTACTTGAATCAGGTGATGTTATTCCAATTGGCAAGTTTAACGTTTTTGTTGGTATGATTGCAACTAGATCTGCTAGTGATGGAGACTATGAATCTGTGTCAGGAGCTGCCACAATTGTTCAATCTGATGGAGAAGAATCAGTTGGTACGGCTGAAGATGAGCTGCCCCTGGACGTGCACGAGGAGAGATCGGGAAACCCGGCTCCATCCCGGGTGATGTGGGGACTATGCAGATTCAGAATCGATCCTGCCCTTGTTCGAAGGCCGGTTCGGATATGGAGTAGAAGAAGAGGACGAAGAGGAGCAAGAGTCCGTTCCAAGCCCGGTTAGGAGGGTGGCGGTTTACACCGCTCCTTCGATCAACGCGGGGGCATCACCGTCAACGGTTGTGCCACCAGCTTTTACTCCGGGTCAGCAGCAGCAACAATTGCCACCAGTGTTGGAGCTGGCGGGCCAAAGGGTTGATGGAGACCCGGCTTCGGTATCAGAGGAAAGTGAAAACACGGCGCGTTACAGGAATAGCTTCGGTTTTCTCAATAACCGAGCTCAGGGTGAGGAAAGAAACAATGCAACTGGGACCCGGGCCATGTTTAACAATGGCCTGGTCCTAGATCCAACAGCACTTACGAGGATTGTTACTCCAGAGAACGCAGCAGCAAGAGCTATAGAATTGGATACAGCACGCCGGGCCTTGGAGCAGGTGCGCAGAGACACAATGGCAGAAAAAGAAGATATGGAGATTAGGCGAAAGCAATTAGAGGATGAGGAAAATCGTCTCAATGAGATGACCAGGGCACACCGGAGGAGGCACCAGAGCCGGCTGGCCCTGGAGAAAACGCCATAAACCCAGCAGTATTGTTTAGGACCCCAGAAGATCAACCAGTTGGTGTAACCCAGGTGGCTCCAGTTGTTAGAGCAAATATAGAACCAGACAGAGGAACAGGAGCAGCTGGGTTGCAGTTGCAGCGGCGCCGGGTCTTCTCGCTGGGGGAGCCAGGGGAAATCCGGGTCTGCCGCCCAGGACACCAAGGTTTCATACGCCGGCGGGTCACTATTCCAATCCAGCAGATAACGTATATGCCGCAACTTTGGCACTAGATCGTATTCCATTAGGAGACTCGCCAGCAGAGGTTGAAGCTCGGCGTGCCATTGACATGTTACGCACTGCGGTTGCTCAGCAAGTTCAGTATTCAAAAGAGAAAAGTGCGCTTCATTCTACAACATATCGTAGCAAGAGTCGCCATGGGGGAAACCCGCCATTGGCCGGGTTTGCCGCGGCACAGCAGCAAAACCCGCCCCAGCAGAACCAAAACCAGAATAATCAGCAGTATCAACCCGCCCCTGCAATTTCTGTGGCTCAGCAGATAGTCAATAGATCGCGGGCAGGAAGGAGTGCAGCTAATGCAAACCCGGCAGTACCAGCAGCTGGAGCACCACAAGGAGGACCGGGTCCCGTGCCAGCAGCATCTGCAAGCTCGCCGGGTAACATTAATCTTTTAGCAAGTTCTTCCACTTTGGCGGGTCCCAAGTGTCTTTCAGATGCCATTAGAGCAGAGCCTTTCCCTGAGAAGTTCAAGGAGCCAAGCAAGATTGCCAATTATGAGCCGAGCACAGACCCGGCGAGTTGGTTGAGCAGTTATGAGATGGCGATGTGTATACGCAATGCCACAGAGAACGTTTGTGCAAAGTATATGTATTTGATGATGAGTGATGGTGCAGCAAAGTTGTGGTTCAAGAATCTGCCAGAGAAATCTATCAATTCTTGGGATGAGTTGAAAACAATTTTCATCAAGCACTTTCAGGGCACGTGCAAGCGTTTATTTTCCATTGAAGATCTTGATCGTTGCGTACAGAGGAAGGGCGAGTCAGCTCGTCACTGGATGGGCCGGGTCACGGAGATCCTGCACTCTTCATCAGGTATCGAGCCCAAGGATGCAATTTCATCGATGGAGAAAACTTGCAAGTACGCTCCCTTGGTCAGAAGCTGGGTCGCATGAAGGAAGGACACCGGGTTAAGCCCGTTACTATGGCAGAGTTGATGGATGCGTGCAACAGACATGCAGCCACGGACAAAACCCAGGATGATAGTGAGGAAGAAAAAGGGAAAGGTGCTGCGAACAATGGAGGAAAGAACAATGGCCCGGGAAACAATAACAACAGCAATCAGAACCAGCACAAGCGTGGGCATCAGGAAGGAAACTCAGAGCTAGTTGCAAATGCAAATGCCGGGTTTCAGAGGCAAAGGATGGATGGGAATTATCAGGAAAACAGAGGTTATCAGGAAAACAGAGGTTATCAGGGAAATAATGGGAGTTATGGTGGTGGAAATAGTTATCAAGGAACACGCCCAATGAGCACTGAAGAGGCCTTCAGGATGCCGTGTCCTCGTCATAGCAAGAACGGCAGACCCGCCAATCATTCATTGGCCCAGTGTGTGGATTTGAACAGGTGGAAAAACAATGAGATTCAGAGAGCTCTGCAAGGAGCAAACAGGAGTGGAGGACCCGGCCCGAGTGCTAACCCGGCTGCGGGACCTCTAACTGGAGCAAACGCGGTACCAACTGGAAATACAGGACCCGGCCAAAATACAGGCAATCAGGGTGGATTCTCGAACCAGCCGAGGCAACTTGGCCAATATCATATATATACCAGTGGCACGACCAAGAGAGAGAAAGATAGTCAAAAGGGCAGTTAATTCAGTGGCTGTAGGGGTACCAAGGTATTTGAGATGGTCAGAGCATACTATTACTTGGAGCAGAGCAGATCACCCGGATGTGGTGGAGCACCCGGGTCTGCTTGCGTTAGTTGTGGCTCCTCAAGTTCATGGCTTTGAGTTAAAGAAGGTTTTGATGGACGGTGGCAGTAGCATTAACATCTTGTACTGGGAAACATTTATGCGTATGGGTCTGAAGGAGTCACAGTTGCAGAAAACATCAACAATATTTCATGGTATAGTTCCTGGGAAGTCTGCTACACCTGAGGGAAAAATTTCATTAGAGGTTGCTTTTGGCGAGTCTATCCATAACTTCAGATCAGAGTGGCTCACCTTTGAGGTGGTGAAATTTCCAAGTCCTTATCATGCGTTGTTTGGAAGGCCGGCTTTGCCAAGTTCATGGCGAGGCCGTGTTATGTATACTTGCAGTTGAAGATGCCGGGTCCCAAGGGGATCATCACTGTTCATGGTAACAGAGAAATTGCAGCAGAATGTGACGAGGGAGATGCAGCCCTGGCAGAGCGAACTTGTGCTAGAGAGGAGTTGAAAGCTTACAGGTCTAATCTTGACCCGCAGGATAACAAGGCGCTCAAAAAACCAACAACAGAAGATGACAGGGCAAAGTTTAAAGCAGCAAAGGATACTAAGATGGTGGATTTTGTGCCTGGGGATTCCTCCAAGCAGTTCGCCATAGGGACCAGCCTAACTGATAAATAGGAAAGCGCGCTCATCGAGTTCATCCGTGAGAATCGGGATGTTTTTGCGTGGACACCTAGTGACATGCCAGGCATTCCGACTGAACTCGCTGAGCACCGTTTACATGTTGATCCAAAGGCAAGGCCGGTGAAACAAGGTTTGAGAAAAATGAACGCAGAGAGAAGAAAAGCTATAGGAGAGGAGATAGCCCGGTTATTGGAAGCCGGCTTTATCATGGAGGTTTTCCACCCAGAGTGGTTGGCTAACCCGGTTTTGGTTCTGAAGAAAAATAACGAGTGGAGGATGTGTATTGATTTTACAAGTCTCAACAAGCATTGTCCAAAAGACCCGTTCGCACTGCCGCGCATCGACCAAATTGTTGACGCAGTGGCAGGCAGCGAGCTCTTGTGTTTTCTGGACGCATATTCAGGTTATCATCAGATCAAGCTTAACAGGCAGGATTGGGAAAAGACATCGTTCATCACCCCTTTGGTGCTTTTTTACAAGACCATGACTTTTGGGTTGAAGAACGCAGGAGCAACTTATCAGAGGTGCATTCAAAATTGTTTTCATGATCAGATTGGGCGCAATGTGCATGCTTATGTGGATGATGTGGTGATCAAGTCAGAAAAAGCCGGGTCATTTATCAGCGACCTTACAGAAACATTCAAAAATTTGAGGAAGTACAAGATGAAGCTCAATCCTACAAAGTGCGTGTTTGGAGTTCCAGCGGGAAAATTGCTCGGTTTCATTGTGTCAGAGCGTGGAATTGAGGCAAACCCGGAAAAAATCAGAGCCATCCAAGTTTGAAAAAACCTGAGGAATTGGCAGATGTTCAGAAGTTGACAGGATGTGTGGCTGCGCTAAGCCGGTTTATATCCCGGCTCGGAGAAAAAGCAATACCTTTATACAAGTTACTGAAGAAAACAGACAATTTTGTGTGGAATCAGGAAGCAGACGAGGCATTTGAAGCTCTGAAGAAACAATTATCAAAAGCGCCAGTTCTGGCGGCCCCGGGTCCCAAGGAACCCATGCTGTTATACGTCGCTGCCGGGCCTCAAGCTGTGAGTGCTGTGGTGGTGGTCGAGCGTAAGGAGGAAGGCAAGGAAAACCCGGTTCAGAGGCCGGTTTATTATGTTAGTGAGGTGTTATCAGAAGCAAAGCAGCGCTATCCGCATTGGCAGAAGCTAGTATTTGGTGTTTTCATGGCAAGCAGAAAGTTGAAGCCATATTTTCAGGAGCATCCAATCACAGTGGTGAGTTCAATACCCTTAGCAGATATTATCAGGAATTCAGAAGCTACAGGAAGAATTGCCAAGTGGGCAATAGAGATGGGGCCTTACCACATTGACTATGTGCCTCGTACAGCTATCAAATCGCAGGCATTGGCGGATTTTCTTAATGATTGGACACAGTTGAGTGCACCACCTCTTGCGCCGGGTCTCAAACCTTGGGTTATGCACTTTGACGGGTCTAAGCAAGCACAAGGTTCAGGAGCTGGAGTTGTGTTAACTTCTCCCAAGGGTGATAAGCTGAGCTATGTTTTGCAAATTCACTTTGATTGCTCTAACAATGTGGCAGAATATGAGGCTTTGTTACATGGTTTGCGTATGGCAAAGGAGATGAGCATCAAGCATATTAATTGTTATGGGGATTCAGATCTGTGGCACAGCAAGTTTCAGGAACATGGGATAGAAAAGATGCGACAATGGCGGCTTACAGGAGAGAGGTGGACAGGGTAGCCGGGTTTTTCTCAGGCTATCAGGTGGATCATATTGACCGCAGGAAAAATGATGCTGCAGATGCTTTGTCAAGACTCGGCTCACGCAGAGAGCCGGTTCCACCTAACGTTTTCTTGGACGAGCTATGGACTCCATCAGTTAAGCCTCAGGGCGTAGAGGAACTGGCGGGTCAGGAAGACCCGGATTCGCAATTGGTAGCAGCAACTCATGAAATTCCAGAGTGGACAGAACCTTATTTGGCGTATCTTTTGCGTGGAGAGCTGCCAGAGCAGGAAGTTATATCCCGGCAAATTGTGCGCCGGCTAAGGCCTACGTAGTTATTGATGGCGAGTTATATAAGAGAAGTGTTTCTGGAGTATTTCAGAGATGTGTGTCTGGAAAGGAGGGCCGGCAAATTTTGAAAGAGATTCATGAGGGAGATTGTGGTCATCATGCTTCAACAAGGTCTTTAGTAGCAAAAGCTTTCAGACACGGCTTCTTCTGGCTCACAGCTCAGGCAGATGCAGAGCGCTTGGTGAGTAGATGTGATGGTTGCCAAAGATATGCAAGGCAAATTCATGTGCCGGCTCAGGAGTTGCGAACAATACCCTTGACTTGGCCCTTTGCAGTTTGGGGGCTTGATATGGTGGGTCCTTTTAGCATGTCTCCTTGCAAGAAAACCCACCTCTTGGTTGCCATTGATAAGTTTACAAAGTGGGTTGAGGTGATGCCTGTTACTAATTGTGAAGCAGCTACAGCAGTCAAGTTTTTGAAGCAGATCATACACAGGTTTGGGTATCCTCATAGTATCATCACAGATAATGGTACTAACATGTCCCTTGGTGAGATGGCAAAGTTTTGTGGAAATCAGGGTATACGTTTAGACGTTGCTTCAGTTGCTCATCCACAGGCCAATGGACAAGTAGAACGAGCAAATCAGGAGTTGCTTCGAGGTTTGAAACCACGTCTCCGGGTCCGTGTCTCAGAGCTGCTGGAGCGTGGGTTGAGGAGTTGCCATCAGTAGTTTGGGGAATCAACACAACACCAAACAGATCCACAAAGATGACCCCTTTCTTTATGGTGTATGGGGCAGAGGCAGTTTTGCCAAGTGATATAATTCATGACTCGCCTCGCGTGGCGGCTTATGTTGAAACAGAAAATGAGCAGACCCGGCAGGATTCTGTGGACCTGCTTGAGGAGAATAGAGAACAAGCACTGGAGAGATCAGCAGTGTATCAGCAGATTTGAGGCGGTATCATAGCCGGGTTAAAACTCGCACTTTCCAGGAGGGAGATTTAGTGCTACGATGGGTGCAATCCAGAGAAGGGATGCACAAGTTATCTCCCCCTTGGGAAGGGCCCTTCATCATAAGCAAGAAATTGAACAATGGTTCATATTATTTGGTGGATGCAAGAGAAAAGTCCGAGTCTGTTAATGACACATCGCACTCTACCTTTTCATTGGAAGAGCGTGAGAGGCCATGGAATATTGCGCAGCTGCGCCCATATTATACTTAGCATGAGAAAGAGATATGAGATGTAAAACACGATGTAACAGGCAGCAGGTTTCAGACGCGCTCTTTTCCTTACCAGGGTACCTAAGGGGACTGGAAGGTTTTTAATGAGGCGGCTTGCTGACCTAACCTTTTCTATCAATAAAGTGAAGGTTGAACAGAAATTTGTGTCTTTTCGTTTCTTTTTTGATGTTTGATAGTAGTGTTGCATAGTTCTATGGTTAAGTTTGGCCTTGGGGGCTCGCCCCAAGACCCGGCTTTTCACGGTCATCCGGGTCTCGATGTTTCGTGACCCGGCTGTGCAGTTTTCGTTACAGTATCCATAACTTTGGATTCAGAGGTATGAAGGTGAAGTTTACGTTTTATTTGTTTATGTTTTTGTCATAAGAATAAGTGCATAGTTATCTTTGAGGACGCCCAGAGAGCGTGTCCCACCAGTATGAGGATCAATGGGGTAATGTTGCATAGTTAAGCCATTACTTTATAAACATTGATCCAGGTCTTGGGGGCTCCTACTACAATAGTTTGCAGCTGCAATCCCAAGACCCGGCTTTATGCCACTAGTTTATTCTTGGTTATCTTGCTGTTGAGCTGATGTGACTCGCAATTTTATGGCCTGATTGCTCACCTGGAAATTCAATCAACCATGAAGCCCATTGGGACTTGGTTCGACCCTGTTTTTCTCAGAGAAGTAGCGACAGGGTATCCATGCGAAAGCCGGCTCACAGTTAAAGAAATCAAAAGGGTCATCAAAACCACAGAAGAGGCATATTTCATAGCAAAAGTTTGAGAGTAGCATAAAAGTTTCATCAGGTGCATAGGCGCACCATCACAGGCATAGTGCAACAGTGCAAAAGTTATTACAATAAGCCCAAAGGGCCGAATAAAGATTGTTTTCTTGCAGAGATAACAGCATCTGCGTAAGTTTTCAAGCTTTGGCTTCAGGAGCCGGGTCACGGGGAGGAGAGCCGGTTGGTTGATCTTCGACGGTCTTTGCCGGGTCTTCTTCTTCTTCGGCGGCCGCCGGGTTAGCCTCTGGCTCCTTGGTCTCGTCGGTTTCTTTGGCCTTGGTCTTGCGCCGGGTGATTTTTCGAAGTGGCTGGAAGAAGTTTTCATCATCTTCTTCAGCTATCGCCCGTGACGGAGGAGGAATAACTGGCGTAGAGGAGCTGGGAGCAGTGGAGGTACCAGGAGCATTTTTGCCGGGTCAATGGAATCCTTATAGCTTTGGAGGAGATCGACGCGTTGTGGCTCGTCATCCATGATCTCTTCATCATTTCATTATATCCAAGCTGTAAAGTGGTGAGCTTCATCTTGCTGGCAATACAGTGGCAACGTGCCGGGTTTGCTTCACAACCCGGGCGTAGCACTTCTTATCGAACTCCTTGCCATCAGTGTCAAACTGAGGAAAGCCCTTCTTCAGTGGAGCCGGGTTTAGCTGGGGATGGTAGGCCTTTGCCAAGGCAAGACCTCGCATCACCCCGGCCCTGCAAGCTGATCTCTTGAGCAGATGGATCCATTGCGGCATTGTTGACAGATGCCCAAGGACTTCAGTGTACTTGCTTGGCGGGTTCTCCCAGAGCCTAGCGGCTTTGATGACCTCGCAGCTGCCAAAGTACAGCTGACGGTCAGCGTGTACATGCATTTGATCTTCTCTGCAGCGGTTTTGCGGAGGTTACCATCACGAGGGCCTGTGTAAGAAAAGTACAGTGAATTTCAAAAACCGGGTCTTTTGATCAGTTTAGGTTGAAATTCAAGGAGTAGTGCTTACCCACTAAAGATTCAACCATAGAGGTGATCATTCTTTTTAGCCGGGTCAGCTCGTTGTTGGTTTCATCCAGCTGCTTCTGCAGGGTCTCCTGTTGCTCCTGGAAGTTCTCCTCGTTCTCCTGCATGTCCTTCTTCAGATCGGAGTTTTCTTGCGTCAGGCAGTAATCTTTTCTTCCAAGGCCTGGAGTTGAGCTGAGTGATCAGCCCGGGTCTCAGATTCAGTTTGGCAGCGTCAGTGAGCCGGGTGATCTCAGCCTGGGCCTTGGCATGGTCTTCCTGTTAAGATGCAAAAAGTTATGTTAGTCCCAGGTCGCCGCAGGCGTGCAACCCGGCACTTGGGGGCTACATGCGCAAAAAGTCTGAAAATTTCTAACTGTAAGTCCCAGGTAGCTGTGGACAGCTAACCCGGCACTTGGGGGCTACTCAGTTTGAAGTTCAATTGTTCAACGTAATAAAGAAGTCCCAGGTTGCTGCAGGCACACAACCCGGCACTTGGGGGCTACAGTGTTCAAAGTTTCGATGTGAAAATGGGCAAGTTTTAAATGATGGAAGTTTTTTAGTCCCAGGTTGCTGTAAACAGACAACCCGGCACTTGGGGGCTACAGGTTTGAAGTTTTTACCTAAGGAATGCATATTGTAAGCACCAAGCTCATCACAAGTGATGAACTTAGAGCTTGGGGGCTACTCAGGGTATAGTTATGCAAGAAAATATAGGCAAGAAGTAAAAAGGGTACCTGATATCGTTTTTGGATCAGGGCGACCAGTTCTGTCTCCAGGGTCTTGTGTTGAGCAGGCGAGAAAAATATTCATCGCAAAGTGCTGGAACGACATGGTGTCCAGAGCCGGTGATTTGAGGAGGAAGCCGGGTTCTTGTTCTTGGCAGGAGTTGCCGGGTCAGCATCTGGGGCTGGCACCTTGGCAGAGTCTCAGGAGCATTTTGTACTGGAACGTGCCGGGTCCCAGTAACCTGCACTTCATCTTCTTTAGTCCCAGAGCCTAACCCGGGCGAGTGAGCAGCTGGGGAGGATTCTGGCACCGGGTCAACAACATTTTTTGGAGAAGCCGCGGGGGTTGCTTGCTCCCTTGGCTCGTCTTGTCCTCTGGTTCTCTATATGTGCCTCCATAGGAGAAGGCTCTGTGGTTGCTGGAGGAGGGGATGCCGCGGGAGGAGATTCCGGGTCTTCTTCCATAAAAGCCCTGGCACTGGAACAAAATAATGTCTTAGTTAAACAAGAATGGGACAGTGAAGTATAAAGGTATGGAAAAGATATGTGAAGTATTTCTAACCCGGCGTTGATCTGGAAATCCTCGGGTGTGCTAACACCATCCGAGGAAGAATCTGACAAACGAGATGGTTTAGGAACCCGGATCTTGCCAGCTAAAGGGAACTGTTTGCTGGGCGTCTTCTGGATGGATTTGGCCCAGCTTGATAAAGAGCGTTGAGGGATACCTGGGCTCAGGGAAGCTTGGCTTGTAGAAGACCGGGTTCGGCGTCTCTTGTTCGCCTCAGCCTCCTTCTCAGCCTCCTTTTCCTGTGATTGTGCTTAAGTTTAAGATGAGTTCATCATGAAGATTGAGAAAAGAGAATGTGGTACCTTGGCAATGGTGGCCCGGGTCCTCTTCTGAGTAGGAGCTGCAGTAACTTGGGGACCCGGCGCTACGTCAGAAGCCGGGTCAGTGGGGCCTGGAATAAAATTTGCCGGGTTATCAGTAGAGGTGTCCTTGTTGGGGACTTCGTTGTTAATCAACTGGAGGAAGAGCCGGCCTACGGAGTCAAGCTCACCTTCTTCTTCTTCTTCGTCGTCTTCACTTTCTGTGTCCTCCCCGTCAGGAGAGGATGTTGGGGTAAAATCCACGCTCCACCATTGGAGTCCTGAGAAAAAGCAGTCACAGTAAATAACAGTCTATGGATGAGTTTACCGGGTTAAAGTAAACAAATGGATTGAGTGTTGCTTTACCGTGGGGGGTTTGTTCTTGGCACTAAATGGGGCGAGCCCGTTCAGTGCAATGGCGTCTTTCTTTTCGCCAAGTAGTCTCTTGGCATTCTTCACAAGCTGATCATCAGTGAGCGTCATCTCTGAGTAACGCATATTGTCTGTGGTTTCACCAGTGTACTGGCAAATTAGCCGGGTCCTGATGCTGAGTGGCTGGATGAACCAACCGATCCAGCACTTGACCAGATCTGTGCCCTTGAGACCATGGGCGAGCAAAGCTCTGGCCCGGCGAAGAATGGGCTCGAGCTTGACCCGCTCGGCGTCATCGGCATAACTGTTCATTTGGCGTCATATGTTAACCCGAGTTCCGGAAAGCCGGGTAACGGGCATCGTCAGATTCTGGTGAGTGTCTTGCAGTAAAAATATGTGTTTTGCCACCCCTTGGGATGGCTGGCTAGAAGGAGAGCCGGGAAATCGCATTCCCTTCGGCGCTGGATTGCAACTCCCCCATATGGAAGTACTTGATCCTTGCGAGAGGGGTTGCAGTAGAAGAACTCGAGGAACAGCTCGAGGCTTGGAGCCATTTGCAAATAATCTTCGCAGAACACCACATAGTTACTGATGTTCAGCATGGAGTTGGGCGCGATGTCTTGAGGCCTAAGGCCGTAGTACTTCAAGACCCGGCGAAAAAACAGGGAACCCGGGGGGCGAAGGCCGCGCTGAACGTGGTCGAGGAAAACCACCACTTCACCTTCCTTGGGGCTGGGGCGGATTTCTTCTCCAGCAGCGCGCCATTGGATCTCATCCTTTGGAGGGAGCTCGCCGCAGTTCACATATTCCTGAGCATCAAGGTCGTCACCGTGGATTTGGTCCAGTTGACCTGAGTAGCAGCGGGGGCGGCGGAGCCAGATGCACCGGCGTGGGTGCTGTGGGCTTCTTCGCCGCACGGGGAGCTCCGGCCTTGGTTTTGTCCTTCACCATGGCTGAGAAGCTTCGAGGTTCTCTGAGCAACAATGGAGGTGTGAAACCCTAGTTCTAGATGTAGATGCGTGGAGAGGGAAATGCAAGCAAATCTGGACGAGATTCAAGTTGGAATCAAGTGCGGAGCACGGATATGTGGATAAACGTACCTGTGGATCTTCTTGCAGGAGATTGGAGCTCGATTTGAGATTGGATCCGCAGTGCTACAGTGCGCGCGGAGGAAGAAGATGAACTGGTGGGGAAAAATGACCGTGGTGTCTCTGGCCTTCTATTTATAGGCGCAGTGAAAACCCTAGGGGTGTTGTGGTAAAAAGTGAAGAGATAAGGATCTTTGACTAAAAGTCAACGACAAACGAATGAGATAATTACGGAGTATTAAATGATAAGATCGTGATTAAGATGGATAAGGATGGAGTTATAGTTGGGGATAGTTTTCGCTAAGTGTGAAAGTGAAACCCGGGCGTCGGAACCCGGCAAGGATAACCGGGTTACGGCGTGAACCGCCAAAGAAACTGGCCAAGCAAAGGAGAAAAGAGGCATGTTCTAATGTTAATTTGTTATCTGTTATCTTATGTTTCAGGTGATTAACCCGGCTGGCCAGGATATCAGCTCTGCTCAAAGAAGCAATATTCAAGAATAAGAAGCCGAGCATGCCAACCTGGCAACCAGGTTAATCTGGGGGCTACTGATGGGGGGATGATAACCCGGTAGGCCCATGAAGAGGGAAGCATGACCCGCCAGGCAGGAGGCCCGGCCAGGCCAGCTAACCATCAGCATGGGCCGGGTTATGTTGCTGGGCCAGAGGCTTTGGCGGTAACCCGGTTCAGGAAGGGAAGTTTCTAGAAGACCAGAGGCGGTTCGTGACTTGGAGGATACGAAGGCTAGAAGAGCTAGAATAGGATTCCGAGTCTGGGTAGAGCCCGGGTTCGTATTGTAAAGTGCCAGGAGACCCGGTAGTCTATATAAACCGGTCCTGAGCCCTAGTTGAGGAGAACTTTACGATCCAAGCTTAGGCGAGAGAACCACGAGAGAAACACCACAACCTTGTAACCTAGATCGAGATCCGGCTCTGTTGTCGTAGCCGGGTTATCGAGATCGAGATCAATAACAAGATAGCAGGAAGTAGGTCTTTATCTCCAATGGAGAGGCCGAACCTGGGTAAACCTTTTGTCCCTGCAATGCTAAACAATCTCCCAGACGCTAGTGTCGCCTTGCCCATCAACTCAAGCTACCCCAAAGTAGCATCTGCCGTGTTATCTACCCCACGACAAGCCCCTGCGCCCACCGCCGTGCCGGCGCCGCCCTGCCCTCTCGCTGCCCTCTCCGCCGTCTTCACCGCCATCTCCACCGCCATTTTCCTCCTTGTATTCAGTGGTTCATCCTCCCAGAAACCTCTGTACCGTCCTATGTAAACATGGTGTTTGATGCTA